>JAJGOT010000443.1:480000-687500 GCA_022457155.1 Cladopsammia gracilis | reverse complement strand
CTAATTGGACTTAGCATCGCAGAGATATTGGAAGTTGAAAAATAAAACTTTTTGGCCTTAATAATCGTAGAGCGATCGGGAAAATTGTCGGAAACCAATAGTGACGTCACTATTGACCACCTCAAAACAGTCAAGGATTGAAGTTGAAAGTCGGTGACTGAGCGGAAAACTATAGTGTTTGTTCTGCGATAAACTACAGCAACAATTATCCATTTTCAATACGAAAACAGTGAAAATCTTACACACAAGTTAGAATACTCAGTATTCGCCAGAAGAGAGGACACTGAGAACACGGTTGGCTTGCCAATAGTGACGCCATAATCCTTACCAATCCTACCACTTGAAGCGCGCGGCCATTTCAGAAACGTTTTCGTGAAGTCTTCGGAAATCTTCGTACTTTTAGCGATGTGACTTACCTAAAGGCTCAGAAAGGCAAATTGTTGCGTTAGTATGCTTTATTATGGTTTCCTTTAACGTTTAAATAGCTTTTAGGTGGCCCGCGGCTATTTAATGGCGCGGAAGCTCCCTTTTATAATCGAATTTTCGGCATGTAAGCGTTTACCGATGTTTGTATGTTTTGGTTTGGCGACAAAGAAGTCTTCAAATTATATAGGACTTTAAATTTTAGTGCATATAAGATAAGCGATTAAAAGTTAGAAGCGTTTTTAGAAAACCCTGTTTTTTAAGAAAACGCGAATATTTTCATAACACGACGACAGATTTTTTTAAATTTAGCTCATTAAGTTCCAAGACTTCAAGCTTTACTGTGAGCAATTTTCCACAAAATCGGCTGGACAGAAATTAAATTGAAGTCTTGGAACTTATTGAGCTTAATTAGAAAAAAAAAATCTGTTGTCGTGTTATGAAAATATTCGCGTTTTCTTAAAAAATGGGGTTTTCAAAAAACGCTTGTAACTTTTAATCGCTTATCTTATATGCATGCACTAAAATTTGAAGTTCTGAATAATTTGAACTCCTTTATCGCCCTACCAAAACTTACAAAAATCGGCTAAAGCTTACATGCCGAAAATTCTATTTATAAAAGGGAGCCTCCGCGCCATTACATAGCCGCGGGCCACCTTAAATGGATAAAGAAAAAAATCAAATTTTTGATTCATTTCACCTTTAAGACCAGTGTTATATTAACTTAATGCACCTTTTCATTGTTTTGAACAGGTTATTATTTGTAATAATCTGCATACATGCTCACTGAAATGGAACAACAGGTCATTATTGTGGTCAGTGAGGTGGAACAGGAGGTTATTATTAAAAATAATAACCTCCTGTTCCACCTCACTGATCACAATAATAACCTACTGTTCCACCTCAGTGATTTTCTAGAATCTTCTCAATTTAGCACATCAGCATAATTTATTACAAATTCCACAATGGATAGCACTCACAACACCCCTGACAAATACTTTTGATGTACATGTCAACAAAATAAACAAAACATCCCTCTGGACCAACAACATATACCCTGTATCTCCGAGGGACTTATGTTTTTAGGTTTTCAACTACCTTGGTTAATAGTTTTAAATAAACCTTTACTATAGACACTATAAAGCAAAATCTCAATGTTTTCCATTATATTGAACGTAGAATGAAAAATTATCGACAGTGAATTTCCTATTTTTTATCTAAATTAAAGCTAGACTATGAGCAGTCTCTCTTTCCCAGCTTAGTCCATCGAGCGAGGAACGAAAAACATTAGCGAATGGATAATGGCCGCGCGAAACTGGGGGCGCCCCAGTTTCGCGTGGCCATTACCGTTCGCTAATGTTTCTTCGTTTCTCGCTCAATGGACTAAGCTGGGAAAGAGAGACTGCTCGTAGTCTAATCTAAAGCCCATATCCCCAAATTTCTGATTATTACTACTGCTGACTGTCAAGGAACTTTTCACCCTTGTCATGTAAGAATTGAAAGTAACGTTTCAAAAGTGTACTATTAAAATTTCACTTCGCTAGCTCACATTTTTTCCAAGATTGCATCCTCCTGATTCCTTTTTCCTATTTTGGGGTAACTTGAGAACTTTATACGCATCTTGTTGTAAAAAGTATCCTACTTGGCCAGTAAAGAATATCACAAACGGCGCTTCACAGCGCATCATAGCGTTTCATCGAGGCCATAGTTGATCAATTCTTAGTAACGCTAAACTGATTGTAACGGCAAGACGGGAGTCATTACAATGATTAAAATGCTTGCACAATCCTTACGGGATTTAGACAATCACTACTGTCACTAATGAGCAAAATTTCACAACAAGTCGTTGGTTTGCTTGTTCTAAAACAATGAAAAGGTGCATTAAAACGGATAATGCCCTCGCTCCTCGGCCTTCATACATCGGAGTTTCCATAGAAACATAATGACGTCATGACGTTTTTTCTTGCCGTCGTATTTCTCGACAGCAGGAAGATCTTTTCAGCAATCGCGTTAAGGGAGCTTGTGCCTCCCATACTAGCCGCCTCGATTATGGCAAAGTTGGAACAAATTCTGTGGGAGGGTTTTTGAAATTTTTGGGCATTAAGTTTTGGGGATTATAAATACAGTAAAAAACATACTAGACCATACCATCGACATAGGCCGTGTTTTCACGAGCGATTTTTCAAGTCGCTGAGCGAGTGACAGTCGGAAATCTCGTGAAAACAGTTGCTTGTCCAACTCGCTTAAAGTTAAGGGAGTTGGCGAACTACAATAGAATTCTCATTAAATTTAAGCCACCAAACCAGGTCGCTTAAGCTTGTCGGCAATTAATTTCGGCCAATCACATTTCGCCAGCGTTCAAACAACAAAGAAGGGCATTGTATTGTCGTTCTTTTGTGTTCTAATTTTCTATTGTTTTAACAAAGGAAAATATATCGCGCATGGTATAAGAAAAATGAATAAAGTTCTGTCCGTGAAAACGCATAAATTTTTTAAGCTGCTTAACGCGGTCAGTAAACAAATCACCTACAGGAATGTTAAGCGAGAAAAACCGCCTCGTGAAAACACAGCCATAATTGGCTAATATCTAAAGAAAACGATGCGCTTTGGAAATGCAGTTTAATCTCAGGAGTTGATTCAATTTGAAATCGTGTGTGAAAAAGTGAGGGGGATTGCATTGGCCGATTGCGAGAAAGAAGGATTTGATTAGTGTGCGTTCAGCTGCTCTTGTTGCCATTTTTAACCCGTGAATATACGCGCATGCGTAATGAACGGGTTATCGGTAACGGCGACAGATATGCAAATGAGTCACTCACTCGCTCACTCCTTCCATCAGCTGTAAACTTAGTGACGTAATGCTTTGTTACGAATGCGTTTTGTAACAAGAACAGCGTGAATCCAGCGACGACAGTAACTAAATTGGTGTAAACGAATGTAAACAACAATAAGCTTAAAGATGTTTCGCATTTGGAGTCTTTAATGCAACGTTAAAATCGATCTAAAAGGAATTTTCAACTGAGACACGCGTTATGATGGTTATCTACCTTCAAGTAATTAAATTTACCCCATTTCAAATCAGTGGTCACGGTGGTCGAGTGGTGTGAAGCGCGGACTTACAGTAAAAAGGCCCAGGTTCGAATCTCGCTCGGGCCGTTCTTTTTTTTTTCTTTCTTCTTCGGACTGAACATATGAAAGTGATGTACTGTATTTTTTTTTTTGCGTTTGTCAAAAATCCTTACGTTTAATTGAAAAAAATATATATTGAACCGTGACAGAGTGAAAACATAAGCTTACCGCAATATTGCGTTACGCGTTAGTATTACAAATTCACGGGTTGGCTCTAAGGAGCCTTTGATTGTATGTAATTTGGTCTATGCTTACAAATGTGATGATAATTTGGAAACCGCTTGATATATATTTTTTTAAAACCGTGCAATCAAAGCACAAAGTCTCAATCGCGTTTTAGGTGAACTTTATTATTTTATTTGACCATGTTGCAATGTTTCAATCAAGATGAAACTTTGAGACAATGTTGTTCATATTATAAAGAAATGACCATAAAAGTATTAAAAAAATCTGTCTCGCGGTTTTTGAAATATGTAGAAAAGTGCTAAAGCTACAATATCAAGGACTCAGTCGAAAAACCACGGTTTCCTACAGAAAATCGAATTTCCAAAACTAAAACGAGAAACGCTTTCAAACTTTCATAGTTTCATCTCATACACTAAACACACATTTTGGCGTAAATTTTAGATTGAGAAATTAAACTTTTATAAGCTTAATTGAGGAATTTGTAGAAGTGCTCATTCACATGCAAAATCACAAGTTCGAAACGTTTTTCTGATTTACTCAAAATCGGCTTGACAAAATTTTCTAATTTTCAGATATTTTGTTTGCGATATGTTATAGTTTATCGTAATAGTTTTGATTTTTCTAGATGCCATCGCAATCGCTCGGAATTTAGACTCAAGCGATTTCAATTTTTCTCGTTTATCTCCGCAATTTTAAATCTGATTTTCAAAATTATTACAATCTTATAAACTTCAAACTAAGTACAATATTTTGTGTAAGTTTCATTCTAATTTAATAAAGGAAAGTTAGTTAAACGGCCGCTCAAAAATGGTAGGTGCGGCTACACGGAAACTGGAGGGAAACACCTTAATACGACTATCTTCGGGCCATGGAAATTTGGTCGTATTAAGGTGGCTCGACTGGGTTTTTGAGTGACGATACCGTTTAGCTTTGAGAAACTTGTGTACCACCACAAACGATCCAACGGAAAATCGATTGCCACAGCTGTACTAGAGAAAGATTAAAGTTTCAGATGAGGTAACTTTTATGGAAATCGGAGTTGCCAAAGCAACGTTATGACGTCACTCTCTGTTTTACATAATACAGATTTACTTGTCATCAAGAGATAATTTGGGCGACCCCGTAGCTGTCTAAACGATGTCTGTGATTGGCGAACGATACAATTGATATATCACTTGAACAATGCCCCTATCCCTAATCCCTATCCCAGCGGGACAAATCTATTGTTTTCTTAGCGAATCACAGACATCGTTTGGACAAGTGCTGGACTACCCGATAATTTTGGAAAACGCTCGCTGGATCTTTGACCTGACGTACTTGTCCTAAGGTCTACAAAATTTTGCAAATTTCTATGGAAGCGTTTTCGAGAAAATTTCGAGTGAAGTTTTAACGTGTTAAAATACAACAAAAACAAAACAATTTTGAAATGTTATTAAAACTTTTGTCTACAAGGCTTGATGGAATAATATTTTGGTCTTAAATGAATTTTATACCATCCAAATACCTTAGGTGAAAATCTCAAGGAAATCGCTCCGTTTGAATTTCAGAAATATTGGCTTGAATATGAACTGGCCTGGAGTGTTATTCCGCCTTTATATCAAAATGACCTTACACTTATTATAATTGTCACAAATTAAAAAGCGATCGATAAATTTTTTTAAAACTTAGTCCTCATGAAGATTAATTAATGTTTAATACAATCTCCAAGTTTCAAATTGATTGAAACATTCTAAGGCTGTCAATTTTTAGCGCCAACTCAGGGAAATATTGAGCTGATTTTCTCGCTTGTGGCTTGTTGTTTCATTATGCATCTCCATTGTATGAAATCGCCGTGG
Source organism: Cladopsammia gracilis (assembly GCA_022457155.1). Taxonomy (NCBI): domain Eukaryota; kingdom Metazoa; phylum Cnidaria; class Anthozoa; order Scleractinia; family Dendrophylliidae; genus Cladopsammia; species Cladopsammia gracilis. The sequence goes on along the minus strand of JAJGOT010000443.1, from coordinate 681,930 downwards.
AATTGTAGCTTTCAGTACATCATGAATTCATGTAACACTTAAAACAAAGTAATGAAGTGTTTATGAATTAATTATGTACTGAAATTCACAATTGCATGGCGATTCGAGACAATGGAGGCGCATAATGAGAGCAACAAACCACTTTCGTGAAAATCAGCTCAATATTTTCCTACGTTGAGGCTGTAAATTGACAGCCTTAGAACGTTTCAATGAATTTGAAACTTGGCAGTTGTATTGAATATTAATTAATCTTTATGAGGACCAAGTTTTAACAAAATTCATCAATCGCTTTTAAATTCGCGACCATTTTAATAAGTGTAGGGTCAATTTTTGATAAAAGCGCGAAATAACACTAGAGACCAGTTCATATTTAAGCCAACGTTTATAAAATTCAAATTGAGCGATTTCGCAGAGATTTTCACTCAAGGTATTTGGATGGTATAAAAATTCATTTAAGACCAAAATATTATTTCTCCAAGCCTTGTAGACATACGTTTTAATAACATTTCAAAATTGTTTTGTTTTTGTTGTATTTTAAAACCTTAAAACTTCACTTTAAATTTTCTCGAAAACGCTTCCATAGAAATTTGTAAAATTTTGTATATCTTAGGACAAGTACGTCAGGTCGAAGATACAGCGAGCGTTTTCCAAAATTATCTCTTGATGACAAGTAAATCGGTATTATGTAAAACAGGGAGTGACGTCATAACGTTGCTTTGGCAACTCCGATTTCCATAAAACTTACCTCATCTGGAACTTTAATCTTTCTCTAGTACAGCTGTGGCAATCGATTTTCCGTTGGATCCTTTGTGGTGGTACACAACTTTCTCAAAGTTAAAAGGTATCGTAACTCAAAAACCCAGTCGAGCCACCTTAACGGGGTAGGGTCAAATTATGGTGCAACATGCTTTTAAACTACATTCTACTACATGTATTCCTTTAATTGCGATATAAATCAACCTTTTTGCAGTTAATTAACAACCTTACAACCGCAATTCAATGCAACTGAACAATGCAACAGTAAACAAAACCGAGTTGTGAGAAAAAACACTGACTTCTTTCAGTTCCTTGTTATGAAAGGAAAGGGATTCTTGTGAAATGTCTCGAAGAGCTTACAACATTTTCACAATTATTACAATGTTCAAATGGTTTTTAAAAGTCTGTGAGCTTCAACTGCAGGCTTCGCCTTTGCTTAAACCAATCACTTTGTACCGCCTTAGCAATAACTTTTGCGAGTTCATTTGCAGTTTTCATATTGCCCTTTGCCTCTAGAAAATGAAAACATTCCAAAATAACCGATCTGTGAGAAAAGAACAGGAAATGGACTTGGAGAGAAAAGCCACAGTGGAAGGCAGCAGAAACAACAAGGCAAAATAACTTTGAGATCCTCGAAATGCTGCAAAGTGAAGTCTTTCAGATCTTTTGTAGTATCTGTTCATGCATCCTTTTTACTGAACACTGCAATTTGCCGGATGTCATAGCAATTGAACATGCTAACGACTAACCCCTTTGCCTAAAAACATGATATGATTCAATAAAAAAAAGGCATTTTAACTGGTCGTATTAACGGGGTAATTTTATAAAGAAAATAACGACTGAGGACTCTAAAAGGTGGTCGTTGGTCGTAATAACAGGGTGGTCGGATTAACGGGGTTTTTAGATAAGAAAATGAGTGGGCTTTTGTTCGGGCCACAAAAAAGTGGTCGTAATAACGGGGTGGTCTACTAACAAATAGAAATGAGCCAGTCCAATCACATGGTTACCGTGTATACCAGATACAATCTTGATACAACTCACTAGTGGTTGTATCTAATTTACATTCCAGATTCAACTCACTTGTGGTTGTATTTAATTTACACGTGAATGTAATTTCACAAGTTGTTTACTACATTCGCGTCCGTGTTGTATCAGCACTATACATTCACTTGCCTTCGGCTCGTGATTGTATAGGCCGATACAACACTCCCGCTCATGTAGTAAATATTACTTAACAATGGTTTATGATTGTCTCACTCTGGTTGTTTGTTGCAATCTGCATAGCATCTGCTCCTTATTTAGATTTTTAGTAAAATAGCGCAAAGCAGAATTCTCAGCAAAAAATATGAAATTGTCACGCTGTTCTTGCGTGTCACATAAGAAGCACTGTTTCTGTATTCTTTTTTAAATTTCCATATTGGGATATGTTTTTCTAGTCCTGCAGTTTTAAAGAGACCCTCGGCATCATGTTTCGGAAAGCAATCGAGCGTTCTGTTCGATGCAAATAAATGTTTTGCTAAAGTTGTGCACGCGCAATTGAAATTTGTAAAGAATACCCGTGAATAATGACGACGCTCACTTGTAAACACGAAATCTGCGGGAAAAATTAGTACATTGGAGGCCCTGATTTTAATCAGGGAATTGCCTTGCATGTTTTTTTAGTCCTTGAAACTTGCAGGCCATATAAATTGATGATTAATCTCGAGATTGTCAAATTTAAAAAAATTAAGTGGTTTCCAAATTATGATCACGTTTGTAGGCGTAGACCAAATTACATACAATCAAAGGCTGCTAAGAGCCAACCCGTAAATAAGAAACGCTAACATGCAACGGAATATTTCAGTAAGCCTATGTTTTCACACTGACACGGTTCGATATTTTTTTTAAAAAATTAACCGTAAGGATTTTAGACGAACCCCAAAAAAAAGGAAATCTCTTTCATAATGTCTAGTTTGAGGAAAAAAAAAGAATCACCGGCGTGAATTGAACCCGGGCCTCCAGTGCCTTATCCCACAGGACCATCGAGGAATACATGCTCGATTGAGACTAAATTTGTTATTTAAAGGTAGATACGCATCAAAACGCGCGTCTCGATTAGGCCCGGTTCAAACGTCGAACTTCACATGTGCCGAACCTAATGCAAATGAGCATAATCTATTGTTCTTGTTCATTTGCATTAGGTTCGGCACATGTGAAGTTCGACGTTTGAACTGGGCCTTAGAAAATCCTTCTAGATCGATTTTATGTCGCATAAAAGACTCTAAATGCGAAACATCTTTAAGCTTATTGTTCTTTATATTCGTTTACAACAAATTAGTTATTGTTATCGCTGGATTCACGCTGTTCTTGTTACGAAACGCATTCGTAACAAACCATTGCGTCACTACGTTTACAGCTGATGGAAGGAGTGAGTGAGCGCGTGACTCATTTGATTACCTGTCTTCGTTACCGATAACCCGTTCATTACGCATGCGCGTGTTCACGGGTTAAAAAATGGCAACAAGAGCAGCTGAACGTATACCAATCAAATTCTTCTTTCTCGCAATCGGCCAAAGCAATCCCCCTCACTTTTTCATATACGATCTCAGATGGAATCAAACTACTATGAGATGAAACTGCATCCCCGAAGCGCATCGTTTTCTTTAGATATTAGCCAATTATGTCGATAGTATGTTTTTTTACTGTATTTATAATCCTCAAAACTTCAGGCCAAAAAATTTCAAAAACGCTCTCATAGAATTTCTTCCAACTTTACCATAATCGAGGCCGCTATGGGAGGTACAAGCTCCCTTGACGCGATTGCCGAAAAAAATCCTTCTGGTGCCGAGAAATACGACGGCAAGAAAAAAAACGTCATGGCGTCATTATGTTGCTATGGAAACTCCGATGTTAATATAACACTGGTCTTAACAAATTTTCATCTTTATCTAATACAGCTGTAGCGACCGTTTTTCTATGGAATTGTCAATGGCGTCCTAGTTAATTCAAATTTCGGGAGTGTCGCCCCCCAAAAATCCAGTCAGTCGGTCAGCCGACAGTCAGTCAGTCAGTCAGTCAGTCAGTCAGGTTGTCAGTCAGTAAATTTGCATAACTTGAAATTCAGAAATATTGCACTATTAACTCGTTATTCTTCATTTGCTTATAGCTTTTAATGGGAGTTTGAAATCTTCTCCAAATGCTCACTGCAACAACGTAAAGGTTGTATCAAGCTTTCAAATAATAGTTGAAATATTAGCCATATTTTAGCGTTCTTCTAACAGTGAGGATTTTTTATATTTTATTATTTTTTCCAATTTTACAGGTTTAATTGAAGTAATTTACAAGAGTATAAATTGTGAATGATATATATGAAATAAATCATATATGAACTGCGGAAATGAAATCAAATGAAGAATGATCCTCGCAGTTGTGAACGCAATTTAAGCAATTGCGAAAAGAAGCCTGAAAAAAATTCAGGACTTCAACGGGGTTCGAATCCGTGACCTCGCACCGGTAACGCGAGGTCACGGGTTCGAACCCCGTTGAAGTCCTGAATTTTTTTCAGGCTTCTTTTCGCAATTGCTTAAATTGCGTTCACAACTGCGAGGATCATTCTTCATTTGAAGAGTATAAATTACCTGTAACTGAAAAAAAAAACAAATACATAAATAAGAAAGGTAAAGATAAAAAAAAAAGGAAACTAAATAAGCGAAGAGAAAAAAAAAGGGATGGCTGCAAAAGCTATTTAAAACCGAAAATTTCAACTCAGTGTTTCTAAAAGTTTTTCCCAGTTCTCCAGGTGCAGATTTAATTTGTTCTTTTCTTTAGCAAGATATTCTTCTATTTTAAAGATCTCTTTAAGGTGTGCAAGGAAGATGATAATGCTTGGAGCAATAGATTTCCATCTGCAGAAAAAGATAGTCTGCTTTGCTATCAACACAATATGATTCAAAAGCATAAAGTGGCTTTTGGCATCAAACAAACCAAACATAATATTAACTTGATCTGTCAGATCAGGAAGCGTATCAATACTACATTCACGTAACCAGCTAGAAATTTCTTTCCAAAAAGCTCTAGAATATTGGCAAAATACAAAGAGATGTTCGGGGGTTTCATCGTCCTTGCCACAAAAGGTACATAAGGGTGATTCAACAAGTTTAAGCTTGCTTAATTTTGCATTAGTAAATAATATTCTATTCAAAATTTTATACTGAAAATCTCTCGTGTACGTATCTAACGCAACTTGGAAGGGCAAACTGTAAATTTTATTCCACACTAGCTCAGAATCAGGAAGCATTTCATTAAATCTAGATTGTGCTGTAGGGATTTCACGCAAATCAGACACAAGTGCTTCATACAATGTTTTGGTATTTATTCCTGATACAGAGACTTTTACAGAATTTAGCACCAATGCATACTCTAAAAGGTTGGTTGTATGTGGGACCGTCTTAGATTTCAACTCTTTTTTCCATTTGAAGGGAATAGCATCTATGAACCCATTCCAAAAGAGGAAATTTTCAGGACTGAAGACCTTTGAGCTGCAAATCCAACCACGTATAAAAACTTCCATCGGCCTTAACCATATCACAAATTCTATGTATACCAATCTCAACCAAATCCAAATAATAACAAGTTTTTGTTAACGAGGATGTTCTTGTTGTTCCAAACTATCTCATTCAAAATATCCTCGACTCGATCAGGCATGGTCGTATTGAATCTAGACCATAATGTCAGACATTCATTGTAAAAAGGACTAACTTTTATAAGAAGATCGCCAAGACTAAAGTTACACTTCAAAAGATAAGGGCCTCCGACCGGCTTTAAAAGTGCGTCTAAGACAAGTTTCCAATCGGCAACATATTCCGGGTCCACATAGCGTTTAAAAAAAGACATCTTCTGGGCTTGAATAAGAGATTCCAAGTGTATCGTTTTTAGACCCTATTTTCAATATTATTTATTAGAGCCCTTCTCTTGACTTTATCCTTGCCTTTCCATATAAAGTCGTAGATGATTTTGTTAGCACTCTTGATTATTTCATTACAGAGAGGTAACTGTGATGCACGATAGAGAAACTTCGAGATAGCAAATGTTTTAACGATTTGGACTCAACCCAAAAACAGTTAAGAGCAGTTCTCTGTAAGAATCGAGAAAAGTGGGAAATGAAATTTTTTTACCCCCCTTCATATTTTGCATGCAGATAGGTCTTCAGGGGGGATGTTCAAAAATGACCTTTGTTAAGGTCGTTTCTTCTTTGTTGCCATGGTAACACTGGATGTTTGTTAGTGCCACTAAACCCAATTTTGACCTCAGAAACTTCCTTAAAAAGCTAAGTACAAAATGTAAGATATCGTTTCTCCAGTCCATTAATACTGAACAAATCAAGAATTTCACCAGATGTAAAACCTTTATTGTAGTTTACATTTATGCATGTGGCATTTTGTTACATCAACTGCACATGAACTTAACGGTCAAACAACTTGATGGTGTTTCAGCCATTTTAGTTGACGAGTAAAACTAGCAATACCTTTCCTTAAATTTTTCCAAAAGTACGCCGATTCTAGAACTCAAACTACGTGGCTAGTTTAAATAGATACTCTAGTTACTAAATCTATAAAAACCTCTGCGGGGCGGGTTAATTTTGGACTTTGATTCACTGAGGAAAAACCTTCAAAAATCATTTGTTGTAAACTTTGGTGAAATTAACAATACGTTCATTCGACAGAAATCCTTTAAGAAAACTCAATCGGTCCTTCAGGCTTAAAGAATAGCATCCACTCTATCAATGTCTGGTCAAATCGGCTGTTAATAGTCGTTATTTTTTTAACAATCTCAACCAATTAAAGTTTACTTTACTGTTTTCTGCAGTTCTCAAATTTCGAAGAACGAATCGGTTCTTTACGCACAACATACATTTTCGGCACAAAATTCGGATATCTAGACCATCTCTTGTGGCTGAGCATGCTGTTTGTCTTCAGTGGAGGTCCATTAACCCATCACAGTGCAAATAACAACAACTTTTGTAGTACCCGGAAGGTAACCGAAGCAAGCCATCATCGGCAACTTTGTTCGTCCACGTACAATTCTGCTCTGGACTTACCGCATATTTCTCCGTCACATGTCTCGCTCCAAAAGAAGATAAAACGGTTTTCTGATTAATGTTTTACAGTCAATCACATTAAGCGAGGCAATTTACCCCCTTTTTTTCTCCGTTCTTTATACGTCTTTCGAAGTCCAGGCCACCAGTTCATGCAAAGCCCTGCTGGTCAGCGGTAAAATCTAAAATATAACGTTTCTTCGTAAAATGTTTAACGTGGCGTCCTCATCCTTTTACATTGTCACTGACTGTCGATTCTATTCTGTCTATTCTGTTTACGTTGAACAGCCCAAGGGTACATATTCCCATTCTTTTGTTTTCTGATACGTAGACACGTGAACAAAATAAAATACCTAACAATAGGCATGGTATTGCCTTTAGTTTTATTTTTGGCGGTATCCATGCAATGGACTATTTCAGGAAGTCAGTATTTCCTCTGTGAACTCCGTTTATGGGTGAATTTTATTCACAACTGTCTGATCATGATGAGTGATTCATGACGAGCGAATCATAGCCGGTGAATCATGTCTGAAAAAACCCGGCCGGGTCTACACAGTGAAATCGGCTGAAGGGAATGGCTAGTATTTTAGCCGCATATCTTAGAAGTCGACGCAATTAAAATTCGAGGAATCACGTGTCTGCTGAAAAAACATACGGAGACGCATAAAACTATCTTAAGTATTAGGAGACAATCAGCTCAAGAGCAACTACCGGCAAGAAAATGGTGGGAAATATAATAAACAGTTTGAAGGAAAGTTTGCCGTTTGGCGAGCGTTCTTTGTCCCTTGACAGCTATTTTTCAATGGAAGAAGGAAAATTTCAGTCGCAAAAGACCTCGCAAAAGTGATTATCAAGTGACGTCAGAAAACGAAATTATAGCCGCAGACTGTATTCTATTGAGCTTTGCATTAATCAGAAAATGCGAAAACCACCTACAAATACGATATTCCTCATTTAACTGCATGAGCAAAGTTTACTTTTTCAGAGGTTCAAAAGTTCCCATCAAGTTTTTCTGTTTTATGGGTCTCTCGTTTATCTTATCGGTACCGATACATTTTTTTACCGTACCAATCCGAGTACGAATTCATGATGAGAAACGCTCTGATGGTTGCGATTTGGTATAGCAAAAAAACTAGGAAGAAACAGACTAGAGTGTACTCTTCCTCTAGTTTTTCCATTTTCCGACATTGAGATCTGAGTGACATCCGCATCATAGAAATTAAGTTGTGGGAACCTATTGTAATTTTATGAGTATAAAAAGAGTGATGAACTGCTTCTGTTTCGCTACAATCCCCCCCCCCCCCCCCACCTCCCAATCTCTCTCCCTCTTAGTCTATTAAGTATTTGGGGGGAGGGGGCGTTTAACAGAGGATTTACGGTTCTTATCTCCTAGTGTAATACTTCAAATATATTCTCTCCTTCCCCTAGAAAGTGTGTACAAATTTATTTTGTTGGATACTATGCATTTCAGAAACACTGCAACTACGGCACTTACGTTAGCGACGCAAAGTTACTCGTGGCAAAAATATGCAAGTTAGAAAGACAAACGGAACGCAACAGCTGCAGCTTTGAGCGGCGAGCGCGCTAGAACTAACAACAACAACAAGTTTACAAAGGTTTTGCCCGCAATTAGCAAGGGCTATTCGAGGTGGGCTATTGTTTTGATGGTCGGGTGGCCATTAACAGATGAAAGAAGAATCAGCGAAAATCAAAAGTTCTTTCTTGAAAGCAAGTTTTTGCATAGAGAGAAATCAACTAAAAGGTCCTAAAAGGACCTAAAAAAGAGGACGAGCGATCGAAGCGGTAACAAAGAAAATGCCAAGAAAAGTTAAAGACGCAAAGTTGTTTACAGTTGAAGTATTCCTAAGGAGACGGCAAACCTGCTCGTACCTTCCTTGCTTTGCAGCAAAAGAAAAAAATAAATAAATAAAAGAAGCAGCTCACCGAGTCACAGAACAGGCATTTACAAAAACGAAAATATTGTACAAAAGTCAGCTACAGAAGAGAGCAAGAGTTATAATATCAGAAAAAAACATCCAGTCGTTTACCTTTTGTTCACGTTTTCGTTTTATCAGCAAAGAAATGTACGGGAAATGTAATCTACTGTAAATAGAAAGAAAATCTAACAAAAGAAGAGTTCTGGCATTCCAATTCCAATACTTTTGATGCGGACGGCATGTTGGCATTTTATGAAGTCAAATCGTATTCTAGTTATACCGCTGACCAGAGACGTTTTTGCCTGAACTGGTGGCCTGAACTACGAAAGAAAGGCGAAAGAAAGACGGTAAAATGTTTAGCTAAATGTAATTGATCGTTAAACTATTAATCAGAAAACCGTTTTATCTTCTTTTGGAGCGAATGATGACATGTGACGGAGAAATATGCGGTAAATCCAAAGCAGAATTGTACGTGGACGAACAAAGCTTCCGATGATGGCTTGCTTCGGTGACCTTCCGGGTACTACAAAAGCTGTTGTTATTTGCACTGTGATGGGTTAATGGACCTCCAATGAAGACAAACAGCATGATCAGCCACAAGAAATGGTTTAGATATCCGAATTTTTGTGCAGAAACTGTATGCTGTGCAGAAAGAACCGACTCGTTCTTCGCAAGTTGAGAACTGCCGAAAATAGTAAAGTAAGCTTTATTTGGATTGAGATTGTTAAAAAAATAACGACTATTAACAGCCGATTTGACCAGACATTGACAGAGTGCATGTTATTCTTTAAGCCTGAAGACCGATTGAGTTTTCTTAAAGGATTTCTGTCGAATGAACGCATTGTTAATTTCACCAAAGTTTACAACAAATGAGTTTTGAAGGTTTTTCCTCAGTGAACCAAAGTCCAAAATTAACCCGCCCCGCAGAGAGTTTTATAAATTTAGTAACTAGAGTATCTATTTAAACTAGCCACGTAGTTTGAGTTCTAGAATCGGCGTACTTTTGGAAAAATTCAAGAAAAGGTATTGCTAGTTTTACTCGTCAACTAAAATGGCTGAAACACCATCAAGTTGTTTGACCGTTAAGTTCATGTGCAGTTGATGTAACAAAATGCCACATGCATAAATGTAAACTACAATAAAGGTTTTACATCTGGTGAAAGTCTTGATTTGTTCAGTATTAATGGACTGGAGAAACGATGTCTTACATTTTGTACTTTTTAAGGAAGTTTCTGAGGTCAAAATTGGGTTAAGTGGCACCAACAAACATCCAGTGTTACCATGGCAACAAAGAAGAAACGACCTTAACAAAGGTCATCTTTGAACATCCCCCTGAAGACCTTTCTGCATGCAAAATATGAAGGGAAGTAAAAAATTTTCATTTCCCACTTTTCTCGATTCTTACAGAGAACTGCTCTTAAGTTCCTCTATTTCCATAAATTCAGTTTCTTTTTCAAAGAATCGAAAATTGATACAAAATTTAATTTAGCGGCTTCTTTCCTATTATACGAAAAAAAGATTCCCAATATTTCAATACAGTCCTTGATGTCTACGTTAATATTAAAGTCAGTTGTGGAAGTACCCAGGTAACAAGCTTCTAGCTTGCTTTTATTAAGCTTGAGGCCGGAGCACAGCCCGAAATCTTTCAGTATCTTCATGAGGTTGTCAGCAGACTGGTCGTCTTTCAAAAAGGTAGTCATATCATCAGCAAAGGCAGTTAATTTAACTTCATGTTCATCCCGAAGGTTGATACCTTTAATTTAATCTCATCGCTGCCTCTAACATATATAGCTAGTGTTTCAAGAGCAATGATAAAGAGATAGGGGGACAGTGGATCGCCCTGTCTCACCCCCCGCATTACATCAAAATGAACAGAGGTGGCATAAGCATAATATTTGAAGCACAATTTCAGAAGTCGATGGGGAATAAATTTCTATGCAGCCGATTTTGTTAAAGCGTTTTGGCTTATTTTGAAACAATTGCTGTCGGTAATTACTGTCAACAGGACAGTAGCGTTGTGTTAGCGTAATAACGTTTTATAAAATAAAATGATAAAATACTACCCATTGAAAGTACAGTCCGTCAGGCAGTCAGTCAGCCAATCAGCCGGCCACTGTCAGTCAGTCAGTCAGACAGTCAGTGAATCGGAAAGTCAGTCACTGAGTCAATCAGTCAGTAAGCCAGTCAATCAGCCAGTCAGTCGTCCAGTCACTGATTTAGTCAGTCAGTCACTGAGTCAGCCAATGAGTCACTGAGTCAGGCAGTCACCCAGTCAGTCTTTTCAGTCAGTCGGTCACTAAGTCAGCCATCCAGCAACTAAGTCAGCCAGTCAGTCAGTCACGGAGTCAGGCAGTCAGTCGGCCAGTCAGTCACTAAGTCAGTCAGTCGGCCAGTCAGTGAATCGGCCAGTCAGTCACTGAGTCAACCAGTCAGTAAGCCAGTCAATCAGCCAGTCAGTCACTGAGTCACCCAGTCAGTAAGCCAGTCAATCAGCCAGCCAGTCACTGAGTCACCCAGTCAGTAAGCCAGTCAATCAGCCAGCCAGTCACTGAGTCACCCAGTCAGTAAGCCAGTCAATCAGCCAGCCAGTCACTGTGTCACCCAGTCAGTAAGCCAGTCAATCAGCCATTCAGTCACTGAGTCACCCAGTCAGTAAGCCAGTCAATCAGCCATTCATTCACTGCAGCAACGTAAAGGCGCTGTTACACTAGGCAATGTTTCGTGCAACTTGTCTCGCAATTTTGTTGCGACGCAAGTTGCATGAAAAACTTCCCAGTGTAACATACCCCGCAACAAACATTTCTCGCGATTTTTTTTGTTGCCGCAATCGTTGCGAGAAGTAGAAGTCGGTTCTACTTTTCGCAACGATTCTCGCCATGCCGCAACGAATTTTTCACGCGTTGGTTAGTGTAACATGTTTCCTGCAACTTGTGTCGCAACGTTTTGTGACTAGCCAATGAAATTGCTCATTTCACCGTCGACCGAGACAAATTGCAAGAAACATTGCCCAGTGTAACACCCTCCAGGCAACTTGTCTCGCAGCATCGCAACGCAGGTTTTTAGTTGTTGCGAGACAAGTTGCACGAAATATTGCCTAGTGTAACAGCGCCTTAAAGGTTGTATCAAGCTTTCAAATAATTGTTGAAATATTAGCCATATTTTAGCGTTTTTCTAACAGCGAGGTGGCATAAGCATAATATTTGAAGCACAATTTCAGAAGTCGATGGGGAATAAATTTCTATGCAGCCGATTTTGTTAAAGCGTTTTGGCTTATTTTAATAATAATAATAATAATAATAATAATAATAATAATCTTTATTGAGGATAACTCTTTCACATCAGTGATTTTCAAAAAGGACCTCGATTAAGACTAAGAATAAAAACTAAAATACTCACACTAAAAAACAAAACAAAAAACACATCAAAAACTATGTAAAAACTCTTAGATTAAGAAGTTAAAAACATTCCGCTTAAATACATTTACATTAGAAGATTGTCTTATTACCTGACTAAGAGAATTAAAGTCATTTACAGCATGATAAGCAGTTCTTTGTTTCCCCCAATTTCTTTTAACGCAGGGAAGTGTAAGGTTTGCTTTATTTCGGGTGTTATAATTATGCTGTTGTTGTTGTGTAACTAATGTCAATTCATGATCTACAAGTCCATTTAGACATTTGTATACATGCACACATCTTCGCTGGAAACGCCTTTTCTCTAAAGGTATCCACTTCAGAGTCGTTTTGAAACAATTGCTGTCGGTAATTACTGTCAACAGGACAGTAGCGTTGTGTTAGCGTAATAACATTTCATAAAATAAAATGATAAAATACTACCCATTGAAAGTACAGTCCGTCAGGCAGTCAGTCAGCCAATCAGCCGGCCACTGTCAGTCAGTCAGACAGTCAGTGAATCGGAAAGTCAGTCACTGAGTCAACCAGTCAGTAAGCCAGTCAATCAGCCAGTCAGTCATCCAGTCACTGATTTAGTCAGTCAGTCAGTCACTAAGTCAGCCAATCCCTCACTGAGTCAGCCAGTCACCCAATCAGTCAGTCTTTGAGTCAGTCACTAAGTCAGCCAGTCAATCAGTCAGTCCGTTGGTGTTGGTGTCTGTCAGTAAAGATCGTGAAATGATTAGAACTTATAAGTAGCAGCCAAAAATAAGCTAGCAGACAGCAAGTAAATGTGTGTTGACACAGGTCGCTGTTGTTTACATGTTGTGTAATTCGGTGCTTAAAAAAAAACCGGATACTGCTAGTGTCGAAAACTTTAAGCGCGGCGATTGAAAGAAGGATTTCAGTGTTTGTCAGATGTATAATGTCAAAGTTCTCACCTTTATAATGTGTCCTCTTGATTCAATGATTTCTGTTTGTTCCCTTCCAGGCATTCCTATTCACTACTACCAGTTTATGGAATAACTCGCCTAAAAATATAAAGAGAGCTAGGTCATTTGTGATATGTCCTATACATTACTCTCGAAATACTATACTTGAATATCGATGTGGAAAAAAATATCAAGTGTGACGAGAAAGAAAAGATACAGTAAAGTTCTTAACTTTTCTATTTTTCCAATCCATCCACTTCCATTTCACAGCTTTGACTCGTCTGAAAATATAAATGAGCAAAATTACTAACATACTTAAAATTACTAAAACAGGTAAAAATTCTGACGCTCCAACTGAACGGTTTTAAATAACCTTCAGTGAAACAGTTTCGAGTTGCAAGTTTTTAATGGAACGTTGAAGTCAAAAAGAATTTTTGAGTCATAAAGTGTGATTAAGAATTATACCTTTGCAGTGTTTCGTCCTGATGTGATATTTCCATTCCACTAAAAGAATTAGCTCACCTGAAAATATAAATAAATTTGATAATGTGTAAAGTTCATCCCCATTGCACTACGATAAATATTCCTAATCGTATCAATAACAAAATTCTCGATTGTGATTGGTCATCCGCGCGCCTATTTCTCACGTAATTGGCGCGCGGTCACGCAGTCACAGCTATCCAATTACAACTTTTTGTAATTGGATAGCTGCAATTGGACGCCTACGTTGCGCGCGCGTCAATCAGGTGCACTTAAATGTTTTTTTTTTCTCGCTGTTTCTTCCTGCTTTCAAACTGATAGAAAATAACCTTGACGTTTTGAGTACAAAAAACTCCACATAGACTTTTTAATCTCGAATTTTGTTATTGATGCGATTAATTACTAATTGAACTTCGTGTCGCACGATTCAGGGGTAATCGTGCTCGTAATTTCAAATCGTCCTCGCGCTTACGCGCTCGGCCGATTTGAAATTACTCGCCCGATTACTCCCTGAATTGTACTCCACTCAGTTCAATTACTAAAAGTTACAATCAGCAAAACTTTACGAACGGCAGGGTTTTTTTTGTAGGTCACCGTTTAATGACAGGTCACTTGATATTTGTTCGCAAACAGTCTAAAAACAGAGTATGCAGTGCCAACAGAACGAGCGTTGTGTCTAAAAGATATTTTTAATTGCGAGTGAAAACATGGTTCATTTGGGTGCGCAATTCTTGTGACCTGTAAAACAAACCTGTCTCACTGCAGTCGCTACGAATCGTTCTCACGGCCTCGAGGCTTTTTTCGCATGTACAAGCTTAGTATCTCATGCAATTGGCCGCCTGTTGTTAAATACGCTGTAGGTTTCCTTTGCTTTCTCTCAATTTATAATTTTCCTTTAATGTTTGCTCGAGGCGTAAGTCCATACTTCTCGCAAATGTTCGAGCAAAAAGGACGCACAACCGGCCTTTTAGGTTGCACGTGATCACTTCAACATTTTCAAAACAATTTTAATAACTTTCGGCCGAAATTTAAGCAACATTTTTTCAACGCATAGCTCACCTTCGCTTACAGGAAAGTTCCTTTTTGGTTTTGCTGAACTCGCTCTGTTCTAAACAGTACGAACTTGTCCTCAAAGCTGTCAAAGGGACGCCATGATGTCCATCTTCGCGGAAACTGCTCGCAAATTTCAGCGAGTTCCACGATCTTCATAAATATGGATTAATTACCAACTAAAGTCATCACTATTTGCACTTTTTGTTTTCAGGAACAAAGAAAGCTTTCATGTAAGTGCAAAAATTTTCATATCAAAAACAAAGAAATAAAATTTACTTTGTTGTTATGTTAAAGAGTCTGACCCACCCAGTTTGCATTGCGCGCTTCTCTTATTGTTATGATACGGCTCTATTCCATATTTGGACAAGCATATCACCTCTTGCACGAGTGAATTTCTCATCTACAATACAGTATGGACTTTCGGGGGCCTGAAAATGGCGGTAGAACCAACTAAGGCGCGCAATGCAAACAGGGTGGGTCAGATTCTTTAAAAAAAGAACGCTGCTCTTTTTCCAAAATAGTAAATACAAATTCAATGTTCACACATGGTATAGAGTGTTTTCACTCACGTGGTCTGCAGCTATGCTAATTTATTTCAACAAAGCAAAGTGTTTGCATTAGAAAAGAGTTCAATCCCCACAGGATTAGCTTGGGACACCAATATGGCCGCCGTTTTATTGTTTTGGGACACCAACATGGCCGCCGTGACGTCATGTGAAAACACTCAATATCTTGACTTGTACTTACGTCATAAAAATTCAGAAGCATTAAAAAACAGATTTCGATTCCCAAATTTTTATGGAATTGTAGGAAGTTTAACATTACGCATCTTGGCCAAATTTTAAAGCACCAGAGCATTTCGTTCAAGAGTTGTAGGCGAAGGAGTATTAGACGTTTTTAATAAAAATGTATGGAGCGGCCATCTTGGTAAAGCGCACTGTATTCTTCCCCACAAAACTACATTTCTCAGAATAGTTCAGAAAAGTCCTAAAGGATTTCAAGGAAAACCATGCACTTCGTTACAGGAAAATGTCGACGAAGAAAGTGCACAATACAAGACAGGTCTCGCCCTTAAATACTGACCGACCAACATAAAGACCCTGCTTCACAGCTTTTGTTCACCTTCCAGACAAGATAATCTTCAATTCCAATTTTAGATAGAACCCAAGTTCGTTATTTAGCTTGGATATTAAAGCAAGGAGTTCCGTTGTATAGGTTTTACGTGAACAATTTAGCGAAACGTTAGTTATGAATAACTTGCCGAGTCATTTTTTAAAAGCCTCGAAACAATATTTTATATTCGGTATTTTCCCCCCAATATAATTTTAGTGTTTTAGTATGCAATCGTTTTAAAGAATTTCACAATGTTTGCAATATTTTGCGATCATATAGACCTTATTCATAAATTACGGCCAATTTTTTGGGTGTTTCTTGGTGTTACGGAAGCCATTGTTGGTTAGCTTTTGTGTTGTGGTGTGGGTATTGTTCAGTGTCTTTTGAATCTTTTGTTTTACGTCATTTGGTGATCACACCATCCGCAACACCAAGAAACTACCAATTTATTTTTGTTTTATATTCATGCTAATCAGCTTCACTAGCCTCATTTTAGAGCAATAATTCTTTTGCATTTTGCACATGCTAACGAGTTTGACTGATTAGATTATGAGCTCGAGATTTCTGTCGCGTGATAGTTGATGAGGGCGAAGCTCGAGTCAACTGTCAATCAATTGTTGAAGACTAAATCTACAAGATATTCAAAACTTAACAACAAATACTCTTCACAGACACTTCGCAAATTCAAAAAAGAGAACAGCATTCGTGATAGAACGCTAGTAGATTTATACCAAAAAAATTAATAAATCGGCCGCCATTTATGTATAAGGTCTATTAACTTGAACTTCTTGCTTAAATTTAAATATTTCTGAAATGCGGATAAACGTCCGTGGTCGTACACAGAGTAGGAATCCATTCGTCTTTCCTTGCTCGTCGTGAATTGAATCCAACTTTAGAGGAATATCTGTCAAAAAAAGTTAACTTCTAAGTTAAAAGCTCGCAATTCAACTTGCAAACACGGCAGTCTAAAGAGCCGAAAAGTCATTTTCGTGTGGAATTTTCTCAAAAGGATGCCAAACAGTGTTACTGTTTTTGTCATTTACCTTGTTTACAGTCTCTCAAATGACCGGTCATGACTGGTTGACTGGTAAAGCAATGTACGTAACATTCAGCACAGACTATGAATAAACATGACAAATTACCGCTAATATATGCATAGAAGACAATAGACCTCACAACCTATTTCTAGGTAATTTTTACCTCTCTTTCTCATGCAAACCCTCCGTGGTCTTGCGGTGATGAGCTTGTGCTTCTTTCATTAAACATATGACGGCGTTATCCCTGCCGTCGTTTAATTTAAGTTGCATAACCTTAAAATCGCTGGAGGGGTTTACGCCCTGTACACCACCAATTCTCCTTTTTTTTTTTTTTGAGTATAATTTTCTACCGCCGAAAATGCAATTTTTTTTTTTACTATTTTTAATTTGTGACTGTTAAAAAGTAGTACTTAAAACCGGAAATACTGCTTTCTTATTTTTTTTTTAACAGCCACAAATACAAAATAGTAAAAATTTTAAATTTCGAGCTCCTGAAATGTTATGAACATAGCAAGAGAACAAGTTTTTATCTTTCTCTAACTTCGAAGATCGCTTAAAGGGAACCTCCATTGTCAGAACAAATTGACGTTAAATTGTTGGAAATAAAGTCGAAATTTTAAATTTTTAAAAAGCAGGTGCAAATATAATTTTAGTGTACAAATAAGAATGGATATCAATGTCGCCTATTTCCGCTTTCACATTTCCCGCGCGCCGCCATTTTGAATATTTATGACGTGTTACGGTTGCCGCCATTGTTAAGAATTGAAGGTCTTTTGCATGCAACAATAAGACAACCGTAACACGTCATAAATATTCAAAATGGCGGCGCACGGGAAATTTAAAAGCGAAAATAGGCGATATTCATATCGATTTTTTTTGTACACGAAAATTACATTTGCACCTGCTTTTTAAAAATTTTTAATTTAGACTTTATTTCCAACAATTTAACGTCAATTTGTTATAACAATGGAGGTTCCCTTTAAAAGACAAAGAAGACCGATTTGTAAATAACATAAACCTTGTTAGTTTTTCCGATAATTTTGTAAAAGCTAACAAATCTAATAGAATAGCTTACGAGAAACTTGTCAGCTTAAAGCAGAATTGCCCCCCGTAAAAGCCAAAATAAGTGGATTATTGACTGCAAGTTACAATGCACTGATTTGATCAAATGGAAGGCTGTTTACAAACTACCTTTTCGCTGTACAAAAGTATCCATATTAATTATTTTCCAGTTCAAACTGCTTTATAGAAGACTAGCAACACATGACTTTTTAAATAAAATTGGTATCAGGAATAATGATCTGTAGTTTCTGTAGTGGAGAGAAAGAAACACAAATTCATTTATTCTGGTACTGTAGCGAAACTTAAAAAGTGATCTGACTCGGTATATTAATGTATCTGACGCCTTTATGTCTGAAATATTGCAATTTATGGTCAGAAATTAGTTTTGAGGATAGCGTAAAATCTGTGAAACATTTTTTTCGCTGAATCCCTGGCACGATTCTCTTATAAGAGTTGGGAATAAGCTAATATACTATAAATCATGGTTCGCTAAAGGAATTAAAACAGTTGGGCTTCTCCTGAAAGATGAGAACAAGTTTTTATCTTTCTCTAACTTCAAAGATCGCTTAGACATCAAAACAAACTTTCTTGTCTTTCATTGTGTTGTATCTGCCATGAAAGCCCTTAGGAAAGACAAAGACCATTTTGTAAATAACAAACTGTTAGTTTTGCTGATAATTTTGTTAAAGTTAACAAATTTAATAGAATAGCTTACGACAAACTTGTCAGCTTAAAACAGAGTTGCCCCAGTAAAAGCCAAAATAAGTGGATTATTGACTGCAATTTACAATACACTGATTTGATCAGCTGAAAGGCCATTTACAAACTACCTTTCTGCTGTACAAAAGTATCCAAATTAATTATTTTCCAGTTTAAACTGTTTCATAGAAGACTAGCAACAAATGACTTTTTAAATAAAATTGGTATCAGGAATAATGATATCTGTACTTTCTGTAGTGGAGAGAAAGAAACAAATTCATTTATTCTGGTACTTTTTTGGTAGGGTTTTGGAAAATGGCTTCATGAAAAGTACTCAACGACAACAATTGATAATTTATCCTTGGGTATAATACTGGGTCTGAGAACAGATATTCTTTCCCACACACAACAATACTTCCACTTTCTTGTTTCTAGATATTTTATCTGGACTTTCCAAGTTTCCTGGCATCTTTCAGCGGTTTTTGAAATAAAAAAGCCTCTTCAAATCGTTAAATCTTTTATTGAAAAAGCAATTTTTTTAATGAGCTTTAAAAGGAAAGACGCATGGAACACTACAACTGGTCCTTTAAAATATTTAAGCTGACGATATATAAGCAATGTAACTAGAGTGTCGTATTGTAAGCAGTGTAAGTACTGCATTATAAATAGTGTGAGTATTGTACGTCATATTGTATATAAGTAGAGCATCGTATTGTAAGTAGCGTAAGCATCGCATTGCATTGTATTGTACGCATTGTAAGTAGAGTATCGTATTGTAAGTAGCGTACATATTATATTGGAATTAAATACGAGTAAAAAAAAAACATTCTGCACGGACCATGAATAAACATGAAAAATTACCGCTAATATATGCATAGAAGACAATAGACCTCACAACCTATTTCTAGGTAATTTTTACCTCTTTCTCATGCAAACCCTCCGTGGTCTTGCGGTGATAAGCTTGTGCTTCTTTCATTAAACATATGACGGCGTTATCCCTGCCGTCTTTTAATTTAAGTTGCATAACCTTAAAATCGCTGGAGGGGTTTACGCCCCGTACACCACCAATTCTCCTTTTTTTTAAGAGTATAATTTTCTGCCGCTGAAAATGCAATTTTTTTAACTATTTTTAATTTGTGACTGTTAAAAAAATTACTTTAAACAGGAAATACTGCTTTCTTTTTTTAACAGCCACAAATAAAAAATAGTAAAAAATTTGAATTTTGAGCTCCTGAAATGTTATGAACATAGCAAGAGAAAGTTGATGTATATTAATGTCAAAAGACCGTTTCCATAAAGGAAATCGATATATAATGTTTTTTGTCCGGGGTTCTACTTAAATAAAATTGAACGACTTTCACTTTCAAGTTAACCAAGACAAATCGGCCCGACAAATCGCAGCGTGTAAATAGGCCTTTAGGAATTTTGAAACCAAAACGAGGTCTTATTTTTCGCGCGCTTCCCGCGGTTACACGGCCGATGTAACGTCAGCTACAGTAAACACTTTTGTTGTGTTTATCGGAGTAAACGGTTTGCGAAATCGGTTTTCCCTGCATTGTTTTCGCGGTTTGCTACTTCTCAAACAGTGGCCAAGACCGCGTATGTGGCTGCGTAACTCTGCAACTCAAGCGTTTCTGGAGGGATATTGAGCAAAGTGCTTATTTTTAATCCTGATTTCGTTTTAGGACAATTAAAGCCGTTTTCTGTTCTATTTTGTGCATTTCTGGCGTTCATTTAAAGAGGTTTAAATTTTGAATAATTACGTATATGATGGTTGGGAGAATTCAGAGAGCTCCGCTGTTAAGCTAAGCTTATCTATATAGATTATCACATATGGATACGACGTGCATGACGGTTTGGCGCGCCTTCAAAAGACTTAAAACAACGATACACATGAGAAATTTGTTTCTTTCTGCGACATCTTTTGTCATTATGTTTTCACAGGCAACCCAAGGTTACGATGAAAGGTGCGCATAGATTGAAGTTAAACACGAAAAGATAATTTTCATATCTCCAGACAGCCATGTATTATGTTGTTTATCATATAAATGAGAGAACAAAATTGTATAGCACAAATGCTCGCGAGGATGCAACAAACTCGACAAACTGATAGATAGAGCATAGCAAAAATAATAAAGAATTATCGTCATACCTTTCTCAGGATGTGGACTGCAAATAAATAGCTTTTTTCTTTATTTCTTGACGAACAAAAACTTGCACGGAAAAGTTTTGTAATTTTCTGAGGTACGCAACAACACGAACCCTAAAGCATCTGTCATTTTAGTAAAAAACTACGGACTCGGTTAAAGAAATATATTTGGCCTACTAAATCGTATCAAAAGACATTTCAATGTTTCTTCGCGTCACATAACAGAAATGCTAAAAGAGTGTTTGCCCCCAATATTAAGTTATTTTTCATCGAATCAACAGCACTTTGCAACGCCCTGATCGACGAGCTGCATTCAGTTGATTAAATAACGATCACGATGAGCGACAGCTTGCTAATGTTCAATAAACGCTATTTCATGCACTGCCATTCAACTAAATTTTCATTTTAGAGCTGTACTATTAACGTGACTTGCGGCTATTATTTGTGGCGGAATAATAATTACTTCAAACCACCTCAAGGGGGTTGTTTGAAGTAATTACAGTGCGTGACTCAACAAAATGGCAGACACGCAGTGCCCGGCATGAGGAGACGAAACTTCTAATCGAACGAGTTAAGTACTATGCAGAACAAGATGAACTCGTATGGTACAAAATAAGCCAAGGAATGGCCGATGGAGGGTACTCAAGAAGTGCACAACAGTGCCGTATTTAAGTTAACAACATAAAGTAAAAAATTTGCGATTGCGGATCTGTTTTCTTCTGAGTCTTGGCAGCTTTCCTTGCCTTTCTTCACGTCATAGGCGTACGAGGGGGAGGGGCTGGGGGGACTGTAGGCCCCCCCCCCCCGTCGTAAAAAATATAGTATTATTCGGGCACCACAGACACAGAAAAATTACTGAATTATTTTGTGATTCAATGTCTTAAGTTAATTGTTTTTATTTCGTAACTCACATTACTCACTTAACTTTCTAATCGAGCTCTATACTACATCGATCATGTCATTGATGTGATAGCTCCATAAGATGCTCTTTACTTGGAAAGGGGATGAGCCTTGTCCCGGGAAGGGGGGACTCCCATATGAAAGGGGCGGAATGCTCGTCGGAAATTTTGAATTAAACCCCTAAAGGAGACCAATCTGGGTGTGGCTCAAGCTTTTTTTGACCCCTAAAAGAGACGATTTTAATATATTAAATATATTGTTATATATTGTTTCTTCGCGTGCAACCCAAAACGAGTATTTGACGGCTAAATATAATGGCGGTTTGCCCAGAACACCCTAAGTGAGACCAAAATCCGAAATTTACACCCCTAAGCGAGACGACCGCCGGGATCCTAGTGATAGGATCATCCAAGCGCAACATGTTTTCAACTTTCAGTTTACATGCGAAGGGTTGCATTTGGCCCTAGCGCTAAGATCATCCTAGCGCTAGGTTCATCCTATCTGAGAGGTAGGATGATCCTAGCGCTTAAGGATCATCCGAGCTCCATGTAAACGGCCTCGGGAGCCCCAGGGTTATCTTCGCTTTTGTTATTGTCGCCCGCTGTCTTGCTTTGCAACCGCGCCGAACTCAAAGGTACCGGGGACATCCTGCCGAATTTTTCGCATAAACCAAATGAAAAGTTGATCCTGGATGTTACGCATGTAAACCAAATGAACCTTTAGGATCATCCTAGCACTAGGATCATCCTCTTTCCATGTAAATACGGCCATAGAACGACAAATTTGCGATGGTCCGCCAAGGGTGTGTGTGGCTACACCGCGGTCAAACGTCCGAGACATTTTTCGTTTTATTTAGTGGAATTTTATTAAATGTTAAATGGAAATATGTGCAAGGATGTATAGAAAAAATGAGTTGACGAAACTATCTTTTAATTTTTCTCAAAATAATGAGCTTCTTTCCGTTAAAAACTGACCAAAACTCTTTGCTCCTCCGATGATCAAAATTATGTTGGCAAATGGCGCCGTCAATTCTGCAGTTCACAGTTTTTAAACACTTAGAACTTTTTTTAGGAAACTTTCAAAACGTTTGGTAAATTGACAGTGTATTGGCAATGAATATATTAAACTTTAAACAGTGAAAATGACAACTTTACCTTTTTAGTACTTTGCTTAACTTTTGCAAATTTCTCTCGTTTGACCGCGGTTAAATGTCGTCTCGTAAAATATCTTATCGGTACCGTGTGAAGTGCGAATATTGCGAGATGTAGAAGCTCATTCTCGCATCGTTAACAGCGGTAGAAAAGTAAAATGTCAGCGAATGCTAGAATCATATCATCATGACGAATAAACATGACGTCACGAGTTTCATTCGGGCAAATTAAGTTCAGCCCCCCCTCCCCCCCGACAAAATTTTTCCCGTACGCCAATGTTCTTATTATTTAGAATTCTCAGCAAAAATCTGAAATTGTCACGCTGTTCTTGCGTGTGACACAAGAAGCACTAATTCTGCATTTCGTTTATAAATTTCCATATTGGGATATGTTCTACTGGTCCTGCAATTTAAAGAGACCCTCGGCTTCATGCTTATTTGTAAAGCAATGGAGCGTTCTGTTCGATGCAAATAAATGTTTTGCTAAAGTTGTGCATGCGCATATGAAACTCGAAAACAACACCGGTGAATAATGAGGACGCTCACTTGTAAACACGAAATCTGCTTGAAAAAACTGGTACATTGGAGGCCCTATTTAATTGCCTTGCATGTTTTCAATGTCCTTGAAACTTACAGGCCATATAAATTGATGATCAATTTCGAGATTGTCAAACTTTTTAAAAAAAATCATCAAGCGGTTTCCAAATTATGATCACATTTGTAGTATAGGCGTAGACCAAATTACATACAAAAATGGCAACAAGAGCAGCTGAACGCACACCAATCATATTCTTCTTTCTCGCGATCGGCCAAAGCAATCCCCTCACTTTTTCGTGTACGATCTCAGATTCAGATGGAATCAAACTACTATGAGATTGAACTGCATCCCCGAAGCGCATCGTTTTCTTTAGATATTAGCCAACTATGTCGATTGTATGTTTTTCACTGTATTTAGAATCCCCAAACCTTCAACCCCAAAAATTTCAAAAACGCTCTCATAGAATTTGTTCCAACTTTGCCGTAATTGAGGCGGCTATAGGAGCTACAAGCTCTCTTACAAGTGTAAGCGATTGCCGATAAAATCCTCCTGGTGACGAGAAATACGACACCAAGTAATAAACGTCATGGCGTTATAACGTTGCTATGGAAACTCCGAGGTTAATATAACACTAGTCCTGAAGAAAGTTTCACCTTTATCTAATACAGCTGTGGTGACCGTTTTTACATAGCTTTGTTAATGGCGCCGTAGTTAATGCTCAAACTTGGGGGTATAGCTCCCAAAAATCCAGGCGAGCCACCTCAAGTCCTTAGTTGCTTTCGCACTATTTGTGGACGGGCCGACATTAGAAAGAGCAGAATATTGATACTCATACTACATAAATTTGCATCGACCCTGCTACATCCTATTTTGGGAAACGTTCAAGGACTTTTCAAGACTGTGTGAACCTTATAGAAATATGGAAAAATAAATCGATAGTTCTCCTATATGATGGATATCTTGAATTTCAGAAATACCGCTACTACTATCAACAGGACAATAGCGTTGTTTATAAATTAACAAAACCTGCAACATTTCTGACCAGTGTGATTTCCCCAAGGCCAATATGTGGCTTGTCAGGTGAATTAAGTCAGCCAGTTAAAATGTCAAAATATCAGAAAGTCAGTCCAGTCATTCATTCAGTCAGTCAGTCAGCCAGCCAGCCAACAACAACATCCTTTATTTATACACAATATAGGTTAAAGCAAAAGTCTTGCCTGTGTGGTCGTGTTTCTAGCTACAAGGCAGTCAGTCAGTCAGGTTAGTCAGCCAGTCAGTCAGTCAGTCAGCCAGTCAGTCAGGTTAGTCACACAGTCAGCCAGTCAGTCAGGTTAGTCAGTCAGCCAGTCAGTCAGTCAGTCAGTCAACCAGTCAGTCAGTCAGTCAGCCAGCCAGCCAGCCAGTCAGTCAGGTTAGTCAGTAAACTTGCATAACTTGAAATTCAGAAATATCGCACTATAAACTTCTTATTCTTCATTTGCTTATAGCTTATAGCTCACTGCAGCAACGTAAAGGTTGTATCAAGCTTTCAAATAATAGTTGAAATATTAGCCATATTTTAGCGTTCTTCTAACAGTGAGGTGGCATAAGCATAATATTTGAAGCACAATTTCAGAAGTCGATGGGGAATAAATTTCTATGCAGCCGATTATAAAGCGTTTTGACTTATTTTGAAACAATTGATGTCGTAATTACTGTCAACAGGACAGTAGCTTTGTGTTAGCGTAATAACATTTTATAAAATAAAATGATAAAACACTACCCATTGAAAGTACAGTCTGTCAGGCAGTCAATCAGCCAGTCGTCAGTCGGCCACTGTCAGTCAGTCAGCCAGTCAGACAGACAGTCAGTAAATCGGCCAGTCAGTCATTGAGTCAGCCAGTCACTGATTTAGCCAGTCAGTCACTGAGTCAGCCAGTTATCCAATCAGTCAGTCTTTGAGTCAGTCAGCCAGTCAGCCAGTCAATCCGCCAGGTACCGAGTCAGCCAGTCACCTAGTCAGTTAGTCAGTCAGTCACTTAGTTAATAGCAGTCAGTCAGTCACTTAGTCAGCTAGTCAGTAATCCAAAAACTAAGTCAGCCAGTCAGTCAGTCGGCCAATTATTCAGCAAGTCAGTCAGTCAGTCAGTCAGTCAGCCAGTCAGTTGACCACTGTCAGTCAGCCTGTCAGCCAGCCAGTCAGTCACTGACTCAACCAGTCAGTCAGTCAGCCATTTAATCAGCCAGTCACTGAGTAAGTCAGTCAGCCAGTCAGTCGGCCAGTCAGTCATTCAGCCTGTTAATTAGTCAGCAAGTCAGTCAGTCAGCCAGTCAATCAGCAAGTCACTGAGTTACTCGGCGATTGAAAGAAGAATGTAAGTGTTTGTCAGATGTATAATTTCAAAGTTCTTACCTTCACTTGTAATGTGTCCTCTTGATTCAATGATTTCCTTTTGTTCCCTTGCAGGCATTCATATTCGGCATTCCACTACCAGCTTATGGAGTAACTCGCCTAAAAATGTAAGGTCATGGAGAGCTGGGTCATTTATGTGATATGTCCTATACATTACTCTCGAAATATTTTTTATATATTCAATTAGTACTTTATTTGCAACTATCGAAATACTTAGGCCCCGTCCACACGTATCCGGATTTTAATTTTTTTAATTTTTAATCCGCAACTTTTTTGTTACGGATTAGAAAATATTCGCGTCCACACGTAGCGTATTCGAATCATATTTGCCCGAATTCGCCGGATACGTGTGGACGGAAAGGCCAATCCGCAACAAAAAAGTTGCGGATTCAAAAATATCCGGATACGTGTGGACGGGGCCTTACTTGAATACCGATGTGGAAAAGAGTATCGAGTGTGACAACAAAGGCAAGATACAGTAAAGTTCCTACCTTCTCTATTTTTCCTATCCACCACTTCCACTTCACAGCTTCAACTCGTCTAAAAATATAAATCAGTAAAATTACTAAAATACTTACTAAAATAGTCAAAATTCTTACTCTCAAACTAAATGGTTTTAAATAACTTCAGTGAAACAATTTCGAGTTGTAACTGAGTTTTTAATGGAACGTTGAAGTCAAAAAGAATTTTTGAGTCATAAAGTGTGATTAAGAATTATACCTTTGCAGTGTTTCGTCCTGATGCGATGATTTCCATTCCACTAAAAGAATTAGCTCACCTGAAAATATAAATCAATTTGATAATGTATAGAGTTCATCCCCATGGCACAACGATAAACATTCCCATTTCCTAAAAGTTACAACCACAGCAAAACTCTACGAATGGCAGGGGTTTTTGCAGGTCACTGTTTAATGACAAGTCGCAATTACAAGTTACTTGATATTTGTTCGCAAATAGTCTAAAAACAGTGTAAGCAGTGCCAATAGAACGAGTCTTGTATCTAAAAGATATATTTTAATTACGAGTGAAAACATGGTTCATTTGGGCGCGCAATTCTTGTAACCTGTAAAAGATACCTGTCTCACTACAGTCGCTACGAATCGTTATCATGGCCTCGAGGCTTTTTTAGCATTTACAAGCGAAAATATCTCATGCAATTGGCCGCCTGTTATTATGCTTCTTCTCAATTTATAATTTATCCTTGCTTGAGGCATCAGTCTATACTTATCTCAAATGTTCGAGCAAAAAGAACGCATAACCGGCCTTTTAGCCGGGTTGCACGTGCTCACTTCAACAACATTTTCAAAACCATCTTAATATCTTTCGGGCAAAATTTAAGCAACACTTTTTAAATGCACAGCTCACCTTTGGTTATAGGAAAGTTCCCTTCTGGTTTTGCTTAACTCATTCTGTTCCTAACAGTACGAACTTGTCCTCAAAGCTGTCAAAGGAACGCCATGATGCCCATCTTCGCGGAAACTGCTTGCAAAATTAGAAAATTACAGCACGTTCCACGATCTTCATGAATATGGATGACATGGATTAATTACCGACTAAATTCATCACTATTTGCACGTTTTTTTTTTCAGGAACAAAGGCTGTGTTTTCACGAGGCGGTTTTTCTCGCTTAACATTCCTGTAGGTGATTTGTTTACTGACCTCGTTAAGCAGCTTAAAAAATTTATGTCTTTTCACGGACAGAACTTTATTCATTTTTCTTATACCATGCGCGATATATTTTTTTTGTTAAAACAATAGAAAATTAGAACACAAAAGAACGACAATACAATACCCTTCTTTGTTGTTTGAATGCTGGCGAAATGTGATTGGCCGAAATTAATTGCCGACAAGCTTAAGCGACCTGGTTTGGTTGCTTAAATTTAATGAGAATTCTATTGTAGTTCGCCGACTCGCTTAACTTTAAGCGAGTTGGACAAGCAACTGTTTTCACGAGATTTCCGACTGTCACTCGCTCAGCGACTTGAAAAATCGCTCGTGAAAACACGGCCCCTGTAGGTAATTTGTTTACTGACCACGTTAAGCAGCTTAAAAAATTTATGCGTTTTCACGGACAGAACTTTATTCATTTTTATTGGCTGTGTTTTCACGAGGCGGTTTTTCTCGCTTAACATTCCTGTAGGTGATTTGTTTACTGACCGCGTTAAGCAGCTTAAAAAATTTATGCGTTTTCACGGACAGAACTTTATTCATTTTTCTTATAACATGCGCGATATATTTTCTTTTGTTAAAGCAATAGAAAATTAGAACACAAAAGAACGACAATACAATGCCCTTCTTTGTTGTTTGAACGCTGGCGAAATGTGATTGGCCGAAATTAATTGCCGACAAGCTTAAGCGACCTGGTTTGGTGGCTTAAATTTCATGAGAATTCTATTGTAATTCGCCGACTCGCTTAACTTTAAGCGAGTTGGACAAGCAACTGTTTTCACGAGATTTCCGACTGTCACTCGCTCAGCGACTTGAAAAATCGCTCGTGAAAACACGGCCAAAGAAAACTTTCATAAATGCAAAAATTTTCATATTTTAAACAAAAACAAAGAAATAAAAATTACTTCGTTGTTATGTAAAAAAAAAAAGAACGCTGCTCTTTTTCCAAAATAGTAAATACAAACTCAATGTTCACGCATAGTAAGTATATCTTGGCCATATCAAACTTTAGAAACATTAAAAACAGATTTCGATTCCAAAATGTTTATGGAATTATAGAGAGTTTAAAACTACACATTTTGGCCAAATCTTGAAGCGCCAGAGCATTTCGTTAAAGAGTTATAGGCGAACGAGTATTAAACATTTTTAGTAAAAATGTATGGAGCGGCCAAAATTTCAATGTAGTAATTAATCGGGCTGGCTCCAATTTTTGTCTCGCGCAAGTTGTATCTTCAAATCGCATGTGTAAACGGGCGGCGATTTCAGTGCGATTTGGGCGCGATTTGTTGCGCGATGTCGCAGAGGTTTCGAACATGTTCGCAAACTGATGCAACTTGGAGACGATTTTTGGGAAATCACAGCAAATCAAAGCAAATGTCGCACCCGAATCGCACAGGAATCGACGCTGGTTTACACTTGCGACAAAAGTTGCATTGGAGAGCGCGACAAAAATCGCATCAAAAATCGCATTTGAAAACGGGCCTTTAAGTTGCCGTTTCACGAGGCAATTTTTTCCTGCAACTTGCAACGCAATGATGACGAGAGCCGTTGCGAGACAAGTTGCGGATGAAATTGCGCGTGTAACACCTTCTCTGCGCAACTTGTTTCGCAACGAAAAATTGCGTTGCGAGTTGCAAAAAAGGTTGACCACTTACCTACTTTTTGCAACGTTGCGAGACAAGTTGCAAACATGTAACATGTAATTAGCAACTTGTCTCGCAACATGTCGCAACGGCTCTCGTCAGCGTTGCGTTGCAAGTTCCAGGTAAATATTGCCTCTTGTAACAGCACCTTTAGTCACAAGTGGACACCCCCCCTCCCTCCCTCCCGAACTCACTCACGGAAAATACATCTAAAACTACTAAGCGTATTACACTTATCATCTTGTTTCAAAATTATCACCGGCGATTAAAATATCCGCATAAAAAAAGCTTAAATAATCAACCCTGTCCACAGAACATTTAACAGGAAAGTTCATTTGAAAATAAGAGAACTCGTGCAAAGTATGTCTTTCAGTGGGCATGTAATTTTTATTATTTTAGCGGTAAAATCTGTAGATTGGTACCGCTCAGGGTGCTAAAATCTGAAATGACCACCGTTGTACCTTTAAGGGTATTGATCAGCCGAAATAATATGACAGAATGTAAATAAGTAAATTTATGCATTTGTATAGGGAAGATATCAATGACGTCACCAATTGTTATTAATGTGCCAACCTTAAAACAAAGGGTTCTTTTGTTCCAGTGGCTGGCACATTTGAATAACAAAAATAATGTTTGTAAACAGATATCATCCCTATAGCGCAGATTCTATGTACATGTACATATTCAAATGCGCTTCACAATCAATCAGACCCACCCCACCCATGAAGAATGTTTGGATACTGAGGGTGGTCACAGCCAGGGTTTGTTACATCCTCAGTGGTTCTTTTACGTCCCCATCGGAGACGGGACCGCCATTTCTACGTGGTCATCCGATATGACACGCGTTGTTTGATAATTGGTTTTATAATTGGTACCTCGGGGCCTTCAGGGGTAACAATCCACTTGAGCTACGCCCATCAAACGATATTCTGAGAAAGTTTGTATACGGCTTTCCCTGAAATATACACTGCATCTACAGATCGAATAATAGAAAAATTAGCCATTGTTCTTTGTGATATCACAGCCTCTCCCCCCACCTCCCTGAATAGAGTAATTGGACAGGGGGACGGGACAAATAAAATGACAAAGGAAACT
The DNA here is from genome assembly GCA_022457155.1 of Cladopsammia gracilis. Classification (NCBI taxonomy): domain Eukaryota; kingdom Metazoa; phylum Cnidaria; class Anthozoa; order Scleractinia; family Dendrophylliidae; genus Cladopsammia; species Cladopsammia gracilis. The sequence goes on along the minus strand of JAJGOT010000443.1, from coordinate 651,864 downwards.
CAAATTTCTCTAGCTCGTCAGCTCAGACGAATGGTAGTTTGTATTTTTTTTGTCACACACCTGTACTTAAATTAATCCTCCCAAAGTCATGATTTTTATTAATTCAATAAGTTCTCTGTTATGGAAAAAAAATACTATTTCCACAGACATTCTTTAAAAATATTTTTACTACACATACACACCAGTGGAACAAATCCCCCCTCCCTTTCTTAAGATATCAACAGAGGCTTTTAAAATATATAAATATTAAATTCATTAAAATGATGTTTTAAAAAAGTGACATGTCCATTATGTTACATTATGTTACATTTACACAAAATTCACTATAATTCACATTGAAAAATTCACTATAATTCACATTGAAAATTCACTATAATTCACATTGATAAAATTCACTATGATTCACATTGAAAAATTCACTATAATTCACATTGAAAATTCACTATGATTCACATTGGGGTTTATTTGTCCATGAGGGGGGTTTAGTTATTCACTAGAGAAAGGTGAACTCTAGATATAATTCTTATTAAAGAGGTCTGGTTTACAAGACAGTGTTCGCCATCAGCTATGCTGTAATCATCATGGAATCCAATAGCAGCTACAAGCCGACTAAAACTGCTGCCAAATGTAAGAAGGAGATAGTCACTCTCCGCAAGGAGGAAAATATCCAGAAGAACATCACTTAATGTGTCACTGTTTTGCCAGCCAAATTCCAGATGTTTGGGTTCCATATCCAAAGAGATTATTTCACTTGGAAATTGCTTTTTCGCTGTAGTTTTAATCACTGTATCATCCACTGCTAAAAACCATTTTAAGTCTGTCAAATTCGGGGTTATTTTTTCCTGGATTAGTTTATTCTGTTCATGTGCACAAAGGAAGAAGAGACTTGTGTTATGTGAACGGTATGAAAACTTATTAGTGCCTCCCCAGTGATGGTCACTTGTTCGCATATGTATACCAAGGAGCGGAGGCTTTCTGCTAAGTGAGAGCTTGGCTTGTCTTAAAGCTTGGAGCATGGCTCTGCTTTTCCTGAAGAGGAAATGAAACCCACAACCAAACATTTGTGAAGGTGAAGATGGAAGTCCCTTCATATCAGCTTGTTTCTTTAGATACAAGTTTTTGCGTAACTCTTCTACAAAATAGAATATGGTCTCTACTGCCTCAAAGCGTGATTGTAATTTAGACTGTAAATCAACTTCTAAAGACCATTTTGAAAACGCTTCTTCCGAAGTTATAATGCTATCATCATAGTCATCAGGCGGTCCTGACACACCCCAGTAATGCTTGTAGAAACTTCCAAATCTACTCAGTGGTAAATCCCAGTTAATCTGATTTGGTTCCAGGTAGTCTGCCTGCTATTTTACCCGGTCCAATCCAGTTGATAAGAAACACTCTATCTGTTAGCAAGGCCAGGAAGAAAAGAGAAACAATTCCCTGGATGCGGTTGCCAATACCCTCATGTCCAGAACTATGGCAGTTGAAACTGAGGTACTTTGCAGTAGTGGGAGACTTATGGGCTCTTTTGTGAAGTTCACAGCTAGTACTCTTTCTTCCACAAGTAGCCACAGTGTTCTACAGCAAAGGGTTGGCATACAGTTTGTATCTGTGGAGGCCCATTTTTACTCATGGGGAAATTGAAAAAATCTGTGTATAAGAGTAAAAAAGGTCGAATGATTAGTTAATGTTAACTTTCCAGTTAGTTTTTAAAATAGCTAGAACATTTTTTGAAATTCAGACACAAAGAATAGGATCTTTTAACCTTTCCCCTAAACCATACAGTCATTGGCAATTTCTCGCCAGATAAAAAGAAATCGAGGGCACATTTGAGGTAACTGATTGTTAGTTGAGATTAATTCATCACAAATTCATTGAACAAATTTGGGATCATTTGATTATGTTAAACTGCAAAGGGAAACTAAGTTTGTTAAGCTGACTTATTTTCAAGTCTACTCCTCCCATATAAGCTATGATTGACAGAAATCTATTGCCAACTGCTCAGAGGAATTTTGATTTCAAGGGCCACAAATATGATGGTAACTTTTATTTTTTCCATCCCGGTTGTAGTTCTGAGACTGCTGTTTTCTCTCAGCGTGAATTATTTAATGCCAACTGGTTGACCTTTGAGGAAACAGAAACTGCATAAGACTCAAATTCACCAATCAAAGTCAAGTTTGTATAATTTGAAAAACTGCTGTGATTGGTTTGTTGCTCTGTTTTCTAGGTCTTTGTTTTATCACTGGGTCTTTATTCTGGTCTTTATTTTCTAGACACCTAAAAAGGTGTGGCTGATCTGCTGGTTTTTAACATAACTAAAATCAATTCTTTTTGTTTTGTTGTAGACTGCTAGCTGTCCCTTTTCAGTCAGTGGAGTGAGCAAACTAGTCTTGAGAGCTGGAGCGAGGGAACGAGCCGAGGGGAAACTGGGGTAGAGGCTTTCTCTTCCCGCCTCTCCCCAGTGCCCTCTCGGCTCACATTTTCACTCGCTCGGTCAATCGTGGATCTCGTGATTTGCTCCCCTGCTCTACTATCCAGAGAGGTACTGCTAACAGTCTAGTTTTTAATGTTTTATTGTTAAAGGGATGGAAGAGTATTATACAGGGATTCTGACAGGGTGCGGGAAAAAAACGGGAGTTTTGGGGCAAATTGTGCGGGAAATAACTTCGATTGTGCGGGAAATTGTGCGCGATTGCACAATCCTGTGACCAACCAAACATTCAATCACCAGTGTTCTAGCCAGGCCAAAAAAATATGACCGGGAGGAAATTCAAACCCAACTCGAAATCCTAACTCGAAAATCCAACTCGAAATCCTAACTCGGAAGTTAGTTTGTCTTGTGTAGTTTTGGAGAATCATTTTAATTAAAACGAGCTTAACTTCAGTTGTATCGATTTCTTGAATTTCATCGAAGACAGCTTGATGCGCTATATTAAAATGGTGCGCGTTTTGCTTTTAAACATAAACTTATGGAGATTTGAATCAAATTTGTCGAAAGAAGATGGTGTTGTCCATTTTTATGTGTTTGTTCATTCATTACATAGATTGAAAAACAAAACAAGACTTAGACTTCACTCGCGTCGCCTTATGCGAATATTTTTGTGTATTTCACTTATGTCCAGAAATGCACGTAACTCGGACCTTGGGCACTTCATATTACACACAATTATTTGTAATTTCCATATGACTTCATGTTTGACAGAATTGCTTGTGTTTAGGTGAGAATTAGGTCTAGGGGACACTTCATGATGTCTATCATAAAGAGCATGAATCTTATTAGCGTGCATTTCTGGACATACCTCGTGTATTTTTGCTATTTTGATTTCCAAATCAGTTTCTCGAGCAATTTTTGGCAAACAACAACTGTATTTTATTTGGAAAGTAGTCGTACTAGTTATTCTAGTAGACATTCGTAGGGACGACTTTCATTTTCAAATAGAGAAAAGAAAACCGTCAAGTGTTTACGTTCTCCACAAAACCTATAATTTGACCATTTGACGATGTTGTTTTGCAGGGGATAACAATATGTAAAATGCACGTGCAGAGGCATTGTTTTCACTCATTAATCGTATTGTTTTGTGCCGCTCTCGCTAACAAATGATAACATGATTTCTCACGTTCAAAGTTAGGCCCCGTCCACACGTATCCGGATATTTTTGAATCCGCAACTTTTTTGTTGCGGATTAGAAAATATTCGCTTCCACGCGTAGCGTATTCGAATCGTATTTGCCCGTCCACACGTATCTGGATTCGCTCTAACAGCAAGGGCTTCTCTTTAAATGTTGTCAAAAAAGCATACGCAAAGGCCAAGTTCAAATCAAAGTTCAACTGTAAATACGTTATTAGACTAGAAGTAAGTCCATGTAGAAGTGAAGCGATAACATTTCGGTCGGCCATGTTGAATATACGCGCGGTTAAAGACTGGATCTGATACTGTTACGTCAGCGTATTAAAAAATATCCGGATTCGACCGTCCACACGATGCCGTAGTCGTAGCGTATTCAAAAATTTCCACTCTGGAGAGCGAATTCAAAAAGTTGCGGATTCGTGAGCCGAATTCGCCGGATACGTGTGGACGGAAGGCCAATCCGCAACAAAAAAGTTGCGGATTCAAAAATATCCGGATACGTGTGGACGGGGCCTTAAACCGTCTGAAGTGCAGCCGCTCAGAAAAATAAACTCGGTTATTTCATTACAAACACACAAGGAATTTTAACCGGGTTACTAAAAAAATAACCCAGTTAACTCACCAAGTGCTGCCGCAGTCAACATTTTTCGTAGTCACTGAACCGAAAACCCAGCAAGCCTTTTCAAAACGCACGTGGCTTTAAATCTCATTAATGTGTATTTTATGCGGTATGAAGCATTTTTTTGGCTTGTTTTTCCCGCTTTTTCCTTTTTGCAATACTACTCAGTACCGTCATTGAACACTGCAGCCTCTTCAACTGATAGATCGAGGTATATAACGCACCATCTTAGATCTTGGGAGTATGGTGCAGGCATACTGCAAACAACGACGTCCGTCGCACACACAGTGTCGCCAAACAATAGTCATCCCCCAGAATGCACCGGGAGTAATGAATGACCAAAACCAAACACCAAAACCAATCGACAACAGCATAGCCAGTAAACGGGCTTCTTTTTGGGGAATTGAGTTAGGTTAAAATGGTCAGGAAAACCTTCAAAGTGACTCGTGGAAGCATTTTTTCAGGAACTCCACGGTCGAAACTGACATAAATTACATTACTTCCGATCTTACATCTTACGGACTTACGGACTTACGGACTTACGGACTTACTTACTTACTTACAACCCGATGACAATGTAGCTACTGGTATTACATACCAGTAGCCACAAAAATGTATGTTAGGGACGGCCCGACAATACTGCTAGACAGTTTTTAGAGTTTACAGGGAATTCTATCTAACCCAGTGGCTTTTTTTGCGTCTAGCTGGTTCAAGAGCCTGCATACAGTGCTAGCGCTTGGGGGTTTAAGAGAAAATATTGTGCCCGTGGGTTGTAGATAGAATTCTGGCTCAATGGATGACGGCTGTATTTCACTTGCCAAATTTGATCCAATAGTTGCAAAAAAATCGTTTAAGACTTCTGCCATTTCAGCCGCACAAGAAATAGGCTCGTTGTTTACCTTGATTTCGGAAATATTTCGTACTCTGCCATATTTGCGTGAACTAAGATCGTCAATCAGCTTCCATTTTTTTCGAGGATTCATTTTATTCACTTCCAGGTTAAGCGTAAAATACTGTTTCTTTGCCGATTTAATGGCATTGTTTACTTCGTTTCGAGCTTGCTTATATCGCTCCCAAGCCATCGCGCTATTTTCTTGAATAGCAATTTTCTTCATATAATTCCGTTTATAAATTTTGCGAGTCAGTTCGTATGTAATCCACGGGGAGTGTTTATTGGAGACCCGTTTATTTTGAAGTGGGGCATGTTTATCAACTACTTCCATAAATAAATTTTTCCAAACATCCCACATCGCTTCCGGATTTGTCTCTGAAAGAATTTTATTCCATGGCTGTTGTGCAACATCGTCGAGGAAGTGGCGGTGGTTGAAATTTCTAAAAGCGCGTGTCTCAATCGTACGATGACTACCAGTTCGCTCGTAGCAGATTTTAAGAGTCATGAAGACCAAAGAATGATCGCTGATACCGAGATGAACTACGCCAGCTTTTGATATTTTTTCGGGAGAACTAGTTATACAGAGGTCAATCAACGTACTCGAAGTGGGTGTAATTCTAGTCGGTTCAGAGATCAATTGACTTAGTCCATATATACCTAACTCAATAAAGGTTGCTTTGGTCATTGGTAATTGGGCATTGGGAAGCTATTGTTTGGCGGTCACTCAAGCAAAGCATTGCATTGTGTTTCGTATGCCCAAATGCCAATGCCCAATTACCAATGACCAATTCCCAAAGCAACCTTTATTGAATTAGGTATATGTCAAGTGTGTTCGTTAAAGTGGATAAGTTATGATTTGATCCGTCATGCATATTACAGTTTAGATCACCCAGAAGATAAAAGTCTTCCTGTTCAGAATCCACTTTATCGATTAAAGACTCAAATTGACGAAAGATATCTTGGGGAGAGTTTGGAGGTTTATACCACGTATTGACAATAAAAGGTCTGGAGTGGGGTCTGATAATTTTGATGACAACACATTCAAGATGGTCATCACATAAATCGTCACGGATCTGGTAATTTATGTTACTCCGTAAATATATGCAAACACCACCACCACTTCGGCCATTAACAGAGCGATCTTTCCTAATAACCTCAAATCCTGGCAAGTATATTTCATTATCATTGACTGAACTATCAATCTTCGTTTCATTGATAGCCAGTACATCAATTTTGGAGTCGAGTACAACAAATTTGAGATCATCCAAATGTGCAAGTAAACTATTGCTATTTAATGCTGCCATAACAAAACCCCGGCCAAATGGATTGATAGTGGATGGGTCGTCCTTATTATTCGCGGAGGCAAGGACTCATCCGTTTCCCAGTCGGCAATACCCTAATTATCTCTTAAGTAATTTATAAAATTTGTTGCAAGTCGGGCAGTTACTTTTTTTTTTTTTTTATTTTTTTATTTTTTTTTTTATATATATTTTATTAGTTTCCAAGTACAGACGTTTACAATGTTTTATGGTTGAAAGACAACAACAACAACAAAAATACATCACAATAAAGACAATAATAATCCTCCTTAGCTAAAGCAAAATAATAATAAAAATAAAAAGTACATACAATATACATATAAAAAAGTAATTTTTCCTCAATATCGCTTTACAGGTTATATAAAAACAGTAAAAAAAAAAAAAAAAAAAAAAAAAGAGAGGGAGCAAAAATTGGTATACATAGTTGAAAGAAGGTGGAGGTTTTTACATGGTTTTCTATTTAGGAAGTACGTCAAGACATGGTGTTACGGTGTTATAAAGCGAGAAGAAAGAAGAGAAGTTTTCTATTTTTGGTAAATTATTGCGCATTTTGCATACCCAGATAAAGAATCTGGCAACCAAGAGATAAAAGTTTTGATGCTCCCAATGCAACTCATCTGGCTTTAAACCCAATACTAAAGATGGCGATAAATTGAGTGTATTTGAAGCTTCTGTGCGATTAGCTAACCATTGTTTAAAGTCTTGCCAAAAAAGAGTGGTTTCGCTACAGGTCCAGAAAAGATGAATAAGAGTCTCTTTCTCGTTTTGGCAAAAAGTGCACTGCTCGTTATCCTTTATTTTTATTTTGGTTAAAAAAGTGTTAGTCGCTAATCTCCTATGTAGTAATTTAAACTGGAAGACGATTAATTTTGAAATCCTTGTACACAAGAACGGAGTTTTGTAAACTACCTTCCAATTAACACTTTCGTCTCTTTCAAGCATGCAATCCGCGGTCCATTTACTTTGGTTATCAATGGGGCTCTTCTGTTTATTGTCAACAAGGAGTTTGTAAACTAGTCTACTAGGTTTGCTCGTCTTTAAAAAAGTATCAATGAAATTTTCATATTTGGTGTTACCATAGTGGTTGTTTACATCATATGTTTTCAATAGTGATTTAATGGCTGATATAACGCCGTGGAAAGTTAGAAAGTTTGTTTTGATGTTATAACGTTCTGTAAAATCGGAAAAGGAAAGGCAGTTTGTCTCGTTTCTAATCAAATGACATACATTTTTGACTCCCTTTAAATACCATGATCTATAGTAAATTGGTCTATTTCCGACACGTATAAGAGAATTTTGCCACAGACTTTGTGCCTTAAACTGTCCAATGGAGGAGATGCTATCTTCATATTTAATATCTGTGAATGTTTGTAGTATTTCCAAAGTAAAGGGATCTGATATCTTGATGTATTTTGCCAGATCTTTTTTACTAAGGTTGCCTCGAAAGATAACTTCACCACCAAAAGGTCTTAATTGTAAATCAAACAAAAGTTTCCATTTCCCATGGTTTTCTGTATCAAGGTATTTTTTTATCCAGCTTAATTTGAGAGCTTTGTTAAAAAGTTTTATATCGATCATCCTTAGCCCTCCATTTTCGTAGTCATTGATCATTATATCACGCTTTATTTTGTCACCCTTGCCATCCCATAAGAAATTAAAAAGGATATTATTTATCTCTCCTATAGCGTTGTGGTTTGTTGGCAGAGGTGACAAAATGTAAACAAGTTGCGATACAATTAAGCTTTTTAACACAGTGATTTTACCAAGCAAACTTAGACGCCGCAGTTCCCAGCAGCTTAAACTATTTCTAACTTTAGTTAATCTCTCGCTATAGTTAGCTTCTACAGTAATTTCAGGGTTGGTCGAAAGCCATACTCCCAGTGCTTTAACTCTATCTTTGACCCATTTAAAACCTTTTTCAGGGCAGAATTCTACTTCTTTTCCGACGTTGGCGCCGATCCACATTAGTTCTGTTTTTTTGTTATTTAAGCGTAGGCCTGAAATTTTACTAAAAAGGTCTAAGACTTGTAAAGAATTTGTAAACGAGTCCCTCGATCCATCTAAAATTAGGGTAGTGTCATCTGCATATTGGCTGATATTAATTTCTTGTTCATCAATTGTTATGCCCTTGATATTTTTGTTTTTTCTGATTGCGGGCAGTTACTTTAGTGTTGAGGTGCAGACCACTCCTGTTTAGGTCATGTTCAGGAGAGATATTTGAATGGTCGACATACCCCCATCCATTTTGATTGCAAGATGTTTTAAGTATCTTGTTGACACCTGACACTTTAACGGGGAGGACTTCATCATCAGACCTCGGAATAATACCGGATATCGCAAGATCGGCCGTGGATTCATTACTAACCATGGTGGCTAGGTTAACGATCTCTTCAGCACAATCACGCACCGATGCACTTGGTTGAAGGCTGTTAGTACCAACATGCATCACAATCGCATCAGGGTTTCTTCGTAAAATTGGTTTGATATGGTCTCTCATGTCCATAGTAGTACAACCAGGGAACGAAGAAACCTTGACTTTTGCAGATCGTGAGATTTTTCGTCCCTGAAGGTTCTTTAAGATAGAATCGCCAACTATAAACACTTCCTTTCTCTTTGCCGATTGATTTGTTGGATCATTCCTGACATTGTCTGAGGTTCGCGTTGCTCTATCCGTGCGGTTTCCAACATTTGAAGTCTGGGAACGTCTCACGCTTGGTATCCTGTTTCTTCCGTCTTTATTAGCTTCGTTATTTGGCTTTGGGCTAACATTGATGAAACTATCTTGAACCTCATTTCCTAGGGGCTCAAATCTATTGTGGATATCGGTGTTATCGTTGAGAGTTGTCTGTTGGGTGCATTTAATTTTCATATGGTTCGCGGCATGGGTGTTTTCCACAAGGGACCAACGATCATCTGCCTTACAGAGGTAAAGATCATCATCTTTATCATCCCGGGAGTCGCTTCATCGTTTCTTTATTCGAGTCAGGATGGTTTATATGAAAAGACAGATAGAAGACTAAAAGTTAAGGAACATCACTTGAATTTCTGTTTAAAATTTTTTTACAGTTCATTGACTCTTTGGCACTTCTCGTTCTTGTTTCCTTCAAGATTATAAGAACATTTTGATCAATTCAGCTTTTGAATCAGGAAATTCCAGGAATTTAGTAATGAAAGACGTAAACTGTGATCATGAAATTGATAAAAAATCATCCCCGCATGAACGCCAGGCCGGGTCCACGAGACCGAGTTTTAAATAAACACCCCGATGTTTAATCAAGAAAATACGGTAACTTGGTAATGAAACTAATTACTTTCCGTATTCCGTCAATACATTTGTACAAATATAGACGGACTTTGTGAAGGTTAGTTTAACTTTGTCGATGTATTTCATCGAAAATCGCCTTTTCGTCCTCAATAACAAAGCTTGATTCTATACACGTACTATTATTTTACATGGTTATAAATCTGAAGTATCATTATCCTATTCTGTTCATTTTCATTTTTCTACACATTCTTTGAAACTGATTATTAGGGCGAAGTGCCCAGGGTTTGTGCTTTTTCGCATTCCGTAGCACTAAGTGACAACATATGAGAAGAAACCCGCGTGACTGCGGAGATACACGATATATAAACAGAGATTAAAAACTATAGAATGTTACTTAAGATATAATTACTGTTGAATCTTGAGTCTTGATTTATACAAAATATGCATGTATCCCATAACGCTATTCGCTACTACTGTTGTCGCAATGATCCTGTCGCATTAACGCAGAAACAAACTTAGTGTGGCTCTTCATTTCTACAGCTTTAACACTCCTAACAATGATGTTGAATAGTACATCGAAAAGTCATGTTGTTCATAAAAGAGCTATCGACAATATTTAACTTTCAATCAGACTCGATTTGCTAGATGATATTCCAATATATAGTGCATGGTATATATGATATTCTATATATAGTGCATGATATAGACAAGCTATTTACATAGTTAAATGTTCTGGAGCGTTTCCAACTGACTATGTCAAGACAAGACAGCTGTTTTCATGGTACTAGTACACTCTTAACATAACGAAGTAATGCTTGCAAAGGGAACAAAGTCAGAGATACCATGTCATGAACAGAAATCAACTGAAGGCTCAACAGCAGATGAAAGGACGTGAACATGCATGAACGGGTGGACCAAACAAGTCTATGCGTTCTCACTTTCAGTTTCAGGTGACTTTCAACAGATAAATTGTTCAATTTCCCAGATCCTTGGCTTCAGAAAGAGAGCCGACTTGCCGATATCCTGGTCTGGTCTTGCCAACACAATCTGGAACAGTAAAATATACTCAATATATAAGTGGCAGGTATAATTTCTATTTTGGAATCAATCATTTATTAAAAGGTTAGTAAAATATAGCCCTTACTTAGAAACACTGGGTAATGCAAAAATAAATATTCCAGTCCAAACATTGTAATGATGACAAAAATAACAAACAAAATAACAAAAAATAAAAATAATTCGGGTTTTAATGATAACATTTTCGAATCAACACGTCTCGACTTAGACTTTCCTATATAAATACTGCTAATACCTAAAGAAACAAATAATAACATCAATCGGTTTTTTCGCCAACAAGTCAGAAATCTTCAGGCGGCTTTAAAACGTCTTCTGAAACGTTCATAAAATTGTGGAAATCTCGCGTTCAATTAGATATATATTGTGAGACGATATCGAGTTGTAATTAATTTATCGTAGACGCATTTGTGGAATACGAACACACTCTTACCACTATAACTAGTCCAACCTTGCTTGCTCATTGTGGGATGTGTGCAAATAAGTTGACAACGGGACTAAAAACAACCTTCAGTAATAGTAATAAATGCTAAATTGATGTTATGACGGATACTTCAATCATAATATTGCCTTTTTTCAGGGAAAATATAGGTCATAAAAACTATCGCCATACTATAAAAACACAATTTAAGCTTACCTTTATATTCGAAAATCAAAAGTCACGTTATCTCCAATCAGCAAAAAAGGAGCCCATTGGCTGCTGTCAGAGAAGCCGTTACTTCTCATCCACTTCATAGCTTGATGAAGAGATTCACTGGCACTTTCCCCACGAACAAGATGCTCGTAGAAATGACTCATAAATTCCTGTGTTGCTTCGTCTTGTATGGCCCACAGTGCCACCAACACTGAGCGTGCACCTGAGCCTAAAAATGCTCGAGCGATTCCTACAACTCCCTCAGACCTTATCTGTCCACATGCACTATGGCAGCAGCTGAGGACTACTAGTTTGGCTGTAAGTCGTACTTGTGAAATTTCAGCCATTGTCAATAGGTAGTCCTTTTCGCATGGAATCCTACTAGTGGATAGTCGAGGGGCAAGAGCAATTTCTCCTCTTTCGGCATCACCATGAGCAGCGAAATGGATGAGACTCACTGAGTGTATGCCTTGCAGAACCGCCTGCTTAGTTGCATTCTCTCCCAACAAAGGTTGAGCTCCCAGCAGTCGTCCAATCATCACTGCTTCCTTTCTTGCACAAGGCAATGGGGGTAATTTCTCACGCTTTCCTTTGTAATACACCTGGCAAATAGCCGGCTCACCCACTATCAGTGCACCAGTTTGACTGTGATAGTCCGCTGGACTGTCTTGAATTAGCTGAAGAGTCGTCAAGGAAGGAACAATACGGATCCTGAAACTATCTGATAAATACTTCTGACTTGGATCCTTCAATGCTGCAAACGGAATCTGGTACAAGCAACGATCAGGAACAATGATGATTTCTGGTTCATCAAGTAAGTCAGCCAGAGGAGCAACAATCATGTCGTAGCACTGAGCAAGAGTTGGCGGTTCAAGATACTGAGATTCGTTTTCCTCATCTTCTACAAGACGGAAAGCTGTGAGGCTGTGTTCTTGAGCCGATTCCTGTGTCAGCTGGTCGGGGCATGATGGAAATAGCGATCGATCTTCACATTGCTCTTGGAGTAAAACATGATGTTTCCTGAAAGTTTCGTTTCCAAAAACGTCATCCACTGATGTCATTATTTCTACGTGACTAAAACATTCACTTAGTTCCTTTTGTCGCAAAACAACGCCTTTGTTTGTCTTAAGAATCCAAAAATATACAGTTTGATTGTAATATGAAATGTAAACACAAGTACAGTTACCATTTTTCCTGATGATCTTCTCAATACCAACCCATGAATGCTGGCTGACTGATATTTGTTTTTCCACTAAATATTGAACTGACATCAAGTCGGCCAGGGCTCTAGCTCGCCCTAGCTCTACAGCGCAAAGAGCTTCGTTAAGTTTCCCAGCAGCACAAAACAATACACTGAGAAACCGATAGGGGAGACACATGCAAGTCTAAAAACGATATTTTGTACTTATCATTGTCTCTTAAATAACGGTGCATTTCCTCGCACTTTTCAATGCATACAAGGAGATTTGATACAGCTTCAGATGGGTTTCCTTCTAAGAACAAAATATCCAAAGCAAGATTAAGGTGACATTGAAACTGCAATTCAACGCTACCGATCTGGTTGCTAATTTGAAGAGCTTTTTCGTTGTATTCTTTGGCCTTGGTAAAGCCACCAACAGATCGAAACACCCTTCCTAGGTTTACGTAAGATGATGCTTCTCCGTCTCTGTCACCAATTTCTTTGCTGATCGCAAGTGCTTTCAATAGATACTCTTCCGCCTTGGCATATTCACCGACAGATTGAAACACAGTTCCTAGGTTTCCGTAAGATGTTGCTTCTCCGTCTCTGTCACCAATTTCTTTCTTGATCGCAAGTGCTATCAAGTGATACTCTTCCGCCTTGGCATATTCACCGACAGATTGAAACACAGCTCCTAGGTTTCCGTAAGATGATGCTTCTCCGTTTTTGTGACCAATTTCTTTGTTGATCGCAAGTGCTTTCAATAGATACTCTTCAGCCTTGGTATATTCACCAACAGATCGAAACACCCTTCCTAGGTTTCCGTAAGATGTTGCTTCTCCGTCTCTGTCACCAATTTCTTTCTCGATCGCAAGTGCTTTCAAGTGATACTCTTCCGCCTTGGCATATTCACCAACAGATTGAAACACAGTTCCTAGGTTTCCGTAAGATGTTGCTTCTCCGTCTCTGTCACCAATTTCTTTCTCGATCGCAAGTGCTTTCAATAGATACTCTTCCGCCTTGGTATATTCACCAACAGATTGAAACACCCTTCCTAGGTTTCCGTAAGATGTTGCTTCTCCGTCTCTGTCACCAATTTCTTTGTTGATCGCAAGTGCTTTCAATAGATACTCTTCAGCCTTGGCATATTCACCGACAGATTGAAACACCGTTCCTAGGTTTCCGTAAGATGATGCTTCTCCGTCTCTGTCACCAATTTCTTTCTCGATCGCAAGTGCTTTCAAGTGATACTCTTCCGCCTTGGCATATTCACCGACAGATTGAAACACAGTTCCTAGGTTTCCGTAAGATGTTGCTTCTCCGTCTCTGTCACCAATTTCTTTGTTGATCGCAAGTGCTTTCAATAGATACTCTTCAGCCTTGGTATATTCACCAACAGATCGAAACACCCTTCCTAGGTTTACGTAAGATGATGCTTCTCCGTTTCTGTCACCAATTTCTTTCTTGATCGCAAGTGCTTTCAATAGATACTCTTCAGCCTTGGCATATTCACCGACAGAATGAAACACCGTTCCTAGGTTTCCGTAATCTGTTGCTTCTTCGTTTCTGTCACCAATTTCTTTGTTGATCGCAAGTGCTATCAAGTAATACTCTTCAGCCTTGGCATATTCACCGACAGATTGAAACACAGTTCCTAGGTGTCCGTAAGATGTTGCTTCTCCGTCTCTGTCACCAATTTCTTTCTTGATCGCAAGTGCTTTCAATAGATACTCTTCAGCCTTGGTATATTCACCAACAGATCGAAACACCCTTCCTAGGTTTACGTAAGATGATGCTTCTCCGTTTCTGTCACCAATTTCTTTGTTGATCGCAAGTGCTTTCAATAGATACTCTTCAGCCTTGGCATATTCACCGACAGATTGAAACACGGTTCCTAGGTTTCCGTAAGATGTTGCTTCTCCGTCTCTGTCACCAATTTCTTTCTTGATCGCAAGTGCTTTCAAGTGATACTCTTCCGCCTTGGCATATTCACCGACAGATTGAAACACAGTTCCTAGGTTTCCGTAAGATGTTGCTTCTCCGTCTCTGTCACCAATTTCTTTCTTGATCGCAAGTGCTATCAAGTGATACTCTTCCGCCTTGGCATATTCACCGACAGATTGAAACACCCTTCCTAGGTTTCCGTAAGATGATGCTTCTCCGTTTTTGTGACCAATTTCTTTCTCGATCGCAAGTGCTTTCAAGTGATACTCTTCCGCCTTGGCATATTCACCGACAGATTGAAACACAGTTCCTAGGTTTCCGTAAGATGTTGCTTCTCCGTCTCTGTCACCAATTTCTTTCTTGATCGCAAGTGCTTTCAATAGATACTCTTCAGCCTTGGTATATTCACCAACAGATCGAAACACCCTTCCTAGGTTTACGTAAGATGATGCTTCTCCGTTTCTGTCACCAATTTCTTTGTTGATCGCAAGTGCTTTCAATAGATACTCTTCAGCCTTGGCATATTCACCGACAGAATGAAACACCGTTCCTAGGTTTCCGTAAGCTGTTGCTTCTCCGTTTCTGTCACCAATTTCTTTGTTGATCGCAAGTGCTATCAAGTAGATACTCTTCAGCCTTGGCATATTCACCGACAGATTGAAACACAGTTCCTAGGTTTCCGTAATCTGTTGCTTCTCCTTTTCTGTCACCAATTTCTTTCCTGATCGCAAGTGCTTTCAATAGATACTCTTCTGCTTTGGCATATTCACCGACAGAGTGAAACACCGTTCCTAGGTTTCCGTAATATGTTGCTTCTCCGTCTCTGTCACCAATTTCTTTCTTGATCGCAAGTGCTTTCAATAGATACTCTTCAGCTTTGGCATATTCACCGACAGATTGAAACACGGTTCCTAGGTTTCCGTAAGATGATGCTTCTCCTTTTTTGTGACCAATTTCTTTTCTGATCGCAAGTGCTTTCAATTGATACTCTTCAGCCTTGGCATATTCACCGACAGATTGAAACACAGTTCCTAGGTTTCCGTAATCTGTTGCTTCTCCTTTTTTGTCACCAAATTCTTTCCTGATCGCAAGTGCTTTCAATAGATACTCTTCTGCTTTGGCATATTCACCGACAGATTGAAACACAGCTCCTAGGTTTTCGTAATCTGTTGCTTCTCCTTTTTTGTCACCAAATTCTTTCCTGATCGCAAGTGCTTTCAATAGATACTCTTCCGCTTTGGCATATTCACCGACAGATTGAAACACGGTTCCTAGGTTTCCGTAAGATGATGCTTCTCCTTTTTTGTGACCAATTTCTTTCCTGATCGCAAGTGCTTTCAATAGATACTCTTCTGCTTTGGCATATTCACCGACAGATTGAAACACAGTTCCTAGGTTTCCGTAATCTGTTGCTTCTCCGTCTCTGTCACCAATTTCTTTCCTGATCGCAAGTGCTTTCAACAGATACTCTTGAGCCTTGGCATATTCACCGACAGAGTGAAACACAGTTCCTAGGTTTCCGTAATCTGTTGCTTTTCCGTCTCTGTCACCAATTTCTTTCCTGATCGCAAGTGCTTTCAATAGATACTCTTCTGCTTTGGCATATTCACCGACAGATTGAAACACGGTTCCTAGGTTTCCGTAAGATGATGCTTCTCCTTTTTTGTGACCAATTTCTTTTCTGATCGCAAGTGCTTTCAATTGATACTCTTCAGCCTTGGCATATTCACCGACAGATTGAAACACAGTTCCTAGGTTTCCGTAATCTGTTGCTTCTCCTTTTTTCTCACCAAATTCTTTCCTGATCGCAAGTGCTTTCAATAGATACTCTTCTGCTTTGGCATATTCACCGACAGATTGAAACACAGCTCCTAGGTTTTCGTAATCTGTTGCTTCTCCTTTTTTGTCACCAAATTCTTTCCTGATCGCAAGTGCTTTCAATAGATACTCTTCCGCTTTGGCATATTCACCGACAGATTGAAACACGGTTCCTAGGTTTCCGTAAGATGATGCTTCTCCTTTTTTGTGACCAATTTCTTTCCTGATCGCAAGTGCTTTCAATAGATACTCTTCTGCTTTGGCATATTCACCGACAGATTGAAACACAGTTCCTAGGTTTCCGTAATCTGTTGCTTCTCCGTCTCTGTCACCAATTTCTTTCCTGATCGCAAGTGCTTTCAACAGATACTCTTGAGCCTTGGCATATTCACCGACAGAGTGAAACACAGTTCCTAGGTTTCCGTAATCTGTTGCTTCTCCGTCTCTGTCACCAATTTCTTTCCTGATCGCAAGTGCTTTCAATAGATACTCTTCTGCTTTGGCATATTCACCGACAGATTGAAACACGGTTCCTAGGTTTCCGTAAGATGATGCTTCTCCTTTTTTGTGACCAATTTCTTTTCTGATCGCAAGTGCTTTCAATTGATACTCTTCAGCCTTGGCATATTCACCGACAGATTGAAACACAGTTCCTAGGTTTCCGTAATCTGTTGCTTCTCCTTTTTTCTCACCAAATTCTTTCCTGATCGCAAGTGCTTTCAATAGATACTCTTCTGCTTTGGCATATTCACCGACAGATTGAAACACAGCTCCTAGGTTTTCGTAATCTGTTGCTTCTCCTTTTTTGTCACCAAATTCTTTCCTGATCGCAAGTGCTTTCAATAGATACTCTTCCGCTTTGGCATATTCACCGACAGATTGAAACACGGTTCCTAGGTTTCCGTAAGATGATGCTTCTCCTTTTTTGTGACCAATTTCTTTCCTGATCGCAAGTGCTTTCAATAGATACTCTTCTGCTTTGGCATATTCACCGACAGATTGAAACACAGTTCCTAGGTTTCCGTAATCTGTTGCTTCTCCGTCTCTGTCACCAATTTCTTTCCTGATCGCAAGTGCTTTCAACAGATACTCTTGAGCCTTGGCATATTCACCGACAGAGTGAAACACAACTCCTAGGTTTCCGTAAGATGATGCTTCTCCGTTTTTGTGACCAATTTCTTTGTTCATGGCAAGTGCTTTTAGGAGATATTCCTCAGCCTTGGCATACTGACCGACAGAATAGAACACAGTTCCTAGGTCTCCGTAACATGTTGCTTCCCCTTCTTTATCGCCACGCTCGCGGAGTAAGACCAAAAGCTTTGTGCCATTAAATATTTGAAAACAAGTTGATATACAACCTGATATCACGAATTCGTTTTCGTTCTCCAGGACTTTGCAGTTGAAGAGTCCTAAGCATTCTTCCCACAACTTGATGGCTTTAACAACGTGCCTGGTATTTCTAAGGAAATTTGCAACAACTATGCCAATAAGGATGGTTTGTACAATTTTCTCTACGTCGTCCATGTCAGTCTTCTACAAAACATAAAGGAAATTATAGTACTTTAGCTCTATTTTCTGTTACGTTGTGGTATTTAATAAACTAAATATTTGCGGCTTGGTGTCGAATCTGTTCTTTCTATATTTTCAAATTAAATTAACGTTAGCAGATTCTCCATGGCAACGTAGATAAAGGGAAATGTCAAAACGTGCTAAAAGTAGAAGTTAAAGTAGCCATCCTAAGATATCAGTATAGGTGGTTTGACAATATTTTGTTTTCGTGAATTTACACGCTCGCGTTACGAGAAAATCCTAACAACCTACACATTTCTTGAAAGCTCAATAAATGTAAAATCGCTATTTGTCTGTAAATTTCACAAAAAGACACCTGTAATAAATATTAAAGAAGGAAGACAGATTAAACACCAATTATTATTAATTAACTCCAGTAAGTTAATAAGTACAGCTTAACTTAGCTTGCTTAAAGAAACGGCTGAAGCTGCTGTACGCCCCAAGGGTCACGACCAAAACATTTCAGATTCTGTTAAATAAAGAGTGATGGTAAATGTTAAGTTCGGTAAAGAAATAAGAAAAATGTGATGTTCATCATGTCACGAGCGTGGGACAAGGAAAAAAATTTGAGTCTCTGACAGGATTCTAACCTATGACCTTCCACACACCAGTCGGATGATTCCGTACACCGGTCGGATGATTCCGCACACCGGTCGGATGATTGCGTACAGCGGTCGGATGATTGCGTACACCGGTCGGATGATTCCGTACACCGGTCGGATGATTCCGTACACCGTTCGGATGATTCCGTACACCGGTCGGATGATTCCATACACCGGTCGGATGATTCCGTACACCGGTCGGATGATTCCGCACACCGGTCGGATGATTCCGTACACCGGTCGGATGATTCCGTACAGTGGTCGGATGATTGCGTACAGCGGTCGGATGATTCCGTACACCGGTCGGATGATTCTGTACACCGGTCGGATGTAATGTTCATCATGTCACGAATGTGGGACAAACAATTGAGTTCCCGACAGGATTTGAACCTCTGACCTTCCGCACACCGGTCGGATGCTCTAACCACTGAGATACGAGACTCGTGGCGAACTAGGCCATTTACTAGGTTCATGTATAACATGCGTCCTACGTACTGCTAGTATCAGAAATGTCGAAAGCGTCATGTGTGGTGATAAATATATTATGATGGTAAATGTTAAGCTTTTATCCCTGTCATCAGCAAGTGAATTGCTTTTGTAAATAACCGAAGCAAGCAGAAATGCAAAGAATGCGCCACAGCAGAGGCCAGTCAAAGTCAAGTCGCGAGAAAAATATATTTTTAACACAGGACGAAATAATGAATTTACTAATCTTTAAGACAAAATTAAATTTTACTTAAAGGTATCGAAAATCTGTAAATTGAGACGTAAATACTCTTAAATGTATTAAAGTAAGTATCTTTAACATGTGTTTAAGAACATTTAAGTTATCTTTAATTCAATTTTTCAACAACTTAAAGGCAACTTTAAATTGTTCGTTACTTACTTTAAGTGTTGTCAAGTATAGGCTTATTTAAGTAATTTACGGTGCACTTAAAGATCGTGGTAGTTTCTTGGTGTTGCGGATGGTGTGATCACCAAATGACGTAAAACAAAAGATTCAAAAGACACTGAACAATACCCACACCACAACACAAAAGCTAACCAACAATGGCTTCCGCAACACCAAGAAATACCCAAGATAGTCGAAATTGTTCTTTAAGTTTTCTTTAAGGAACCTATACTTGCACTTAAAATCGTTATTTCGTACTGTGTAAGTTTTTTTTTTGAAACGCAGTCATATCATATAGCTAGAGATATCGGCTCAGTATGAGTTCAAAGCGTTGAAAAGTTGGAATTACAGTGACACCGGACAATAATTTTTACCTGGCATTGTATTCCGTATAAAATCTTTATCATGCATGAAGCGAACATTATGGTGTTAAAAATAAAACCCTATTTGGGGAGTCTAGAGATCTTGTTATTTAAACGTCTAGGTGACAAACAAATTTAAAACATTACGTCACCCAGTTCTCAATGCGCATTTGTGCACGCCACATGTTTTTAATTCATACGGTTTATTTGAACCTTTACAAATGGCAGCGAACCTTCACACATAAAAAAACAACAATTACCGTGTTGTCGCGTTTTCCTAAGTCTTGAAGAATCAATTTCAAGTTTACAGAGCTCAAGACCTTACGCACTGGTCAGCGGAATTACCAAAAAACGGTTTACTTAACAAATCGACCGCATTTTTCCATGGTCTATACTCTCATCGACCATAGAAATGACGTCATAAAATGTTCAAAACTCAAGTGGAACCACGAGCCGTTAGGCGAGTGGTTTCACTGTCAAGTTTTGAACATTTTATGGCGTCATTTCGATGGTCGATGAGAGTATAGACCATGGAAAAATGCGGTCGATTTGTTTTTTACAATAACAAACTTGAATAACTGCGAGCGCCGAGCGAACGAGTTTGCGGGAATCATTTTAGAAAATCAAGATAAACAACCTAACACTGACTGCAAAATGCTGCAAAATGTTTTTTGCGTGGGGAATAATTAAAGCCTTAACTTTTTATGTGAATAAATTATGTAACGAAAAAGGCTCACACAAAAATTTTCTTCAGCTTAAATCATCGCTAGAATCTTTTAATATAAATTTTAACACAGCAAAACAAAGAGCCGTTATTCGGCAAATTTTAGAGAACCGCGCTCGGCGATAATCGCAAAATAGAGCACAATAACCCCGGGAATAACCTCACACAAAGTCAAATATAAAATTACAAGGCACAGTTTACAAAGCTAACCTTTTTCAAATTTGAAATATCTTCGAATAATCAGATGAATCTTTGCTCCAAGTTGTTTTCGGCTCAGTTTTAGTTCTTTCGGGCGCCGGCGACTGATTCCGTGGATTTTCCCGTGAAACTACGACAAGTTGTTTGTCCTTTTTGCTTCGCACCTAATTCCAGGCAAGTTTAGCTGATTGTAAATTAAATTTAACTGACGAGAGAGCATTCTTTTCATTGAAGAATTCCAGTTTTAAGTGCATTTTTCACTGTTTGAAGAACCCGTAGCGCCAAAAGTTTGACAAAACTCACCGCGTTGCGTTACCTGTTACGTAATTTTCATGGTCTATACTCTCATCGACCATAGAAATGAGCCAATCAGCGCGCGGGAATTCACACAGTTATTGTAAAAAGTGGAGTGATTGCCCGACGGACCGAAGGAGTGAAAATTTGCATATTTGTCACCGTCTATTATAACTCATTCAACACTTCGAGTTCACGAGTTAAAGGCCCAGTATCATCCAAAATGCATTGCGCGCCCAATGCCTCGACGATTGAATTTAACGCAGTCGAAAATTCCCGAAAGAGCTAATCACGAGCGAGCTCATTATTTGAAAACAAAAACGAACGACCGCAAAGCCGAATGGGTGATACTGGGCCTTTAAAAAAGCTGCTAAATGAGTAGAACTCAGGATAGTCGTCTCCTGGAAATGTAATTTATGCACAGTTCTCTACGTTTGCCCATCCGAAATGACGGCTAAGCACACACGACGTTCAACCACCAAGAAAAAATCTCCTACACTACGGGGTGGTCTTCCATCTCGGCGAATCGAACAAAACCAGTCTATTGCTCATGTAATCGGCTTCTAACGCGTGTAAGAAATAATTCCGGGAACAATTAATCCGTGCTCCTTATTCGCTACAATATAGAACATTTCTTAGAAGAGTTAGATAATTTGTGGCCATTTTGTACGAGGCAGAACCATTTCAAACAGCGTGACCTATTCCTTAATTTATGTGACTGTCTGAATATTTTTAAAGGAAATTCATGAAAAATTGCCTGCGCGTTTACCCCAAGCTAGATTGTTTATATGTTTCAGTACATTAACATCCGGCGTTCTTCTGATAGAGCTTTCCTTGTAACGTTAGATGTACCAGGACAACAATTGTGCCTGAGAAGTTTTCTCATTTTCAAGTTTTTATCAAAGTGATGTTCGAGCTTTCTTCCGATGTTTTAACATTTTCCTGCTCTCAAAGGATTGCTTCACCGCAATAAGGATCATTTCAAATCTCGGCAAAATGTATTTAAATGGCGGCTGCAACCTAACCACGGGATTTTACTTTTTGATCGATTTCTCGAAAACGAAAACTTTTCGGAAAGATTGATTGTAATTTTCAAAAATAGGTACGTCACTAAAGGGTTTCTCTTTCTTTCGGATAGGAGCATCATGTTCATCGGATACTTGTTGTTTAGTACATACATCCTCAGTGACTTTCAGGTATCCGCCGTATTGTCTTACCGTTTAAAGACCAGAAATCTGCAAATGCGGTAAGACACCAACTCGGTGATCTCAGCCGAAAGATTGATTCCGTTATCCAGCCCGTTTACAGAAGTCAGAAGATCAAAAGACAATTCAAACCGAAAGAACACAAACCTCCAATTGTTAATCAACAAAACGTTGTTTATTATTACAAGTGTGGTCTGTGTGATGCAGAATATGTCGGCTTCACGAGTCGGCACCTACATCAAGGTTGTGCCTAAATCATACCGTCCAGAAGGACGTTGGACACCTTATTGAGACTTATATAACGTAATGTCGACACTTATAATTTTATTTTCAAGACATTTTTAAGTGTAAAAAAGAAAATCTAAAATCCCCACTCAGGATTGAACCTGTGAACTCAGCTAGGCTTTGGCTCACATAGCTTACCGTACCACTGTACCACCTAGCTCCTCGGGTTGCTTAGTCCTAAATTTAACTATGATATACAGCTATTTCAATTAACGTTGTCGGATGAAAGCTCAAAGCTATAAGCCAAGATAGTTGGGAGCGGCGCAAAAGAAACGTTTTTCCCACTCGTCGCATCGCTCATTCGCGCCGTTTCTTTTCGTTTCGCCGCTCCCAACTATCTGCATGCCTGAAACAGGTGCTCGGTTTTCTCGTTCGGTCTTGGCTTGAAGGCTTTGAGCTTTGAGCTTTGAGCTTTCACCCGACAACGTTAATTGAAATAGCTGTATATAGATAGCCCAAGCCTTACAGCGTCGCACTTTGAACAAGCTTATCTAAGGTGAAACTTAACTAACGTGAAAGGTTGGAAGCACAAGAATTAAGATTGACGAACGGGCTATTTTCAATTTTAGCAATTCTCAAAAACAGTATCACGCGACCGTCTGCACAGTACATTTTTATAGACCGTACAAAAGTTCACAAAAAAAACTTTTCTCTGTCTAGAATAACTAGTACCACTACTTTCCGAATAAAATACAGTTTTTTTACTCATGCGCGTAGCGGCATGAGGTAAGGTTTCGGCTCCGTTTTTCTTGTTATTTTTATTATTTTTATTTTTTGTGTCACGATTTTGCATGCAAATTTATGCACGCATATTTTAAATTGTGCACTTCCGGTTCATGTCTTCGCCATTTACACTTCCTGTTTAGTGACTTCCGGCTACTGTCACTTCCGGTAAAAGAACGTTACTTACGTGTCACGACAGCATCTCCTACAACCCTACATACATTACTATGTTCACGTTTGGTATATATAAGACTTAGAAGAATCACTGGCTTCATTGTGGTACAGCCTTCATTTCCAAAACATTCAATAGTAAACAACGTGGTTTGCAGGAACGACGACTGAATGAAAGGAGTAACTTATCTCCAGGTCGGACATCTTCTTATCATGTTTAAAATATATATCATAAAATTTTCTTACGCATGCGCATGAGTAAAGGCTGCTTTGGAGCCTCTTGTTTGTCAAAAGTTGCCCGAGAAACTGATTTGAAAATCAAATTGCAAAAATACACAAACATATTTGCATAAGGCGATGCGAGTGAAGATAGTACTGTATTATAAAATCAGTCTTATTTTGTTTACATAAAATCGCTTTTCAATCTATCTAATGAATGAACAAACACATAAAAATGGACAACACAATCTTCTTTCGAAAAAATTTATTCAAATCTCCATTAGTTTACGTTTAAAAGCAAAACGCGTACCATTTAATTATAGCTCATCGAGTTCAAGCTTTCTTCGATGAAATTCAAGAGATCGATACAACTGAATTTAAGCACGTTTTAAAACCAATTCTCCAAAACTAACAATAACACCAATAAAAAGTCACTCACAGATTGATATCAACATAAATTCTCATCGAAAACTGTAATCTGTTTACCTTTAAGTCCCTCGCTTGCTAGGAAATTCAAATCTCCGCTTCTGGTTCTGAAATCCGTAGAAAACAAACATCTCCCGTTACTGATGAAAACGTAATACATGAAGTTCCTCGAAGCAAGATTTTATCCCTGAAAGCTCGTCTTTTTCCACTAAAGCGGCTTCTGAGTATCCCTTAATTAGTATCCTTGTCTTGAGTAGCAAACTGCGAAATATTCAGCGAGATAACTTCTTTAATTTAAACGGTATTCTCCGCTTAGTAAATTCACAGCAAAACATCAAAGTGTTTTTCTAGCTGACGTGACATTCGGCCGTGTAACCGCGCGAAAAACAAAGCCTCGCTTTGGTTTCAACATGACGTCGTAAGCGCATGTTTTGCGACGTCATACGCTTCCGCGAGCTAGTCCTGCGCGAAGGCAAGCTAGTCCTGCGCGACGGCGGCGGAGGGCAGCGGGCACACGCGCGCCCGCGAAACATTCCGCTAGCCATGACCATGAAAAATGACGGGCATGGGTTCTATGAGTATGGGGCTGCGCAGCCGGACCTTCGGCCCGGCGAGTGCTCCGCTATAAACTGCTACCCCCAACCTCAACTGAAAGCTAACCAGTTACTCCGTTATATAAGTCTCAATATGGTGTCCGACATCCTTCTGGACGGTATGATTTCGGCTTAACCCTACATCAACGTGTGGAGGAACATAAGCGATCAACAATCGGCAATCACGTAAAGGACGAGCATGGAAAAGATCCAGAGACCATCGAAGGAAATTTCAAGATTTTAAAAAAGTGTCAGAGTAAACTAGACTGTTTGATTTTTGAAATGCTTTTCACTCGTGAACTTAAACCGAAGCTGAACAAACAGAGTGATTCGATCCGTGCAAAAGTGTTTACCTGATTTATATTGTCCATTTTGTATTAGCGTTTCTTTTATTATCCTTGCCGCAATTTTCTCAGATTGTTTTTATGTAAATATTTTAAAGTTTTAGTATCTCATTAGCATTTTTACAATTGATTATATAAGCGCATGTTGACAATTTTATTCCTCAACTTGAAAATGACCGTTGAACGGTCGAAACGTCGTTGTTTTTTAGCGTTAACTTTTATAGTAAAATCCATAAAAAATTGTATTGAAAATGATTTCAATAAACGCATACTTAGTTATATTCCATATCCAGGTTAGATAAATGTAACATTGAAAAATAATGAATCAAGTTAGAGACCGCCAAGAATTTAAACGAGGGTACTGGGAACGAGGTTGAACCGGAAGTCATTTTATCAACGCATGTGCTATTTGTCTGACCAGAGATCTGTGCTTTAGTGGGTTCTCGCGGGGTTTTTCTGATTGGCTGCCGAAATGCCTGCGTCATTCACCGGAAATGATTTTTCACTTCCTTAGCAACGCGCGAGAAATCCGTCCGTGAGCCGTTAAGGCGTCTTCTCCCGGGGGTGTGTGTGGGGGACTCAAATATGAAAATGACAAGGTGTTCGTCGAAAATTTTCCAAAAACACCCTAAAAGGAACCACAATCTCGTTTGATGGGTGTGGCTCAAAAGAATTTTTACTCCTAAGAGGTACGTCATATATTCTGTCATATTTTTTCGGCTCAATACCCTAAAAGGTACCGCGATAATTAACGGTGGTCATTTTAGATTTCAGCACCCTAAGCGGTAACAATCTACAAATTTTGACCCCTAAAAGGTACGACGAGCACCCCCGCCATTGTTATATGGGAGTCTCCCCGGGGGTCTTTCTTGCCGGCCGATTGAAATATGCAGCAAATCTTGGCAAAATTTAATGGCGGTTACGACTTTAACACGGAATTTCAGTTTTGGTAGATTACTCGAAAACAAAAATCAAAGCGCTCTTAAAGCCATCTCGTTAATGCGAGAGAATGTAAGGTTAATAAAAAACAACAACAACAACAAGAATTGGAAAAGTTGGGTGCCTTTGATAGGTAAATGTAGTAAAGACGTGGTAGGTAATATGTGTAAAGCTGCTTAATGGTCTATTGAAGTTGAAAGATTGAAAATACCTGTAGGTCTAATCGTAGAGTTAGACATTGCAGTCATAGAAGACTTAAGGGCTCTTTTAGGAGCCACCAAATCAATAAAAGTCATGAGCAACAAAATAATCACGAGTGTGAATGTAAATAATTTTCATGTTAATCTAGCGTATTTGTTCAAAATAGTCTTCATTTTACAGCTGAGGGGAAACTTCAACTTAATTATATTAAGCGAATGAGGAGGCCAATTTGGTTGCTATGGGGGAACATTGTGAGGAGGGATGGAGGTGGCAATACTACTTAGATTCAATCTATCTTTAGAGAGCCCTTTTACTTAGTTAATTTTTCTATGTTTTGTATCAGTCACAGTATTTTAGTAGCAATGACTTGTATGGCATTACAATGGCGATTTTCTTATCAATCGAAATTTGGGAAAGATGTACGAAGGTTAAAAAATATTTACTATCTTTATTTATTGATATTTAAACAAAACTAAAATATATTGCAACGATTTTCATTTGGGATTAAAATTGATTTACTGGCAATGTTTTTAAGCAGCCAATTTATATGTGCAGTGTATATGTGGATGTATGAGACAAAACAAGAACTTTGTGCATGTGAATAAGTTCAGTAAAAAGACTTCAGTAAAAAGGAATGTTTTCTTTAAATACTTCACTAAGGTAGACTATTGTAAAAAAGAGCAAATGAAAATATTTTACTTGTCGCTTTTTCCGTTAACTAAAAAATTGTGTACCTTCGGGCAGAATGGTGTCTCTTGTAAAAATAGAGCTAGTGATTAGGTTTCGTTTCCTTTTATAGGCAATTAAAAATGCGAAGATGTTTTCAAAACATCTCGGGTTAAAGAAGCCTTGGTAAAAACGACAAGCGACGTGGCCCCGAAAATTGCCGACATGAGACGTTCTGAACAGCGAGAAGCGGCTCGATTCCGCTTCAAAAATACGACAAATTACGACAGCGACACAATAAACACTGAGAATAGACAGCGACTTTAGAAGGTTGTGCAATTTATCAATAAAAATGAAACATTATTGACCATATCGTTCATATCAACACCCGACGACCAACGATCTGTTTTAATGATCTATTTGTTATTGAAACGTCTACCAACCTCGTTCCCAAGGCCCCTCTCTTCCTCTCTCTTGGATCGGACGTGCAGTTAGACCCGGCGTTACCAATCGATGAAATCGATGATCGTTTAAAATCGATATCAATCGATGGCAATCGATATCAATTAATCGATTGATATTGATAATCGATGACCAATCGATGAAGAAGATTTTTGTGACCTTATCGATGGGCATCGATTGACATCGATTGTTATCGATTGTCATCGATTGCTATCGATTGTCATCGATTGTCATCGATTGTTATCGATTGTTATCGATTATCACAATGCAGTTTTCTTACTCTTTAAATATGAAAATTCGACACATTTTAATTTTGAAAACATGACTTTTAGCCAAACGAGAATGAGAGTCGATCACCGAGAGTTGAATAATGAGAGTTCAGTTGCACGAGAGTTTTATTCAACTATCAGCAAGCGTGGGCCAAATTCGATTAGAGCGCACAGAAATCGCTGAGAGTGCATTTTGAGAGTGCATTTTGAGTGCATTTGAAGACTTAAATTCAGTCAGGAAGTCAGGACAAAAAAGTGCATATCCTTAGAATTCCTCTATTCCTCAAAGAAAGAATTGAGCAAATATATATTTTTCCAACTTTAATTTAATTTTTAAGACAGTTTGTGTCCGCTTCGCGGCTCAATTTTCACTTGGAGCATCTGTCATGAAAGTACTTGCCAATCGATATCAATCGACGCCAATCGATATCAATCGATGAACTTTTTTTGTGACTATCGATTGGTCATCGATTGGCCGATACCAATCGATATTTCAATTCGCTCTTTCCTGTTCTTTATAATCTTCCGGAAACCGGACATTCCACAAAGATAACAAGATATCGCAGAACATTCATGCCAATTTTTAGAATTTTCAATCAAATCAGTTGCAACCTGTAGGTAAACGAACTTAAAATATTCACCCGTATACGGACTTCTATTTTATGAAAGGGGTGAATCTGGTGATCTGTTTTTAGTCATATGGGAACTTTCACTCAATCAAAGCTTTAATTTTAGCTTGTATTCACTACGCTTGATAGCTGCGTGGGGCTAATTAAAACTACTCGTATTACTAATCACGTTAAAAGTAACCACAAATATTCTAGATTTGGCTTGTTCTCATAGAACCAGAGACTGTTATCATAATACTGATACGTTTTTACAACAACCACAGGCAGCCCAAGCTCACGTCACGAGAAAGTCACGTCACGAACAAAGAAATCACCAAAAAGGCTTGAAATACCCCAAAGGACAAAAGAATACACCAGAGGTGAGTTCAATAGAGTCGCTTTATTGAATTAATGCCTAAATTTCGCTTTATTAAGCGTTTGTAATCTACGTTATTTTTTCCCCATACAAAGTCTTATAAAGCGCTCAAATTTTTAAAACGGCCGCCGTGTAACCCAATACCGCTTTCATCAAAGGGTTACGTCCCGTCTCCTACACCGCTAATAATTAATCCTTCGCTTTCTCGTGACGTGAGCTTGGGCTGCCTGTGCAACAACGTACAATAATTCACTCACTAGTTTTCTCGTTGTTTATGTTCATATTGGCGCCAGAACAGCAACCATAACTATGGGAACTATACAAACCTCCGGTCAGGAAGTAAAATTGCAGTTTAACACCGATTCCTTGGATTTTATTTATACTTCACCAGAAATCCGCAAACATATCCTCCCAAAAGAAAATTTAGCTGTCTCGACCCGCAAAAATTTCCTCCCGCAAAACAAATTCAGTCGGACTATCCGCAAAATTTCCTTGTGCACGGTAGCTAAATCAATAAAACTATGACGTCTTTCCCATCCTATTGCATAATCAAACCGTAACAGCAATGATTCAGTATTCCAAAATAGAACAAACGCAAAGTTCATGCTATTTTGCTCTGCCATATCGCTCATATTAAAACACAAACTTTCCCGTCCCATTTAACTTTCTTAAAACGTCTCCGTACGTAAAAATACACCGTGAAATTCTCAAACTGCGTTTCTCAAGAAAACGCATTTGACCTATTTTTACCCTTCTAAAGCAACTTTAATGGCTTCACGACAAATGATTGAAAATTTGAAACACTGATAGGTAGCGTGAGATATCGAAACTTAATATTAAAAATAAAGAACTTAATACCTTTGCGGTGACGAAACTGGCAACCAATTTCTCTGTTAAACACAGATTATAAAATTTGTACTAAAGTAATCAAACATGCGGGATCCCTGACCGCAGTATTTTTGAAAACCTTTTTCTGATCTGGGAAACAATCGACCATGTAAACCATAAACAGCTATCGGCCGCCGTTATTAGCCTGGATCAGGAAAAGGCTTTCGACCGGGTTAATCACGGCTTTTTGCAACGCGGTTTAGAGCGCTTAATTTAATTTCGGCCAAAATTTCCGGCGCTGGGTAAACATTGTTTACACCAATATTACGTCGTGCGTTATAAACAATGGATGGCTCTCGTCGGCCTTTTCGCTCGAACGGGGAGTTAGACAAGGTTGTCCGTTGTTGCATTATAATTCAGTATTATTTTATTTTTTAATTAAATTTTCCACCGCAGAAATATACTCCCGCAGAAAAAATTACTTGTTTTAATGATGTATATCGGCTTAGACAGGAACTTTTTAACAGTGAACAAACATATTGCTCTCATAACTCCGAGGCGACCGGCACAACAGTCATCTGCATTTCCGATTCAACTCCAGACACGTCCTCAAAAGAACCAGAGACTGTTATCATAATACTGATACGTTTTTACAACAACGTACAATAATTCACTCACTAGTTTTCTCGTTGTTTATGTTCATATTGACGCCAGAACAGCAACCATAACTATGGGAACTATACAAACCTCCGGTCAGGAAGTAAAATTGCAGTTTAATACCGATGCCTTGGATTTTATTTATACTTGACCAGAAATCCGCAAACATTTCCTCCCAGCAGATTTTAGCTGTCTCGAACCGCAAAAATTTCCTCCCGCAAAACAAATTTAGTCAGACAATCTGCAAAATTTCCTTGTGCACGGTAGCTAAATCAACAAAACTATGACGTCTTTCCCATAGTATTGCATAATAAAACCGTAATAGCAACGATTCAGTATTCCAAAATAGAACAAACGCAAAGTTCATGCTATTTTGCTCTGCCATATCGCTCATATTAAAACACAAACTTTCCCGTCCCATTTAACTTTCTTAAAACGTCTCATTCGTAAAAATACACCGTGAAATTCTCAAACTGCGTTTCCTTAGAAAACCCTTCTAAAGCAGCTTTAATGGCTTTACGAAAAATAAAAATTTGAAACACTGATAGGTAACGTGAGATATCGAAACTTAATAAGAACTTTAATATCTTTGCGGTGACGAAATGTGAGATATGACAAGGTCATAATGTGAAATTTCTAAAGCATAAGACGCAAAGAGCGTAGAACGTCTCCGACACATCCACACAGGAAAAATAAAAGCATAAAACACAAACAGCGTAGAACGTCTAGGACACATAAACTTAAAAACAAATTTGAAAGATTGATACCTAACGTGAGATATCGAAACTTAATAAGAACTGTAATACCTTTGTGGTGACGTAACGTAAGACATGACAAGTTCATGACATTTCAATACCCTAGGGAAGTTAACAATAGGACCGGGGGTGTTGAAATCCTAACCGCTTTAACCAACCATATCCTCAATGCCCTAATATAGCTTCTATAAAGAAGGAAGAAGAAACCCCCCCGGACAAAAGTCCACAAAATTTAACAAAGAAACCTTTGTTAACAACTTTTGTCCGTTCCGAAATCTCGTTTAATGCGCATGCGCATTAACGAGATAATAACTTGGAAAGTTTCACTGTAATTTCCGTTAATAGCTCTTCACCAAAGGGTTTCTTTTGGCTCAATACGAAGAAATCCAAAAATTCAGTATCGATATTTACAGACAGAATCTTCAAATTCTGTAATTAAAACATATTTTAAAACTCAAGGTGCCGAAAGCAGATACAATTTAAAAACGTCATTGAATCATTTTCAAGGCGATCGATCTTCCGGCATAAGAGAGCCGGTGAGTTCAGAGAGAGTCATGGCACTGAATTAATAATGTTAAAAAAGGACTTACTGTGTTGGGATCCGTTCTTCGTGCGACGAAAATGAAACAAAAAGCTGTAATCAACAGAGAGCCTTCAAAACAAGACATATGACCAAGACATTATTATTATTTTAAATTGCTAGAAACGGCTAGTAACATTTAATTCCTTACAAGCGTCTTCCCGTTGATTTCGTAGCTTTTAAATTTGCTTTCACCCGTTTACAACTGAATGAACAGATAAAGGAAAACTTCAACTTCGTAAACAAAATTATAAATCTTTTACTATTTAACCTTGCAAGAACTCTACAAAAAAAACTCTTACATGTATTTGTAAACAATCTCAACCAATCGGGCGAGTGACATAGGAAAAACAACTTTCATTTTTCGAATTGGGCGCGTTGCCATATAAAATGGCAACGACCCGGCCACTTAAAGATGGAGAAATGTAAAGGCGCATCGTCTATTGTAAAATGAGCTAAATTTAGTAACGTATGCGGCAAGCAACATGAATTCTCTTTTGCACTGTTTAACGCTTTGACAGGTGTTAAGTTCTGCCCTGTCTGGGTGTATTTGGGCCACCATTCGCAGCAATCATCCCAAAACGCCTTGTGCCTTTGTGGAAAGCATAAATGTAAAAATATTTATGTTTCGTCCTTTGAGAATACTATGTTATAAAACATTTCAAAGTGCTTTCAGCCGTGCTTGTACGGTAAACTGAAGAAAGAACGGTATTTCAATTTATTTGTCAGTACGTTTCTACTTTTTCAGATTCGAAATGAAGACAACAAGACCTTTTCTGCATCAGAGTCAGAGTCAGTCATACGCGAATTGGTCAATAACAACCGTTTGTTCCGTCTTCTGCCTTAGCTTTCCTTGGTTCAAACAGGAAAGTGTAATTTACATAAGATTACGGAACCAAACAGCTCCCTAACAAAAGAAAATTATCCGATATTGTGACTGCTATGTTGATATTTCATGTCGCTGGTACAATAATTCTAGTTCTATCCTAAACTGGTAAATGAAAGATAAAAGCTTCACGAAACAAAGTACTTACCAAGACGCTTCTTTACCAGTTGCACAATGAAACTAAAAAATCCGGGTTCGGGGAAACTAAAACCCGGTCATATGAAATGTCGTCATAGGTCGAGAATAAATTGTGAATGCTATACAGGAGTTTTTCACATTCAAGGTGGATAAAATACGTAGCGACGCTATCTAGGGGAAGGACACGCCCCTTTCAGCACTTGGTTGGCTTGAATCTCAAACAGTAATGTCGGAACATCTTTCGATGCTTGTTTTTTTAGGTAGCTTTTATTTAAAAACGGAGAAATAATATATATATATATTATATGTATATATATTATATTATATTATATTATATTATATTATATTATATTATATTATATTATATTATATTATATTATATTATATTATATATATTACACTGATGAGGCCCAGAAGGCCGAAACAGTACTGTCTGCAGTTAGATATAGCTCTTTGGCATACAAAGCTTTGCTTTCATGTCCAAATTGAGCACTGCATTAGGATGAGTCATTGCTGTAGCATTGCGCATAGCTCACTAGTTTTCTAGTTTGAGCACTCTGGCATGGCTTAGATGTTACCACATGTGTGGGACATTTGGGGTGGCTTTTAAAGCTATACCTCCATCCTAGCATCAGCACTGCACTGATGAGGCCCAGAAGGCCGAAACAGTACTGTCTGCAGTTAGTTATATATATATATATATATATAGTTAGGCTTAGCCTAACAGCGTTGCTCTCTGAAGACCCTCTGAACAAGCTTAACTAAGATGAAACTTAACTTAGGTGAAAGGTCGGAATTAAGATTGACGACCGGGCTATTTTTCAATTTAAGCAATTCTCAAAAACAGTAAGCTTAAGCTTATTAACCGACCGTCTGCACAGTACATTTAGACCGAACAAAAGTTCACAAAAAGAACTTTTTCTCCGTCCAACAGAATAACTATTACGACTATTTTCCGAATAAAAAACACTTGTTGCTTGTCAAAAAATGCCCGAGAAACTGATTTGGAAATCAAAATTGCAAAACTACACAAACATATTTGCATAAGGCGACGCGAGTATAAAATCTGAGTCTTGTTTTGTTTACATAAAATCGCTTTTCAATCTATGTAATGAATGAACAAACACATAAAAATGGACAACACAATCTTCTTTTGAAAAATTTTATTCAAATCTCTATTAGTTTATGTTTAAAAGCAAAACGTAAAACGCACATCGAGGCCGAGTCGTGTCTTCGATGAAATTCAAGAAATTAATACAACTGAATTTAAGCTACACGTTTAAAAACAATAGTCCTTTTTACAGTTGTCTTCTTAGTGTCCTGGCCTTTGAGTGGAAGCGAGGCTGAAGGTGACCTTGCTATAATACAGACCTTGCAGCTTTTCAGATGTAAATTCAGCTAGTTAGCATGAGGAAAGCATTATTAACATGTGAAAGGCAGAAAGGTTTGTATCAAAGCAAGGTCACCTTCAGCCTTGCTTCCACTCAAAGGTACGGTCACCAAGCACACAACTGTAAAATGGACTATTC
The DNA here is from genome assembly GCA_022457155.1 of Cladopsammia gracilis. NCBI lineage: Eukaryota > Metazoa > Cnidaria > Anthozoa > Scleractinia > Dendrophylliidae > Cladopsammia > Cladopsammia gracilis. The sequence goes on along the minus strand of JAJGOT010000443.1, from coordinate 617,996 downwards.
TCCAAACCTAACGAGAACACAAAGAAAAAGTCAATCACAGATTGATATCAAGATAAATTCCCATCGGAAAATGTAATTTGTTTTACCTTTAAGTCCCTCCTGCGACTTAACTGTGCTTGGAAATTCTTTAAATCTCCGCTTTGGTGCTGAAATCCGTAGAACGAACCCATCTCTCGCATTGCTAAAAATGTATATAGTTCCTCGAAGCAAGATTTTATCCCTGAAAGCTCTTCTTTTTCCCCTAAAGCGGCTTCTGAGTATCCCTTAATTAGTGAGTGTGAAATGATATATATGAAATAAATCATATATGAACTGCGGAAATGAAATCAAATGAAGAATGATCCTCGCAGTTGTGAACGCAATTTGCGACTGCCAGGATCATTCTTCATTTGATTTCATTTCCGCAGTTCATATATGATTTATTTCATATATATCATTTCACACTCACTCCTTTCACGGGAACATATGAACCTACAATTGACCTGCTCCCAACGTCAGTGGCTTCATAGGCTCAGTTGGTAGAGCATCGCACCGGTATCGCGAGGTCACGGGTTCGAACCCCGTTGAAGTCCTGAATTTTTTTCAGGCTTCTTTTCGCAATTGCTTAAATTGCGTTCACAACTGCGAGGATCATTCTTCATTTGATTTCGTTTATATTATGAGAAACTAAAATCAAATGTTAAGGCCACTTGGAAAGTTCTCAATGAAATTTTAAATAGAAATAAAGGTAAGCGTGGTTTACCATCCGTATTTAAGGCAGATTCTCATGAAATTTCCGAACCAAAGGAAATAGGTAATCTTTTTTGTAAATATTTTACTAACATTGGCCCTAAATTAGCTAGCAAACTTCCTGCATCAGAAAAGTCGCATAGTTCTTTTTTACCCCCAACACTAGTCAATTCAATATTTCTACAAGAAGCAAATGAGGAAAAAATTATTGAAATATGTGGTACTTGTCGTTCAGGTACTGCTGTAGGTCATGACAACATTTCTATGAACTTAATTAAAGATTCTATTGATAAAATAATTTTCCCTATTACTAGCATAATTAACTTATCCATCACCTCTGGTATTGTACCAAATCAATTAAAAATTGCTCGAGTTATTCCTTTATTTAAATCTGGTGAACAGGATATATTTACAAATTACAGACCCGTGTCTGTTTTACCTGCATTCTCTAAAATTCTAGAGAGAGTAATGTACAATCGTCTCCTAAGGTTTCTCAATGATTTTAAGATCCTTTGTGATAATCAGTATGGTTTTCGTAAACATCACTCCACTGCTTATGCTCTAGCTTGTTTGTATGACAAAATCTCTTCCGCTATTGAAAATAAGGAATATACAGTTGAGGGGGGCATTGGGGCCCATTACAAACCGGAAAACCGCTAAAAATTTCCGTGAAACCGAAAAACCGCAATAAGAATCGCTCAAAACCGAAAAACCGCCGAACATAATGATCAAAATAGCAAATTCACAAACCCCACCCCTGACCCTTGATACCAAAGCGAAATATATAGCTTCAGTCGAGCCAAAGTCGAGCCTGTACACTATATTGACGGCCCTGTATTAGCGGCCACCCTCTATTAGTGATTTCTATAAGCTCATCTTTCTTCTTTCATTTAAAAGCTAGAATTAGAATTAGGCAAAACTTGTACTGCCTTTTGAACCAGGAAGCGACTGAAGCCAGAACCGAAAAACCGCTTGTCTTATTCATAAAAACCGAAAACCGGATGTCAAAAAAGTGAAAAACCGAAAACCGGATGTTAAAAAAGTGAAAAACCGAAAACCGCAACAGATACAAAAACTGAAAAACCGGACATTTTGAGGGCACAAACCGAAAAACCGATCTCAAAAATTAGCGAAACCGTAAAACCGAAAACCCCAATGCCCCCCTCACAGTTGGTATTTTTATAGACTTGTCTAAAGCCTTTGACACTGTTGATCATCATATTCTAATTTCAAAACTAGAGCATTATGGTGTTCGAGGCACTGCACTTAGATGGTTTGAAAGCTATCTAAGCGATAGACAACAATATGTGGAATTTAATGGTATCTGTTCGGAGTCTTGCCAAATTAAGTGTGGGGTGCCTCAGGGCTCTATAATAGGCCCCTCCTATTTCTGCTCTATATAAATGATCTGTGCAACGTGTCAAAGGTGGTGGACTTTGTTCTTTTTGCTGATGACACAAACATATTTTTTTCTCACAAAGATTATTATTTACTTTCCGAAACCCTAAATTCTGAATTGTGAAAATTAACACAGTGGTGTCGAGCAAATAAGCTGTCAATTAGACCAATTAGTTTTTAGACCACGCCAAAGGAGGCAAACACTTGATCTATCTATTCAAATTGACAACAATAAGATTGAATGTGTGAAAGAAACAGTATTTTTAGGCGTTATCCTTGATGAGCATTTGTCATGGAAGCCGCACATTCTTAGCGTCTCTAGAAAAATATCAAAATCTATAGGCATTATTTTTAAGTCAAGTTTTTGCCTTCCGAAAAATTCCTTACACTGTTTGTACTATAGTCTAATTTACCCTTACTTAATATATTGTGTTTCAGTATGAGGATCGACATATCAGAGTACCTTAAATCGCGTTATTATTCTGCAAAAGAAGATAATAAGAATAATTTCTAAAGTTTCTTTCGATTCTCACACTGATGCTCTTTTCAAAGAACAGGAAATTTTGAAATTTTCTGACATATATTTATATCAGATAGGTAAATTTATGTATCTATTTAAAAGAGGTTTACTTCCTAATTATTTTCGTGATATGTTTACTCTTGCAAGCCAGTTACATTCTCATTATACTAGATATTGCAACCTTTTTTACATACCTCCCTGTAGAACTAATATTCGAAACTTCTCAATTCGGTTTCAAGGACCTAAGTTTTTCAACTCGTTAAGTCATGAAATTCAAAACAGTGAAAGCATCCGTTTGTTTGGCAAAAGACTTAAAAAATTTCTTCTTTCTTAGTTCTTAGTCAAAAATACTCTTTGTTGAGCTACATACTTCTTCTTTGCTTTTCTTTTCTTTTTAAAATAATACATTTTATATTTTATGCTGTCCTCATAATTCGTATGATGTATTCTATATTGCCAGGAAGCCTATAGTGCATAAGCCCCCGGCTTCTATATAGGCTTCCTTGTCACTACCACATTAAACATTTTGTAGTCTATCGTCTTTTAAGTTATTATAAATTTCTAGTGTATTGTATTATTATTATTATTATTATTATTATATATACATATATACATTTTTTAATGTGGTTAATGGCAAAATAAATAAATAAAATGAAATGAAATGAAATGCTTTCGGCCAGCTGCTTGCAGTCATGAATAATTTTTTTTCGATCTAGTTGTTTCGACCGTGAGGGCAAGTTTTAAAGATAAACGTTATACTGCCAGCACTTACAGTTGTGTCCTCAAAACACAATTGAGTACTTATAATTATTATTCAGGTTCTTCATTCCTTTTTACAACCTCATGGAAAAATAAATTTACGACTTACCGCCGTCGCCGGCGCCGTCGCCATTTGCAAATACAAAAATCTCAAGCTGGTTTTTCTACTTATTCAAGCTTCAAAGCGTTTTGTGTTTGGACAGAAAAGGTCATTTCCATAGAAAAACACTTCAATTGAAGTTAATGTCGAAGAATCAGCAGAAAAAATGATCAGTTCATTTGAGTGCCATACAGCAGGTGTGCCTGTTTTCTTGCTAATACATGTATATAAAAAGATCATGTGAAGCTTTTACAAAGCTCTTTGTCAAGGCAAGGCCCGAGGGCTCGACTTTTAGCATGTTGCAGAATGTAAACAAGTACGGTAACTTCATGTAAGAGCTAATACCATATGTATATGTTTATGGCCTGGGTTATTCCAGAATATGAATTAGTGCAAAATTTTGAACTTCTTAATGCAGATTGCTGGCAGTAGAAATTTTTTCGTGCCCTCTTGAAAGAGTATTGTTGTTGAGTATCGATCGCTTCTAGTAGTATTAGCAAACTAAGCTAATTCAGAAGTGTAAACTAGAGGAGTGGCATAGTTAAAAAACAGAATGCTTTCCATCAAAACACATAGCTTATACTGTTCCGAGTTGCCGTTAGCCTCTCTATCAAAGCGAGGCTAGGTGCGAAACCTTTCATATGAAAATGATTTTTCATTCACATGCAAATAAGTTTTATTTGCATGTGAATGAAAACTCATTTTCATATGAAAGGTTTCGCACCTAGCCTCGCTTTGATAGAGAGGCTAACGGCAACTCGGAAATGGCCTATTGACATGTACTCTAGGCCACTCTAAATATATTCTCCCGTTCCTCCTTGAAGATTCTCCATTTGTCATTCTTTTTATAGGTTCCATCCTTCACATGCAGACTTGTAAGAACTTCTGGATAGTTGATTGGAAGGCTCTCTTCCCCTATGCATTTCTTGTCACAGTGACTTATTCTCTATTGTAGCAGTGAACTCGTGTATAAATCTGGACAGTCTGCTATTTGATATTCAGTGTGACCACATTTTGTTGCTTTACCATTATTAACAGTCATGGTGTTATAATAATAATAAGATATTGCAAAATATACAGGTCTTTTTCTGATGCTGACTACTATTTTTCTCACTGTTGTTTCCTGAGAGTACTCATGAGTGACTTTCAGAATGCACTTGCCAATATTAGTTTTTACTTGCTAAAAGGAGAAAGATAAATATTTTATGTGAATGCTCAAGGTAAATTAGACTTTGTTCATTTTGACTTGGAAAACAGGCAGGAGAGGAATGAGGAGATTATTTCAAATGTTTTTGATAAAGGTCACAGTAATTTAGAGGGAGATTATGGGCCAATTATCACCTAAAATTGGCAGACTGATGGAAATTTGCAAATTGCAAAGGGAGAGACTAAGTTACTAGCTTAGAAGCTATTCACCTGTCATAATGTAATATACTATCCAAATTAAATTTTCACTTGTATTGTAGTTGTGTTTTGTATAAACATATTATGCAATATGATCACATCAAAATGACTGTGCACAAACCTCCATGCCAACTGAAGTAGAAGTAATGTGGGAGATTTTGAAGTTTGATGGATGACATTCAGCATTCAAGTGTTTTGCATTTTATATAATCCATTCACAGTTTGATTATTGCCTATTATGGTTGCTATGGCAACAGGGACAAGGAGATAGTGGTGATACTTTTTTAATATAATCTTGCATCCTAGTGGCCCACCATGGTGAAAATGAGGTCAATAAAATTAACTTTATACATTGTTGGGGGGGGGGGGGGGTGGGGGGATTTAATAAGCAGGTTTTGAGATACAGTATTCTTTGCATTAATTTTGCAAAGTCCCAAATTTACAACTAGCAGGACTGTCACAATTATTTTTCTAAAATTAAAATACTATTGGACTCTGGTGTTGTCAATATTTTGCTTTTCTCTCAAAGTACTAAGGCAGGGCTAAAGCAGTGAAAATCCCTAGTCCCTGGCCCTTATATTATTGACAGCACTGAACTAGGCATGCCCGGAGTATTGCCACTACCCCCTGGATGGAATCCTAGTCCTTTGAAGTTACTTCCAGCAATGATTATGTTGCCGGTAGCATTTAACTCCCCAGTAGAAGGAGAGAGTCAATGTAGAGCAAAGATTCTTCGGAAACAACTGTTTATGGAGACCAGGCCTTGAACCACTCACCTTCCAGTATGCAGGGTTGTGAAAAGAAGCTGGTTGTCGGCATCTACTTCAAACTTTTCTGACAACCCTGGGTATGGTTACCACTGCACCTTCAGACAATTTCTTTGGTAATTCCCTTTTCATTTTGGTGTTTTGATTGGCCTGTTTTGATGAATAGTGTATGAGTACAGTCTTGGAATAAAAAAATGTCTAGGGGTTAAGTCCTGAACTTGCAACTCAAAGACAATCCATCATCTTTTTCTATAGTTTATCATCATCTTTCGAATCTGTTGTGAGTCTGAGACCGAGTTGTTTGTGATTATCAATGTGGTAAGTCTTAACATAAGGAAGACTGAAAACTAAATTAACCCAGCACATTCAGTAGTATTTTAGATAAAATTGATCAGTCTGTTCTTATCAATCAAAATTAAGAAACGTCAGTTGGTAGACTCGCTGTAGCAACTATCCATACTGTCTTTAGGCTTCTTAAAGCCTTGGCATCATTTGCATTTAAATGTGTATGCATTTTAATTTTTTTGATATTGAATAGCTTTTGTTTCTTCCACAAATCTGATTCAGTTTTGCCAATAACAACAAAAAACAAGGAATTTTGCAACAAGAAATATTGATAAATGCTAGAAGATAAGTAAAGAAGCTAGGAATAATTTACCCACTTTCTTTAACTCTGTAAAACGTAGTTTTGCGCAGAAATTTTGAATTGATAAGAATTGAGCTGAATGAGCTTGCAAAATATGCGGACGTCTGAGGAAACATATTGTTCCTCCTTATGAATGGAAATGATAGCCTGCCCGTTTTTTATTAAAAAATAGCGAAGAAAGTAAATCCCTTGGCTGTAGTATCATTTATTGCACACACGAGTTCTACTTGTACATTCTCGTTAGTCTCTCTCTCCCAGTCCAGTTCCACGTGCTCGGTTTATATACAAGCTATATACATCACGTGACTATACATCCAAATAATGTAGGACATTACAAATATGGTAAGGACATTACATCCCTCCCCATCTTGGTAGAAACAACATTAAACTACAAACCCAAAATAAAACTAAACTGAACACAAAACAACATGCATAATGGGCAATGTTCAGTGTTCAATAATGTTCAGCGTTCAATATCCAGTGTTCTTGTGCATTCAATGTCCAGGGTTCTTACGTACAAATATAGTCCTTAAATCGTGCAGGTTTACGCCGTTCCCTTCTTGGGTATCTCGTTTCAGCTGTAGCACTAGATGAATGAGGTGATAAAGGGGTTTCCAGCACAGCGCTAGTAGGTTGTGGTGATGAATGGATAACCGCATCCGGTGTTCCATGAAAGGGATGACTGCGTCTGGTGTTTGGTCAACCGTATCACAAGGCACTTGTAGGTCGACTGATGGTCGCCTCACAACGACGGTTGAATCACCGTGTTCCTCAACCAGTGTCATTTCCTTCGGTGAAGGTGGGCAACTTTTGAAATCCTATGTATTTCTAGTGACCATTCTTCCATCCGTGACCCTTTCAGCTGTGACCATACTTACCTTCTTCTGAAACACCGTATAGGGAGTAACCTCGAATGGTGTACTGAGCTTGTTTCTTTTCTCTTGACGCAACAACACCGTGTCACCCTTCTGGATTGGGGACGTTTTAGCATTAGCCTTCTTGTCTGCATACGCCTTTGTCTTTCGCTTCGCCTCGGCTTCTCTCAAACGCATATCAAGATCTTCCTCAAAGCTGAAGCTGAATCTAGGAACCCTGCCACGCATTTCTCTACCGCCAAAGAGTTGAGAATATGGGCTCCTGCCAGTCACCGTGTGATCCGTTGACCGGTACACCCGTAGAAATGAAGGCAATGACATCTTCCAGTTGCTTCCTTCCGCTGTCGTGGCAGTGATGAACTTCTGTAGGGTCTTCACAAATCTCTCTACCTCTCCATTTGCCCTGGGGTGCAGTGGTGTAATCTTCCGATGTCTAAATCCCTGTGCTTTTGCATATTCAGCAAACTCTCTTCCTTGAAAGGGTGGACCGTTGTCTGTCTTGCACTCTTCCGGTATTCCAAACATAGAGAATATTTTGTCACGTCTTGGAAGTACAGCAGCAGCTGAAGTGGTGCTCACTATTTCTACTACCGGATAACGTGAATAATCATCAACCACTATCAGACAATATTCTCCGGAGGGGTAGGGTCCACTGAAATCAACAGAAACCTTCTGCCAGGGCCTTCCCGGTAACTCAGTCATCTGAAGAGGTTCTGTGTGCTTCTGCTGAGTTGCTGCTTGGCAGGGAAAACAGCTACGGACAACATCTTCTACCATACGGTCAATCGTAGGGAACCAAACGGATGAACGGAGTAACTGCTTCGTCTTTACTATTCCTTGGTGACCTTCATGACTGATGTCGATCACCTTGCGCTGCAGAGCCTTAGGCACGACGATTCTTGACCCTCTGAGGAGGATTCCATTTGCAACAGACAGCTCTGAACGAACAAATTTGTATGGCTTCAAATCATCTCGATTGTATCTTGACTCTCCTTGGCCATTCTGCACAATGTCTATCACTACTGTCAGAGTAGGGTCATTCCTTGTAGCCTCTCTAACTTCCCCCACCAACAATGCTTCTGGTACATGTTTTCTGACGATGGAATTCACGACTTTCTCCGTCTGCTTTTGCTCTTGATAATCGGCAGCATTCTCTGGTACACGTAACGGGTGTCTGGACATATAATCTGCAGGGTTGCCTTTTCCTGGCCTGTACTCAACTACGAAGTCGAACTCTTGCAGGTACATACTCCATCTCTCTATTCTGATTGGTGGTTTACTGCTTGAGCTGTTAACGATGGCTTCTAAGGGCTTGTGGTCAGTCACAACCTTAAATCGTGCTCCAGCCAAGTACAATCGTAGACGCTCACACGCCCAGCGAATACCCAATGCTTCAATCACCTCCGTTTCTGCGTCCTGCGAATAGAAAGCCAAAGTAGCATTCTCGAGCAATGAATTCTTAAGCCTTGTAAACGCTTGTTGCTCACCCTCTGTCCAGCGCCATTTTACATCTGCTCGTGTTAACTCTCTGAGTGGAGCAGCCAATGTTGAGAAATTCTTGATGAATCTTGCTGAATAATTAGCCATTCCCAAGAATGATCGTACTTCTTCTGCATTGGTTGGCCTTTCAGCTTCTTTCAGCGCTTGAACCTTTGCAGGGTCTGGTGACACTCCCTGAGCCGACAAAACATAACCGAAGAACTCGATTTTCGGTTGGTCAAACAAACATTTTGCACGGTTCAGAGTTAAGCCATTCGCCTTCAACTTCTCGAGAGTGTCTCTGAAGTTTTACCATACACAATGATGTCATCTGTGATGTTCCTCGCCCCTTGTACACCGGCAATCGTCTTCTTAATTTCCTCATGGAACACCTCTTGCGCGATGACAGTTCCAAAATTGAGTCATGTATATCGTTTTAACCCCCATGGTGTGGAGAATGTAGTCATGTGTCTGGATCCGACATCCAGTTGCAGCTGATGATAGCCGTGGTTAAGGTCCAGTTTGGAGAATCTGACTGCACCATTTAGCTCCTGAACGATGTCTTCCACGGTAGGAAATTCTCTTTTCTCGCGTTTCATGGCTTCATTTGGCTTTCGCATATCCACGCATATTCGTATCTCACCAGGGGTTTTCTTGGGGTGTATGACAAGCGGAGATATCCAAGTTGTCGGTTCATTATCTGGCACTGGCTCTACTACTCCTGCATCTTCTAGTTTCTGGAGTTCTTCTTTCAACTTGTCATGGTAATGATAAGGAATCCTACGGTTTACCTGAGCAACCGGCGTAACCGACTCATCCACGCGGATCTTGACGTTGGCATGCTTATGCTTTCCAATGCCATGAAACAAGCAATCGTATTCTGAAACGATGTCAGCAACAGTAGGTCTTAACGTTTTTTCTTCCTTCTCAACGCTGTTTACAATCTTCAAGACTACCAGCTCCATAGCAGTATCGCATCCAAGCAACATTTCCCCGTCCGTCTTCCCTTTCACGACAATGAAAGCAGCAGGAACCACTTTGTTATTGGTCTCAATCATAGCGTCGAATTTTCCGGCAACGGGTATCGGAGCTTCGCTGGCATATCTATAAAGCTTGACTTTGGACTTCTCTAACCGGAGTTTTCTCTCAGACTTCTCTTGAATCATTTGAAACCTCTCCTCATCAATTACATTAGCACTCGCTCCGGAGTCGATTGCCATTTGAACCTTCACGCCATTTAAAAGAAATTTTACGGTGGTTTTCTTTCCAACATCGGTACGCATCCATCCGACCGAAATTTTCTTCACGTATTCATCATCTGAATCGTCTTCATCAGTTGAGTCATCGATTTGATTAATCCTCTTCTCAGAATTCCTGTCGCTTCGACAGGCACGTGCGAAGTGATTCTTCTTCCCACATTTGTTACACGTCTTTCCAAAAGCCGGACATTTCTGAGGACCGTGTTCTAATCCACACCTCCCACAGGACCGCTTGTCGCTTCTTTTCCAACCTTGCGATTTCCCTTGAGCTTTCCCATGCGCTCCGAAGCGACAACGATTTGCATTCTTGGCAGAATATTTTCCCGCTTTAACTTTGTTGACGTTAACATCGCCGCCATGTTCGTCGACTTCTTGTGTTTCCTTCGCGCCCATCTCCAGCTCGTTTGCTTTAGTTTCTTCTTCTGCTTGTGCCTCCTCGAGGAACTTTTCTAAACTGTAGCGATCTCTGACGGATTTCTTTGCAAGCTTCTGATTTCGTACGGTTTCTTGAAGATGACGCTTTATTTCTAAATCTGTATTGTGGAATTCGCACTTTGTAGCTTCTGGTCGAAGACGAGCGTAATACTGCATAATTGTCTCGTGGTCATTCTGACGCATCTTACGAAACCTCGCCACTAAGACGTCTGTGTTCTTCTTCGGCGGGAAGAACGCATCTAACTTAGCCATGGTTTTAACGAAGGCGTCTCCTTCCATTACAGGATCTGGCAAGCTGTCGACTAAATCTCGAACTCTTTCCCCACCGTAGATGCGAAGAGCTTTCACTTTCTTGTCGGCGTCCGTTACGCCGAACCAGTCGAAGTTATCTTGCAACAGGGCTGCCCATTTCTGCCATCGGATGCCCTTTGACACTAAATCGCCTTCTTCGAATTCGTCAATCTTGATTTTGGCCATCCTCGTCGCCAATTGTAGTATCCTTTATTGCACACACGAGTTCTACTTGTACATTCTCGTTAGTCTCTCTCTCCCAGTCCAGTTCCACGTGCTCGGTTTATATACAAGCTATATACATCACGTGACTATACATCCAAATATGGTAGGACATTACAAATATGGTAGGACATTACACCTAGTACATTGCTTAATAGTCCAAGTTACTCTAAAATGGAGCCTTTTCGGTCGCATTGTAAGATGTAAGCTTTGCCATCGTTTTGAAGTATGCGAAATTTCAATCAAAGAATTATGTTTAAACTTACTGATCATTTTTATAAATGAACTATATGATTAATTTCTATCGCCATTCAGGAGTTTTGACCCACATTAATGTCATATTTTTTCTCTGCTTTGAAAGATGCTGGGTTTTCCAGTTATCGGTGATGAAAGAGACACAGGCGCACAATTTCAACGCGTTTTTCAGTTGATCGATCTCAAGAAACTGTTGGTTTTTGTGGCATGTTTTTGTTTTCAGGACAATATTTCATTTTCAGACAAAATATTAATAGGTTTTCCCATATCCTTAGTATTTTCATTGCTTTGCTGCCAATTCTTCCAGTGATCATCCCATGAAGTCTAAATTTTTGTTTTGCCGATGGCAACCATTTTAAACTTCCCGGGCGAGACTGCTCGTGACGTCACGATGGCCATGATCACTCCCGACCCCAACGAAGCCTACTGGAAACGTCAATTCTTGACGGACCAATTGGCCAATGCCCCTCGTTTGGATCGCGACATGCGTGTCATGGACGCCATGAAGAGCGTGGAAGGCGAAGGGCAACCGCCCAAGTTACCTTCGTACGGAAGCAAGAGCAGCGAATACTTTCGACTTCAGAATCAACTACGACACATGATAGAACCCCGTCAGACCTCTGCGCTCTTGAGAAGACCTCTTTCAGCAGCGGAAAAACAAGCGTGAATGGATGATACTATTCTCCCCAAACCACCCCTTGGATCCACGCTTCCACCACCTCCCAAGTCATTGCAAGAAGCGGTCCAGCAAACAAAGAACACTGACAAACAATTGGAAAACTCATCAACGTGGCTAAACAGAATTTGGACGAGGCCAAGCGCGCCGGCAATAATGCTGACGAGGTGAACATGGCTGATCTAGATTGGCAGGTGGCTCAAAAGAATGCTGAAGTCATACGAGAGTTGGACGATCAATTAAACTCGGAAAACTATGGCCTGCCCTTTAGCAACGTCCAATACTGGACCACGGGCAAAGACACATTCGATGCCACCGTGGAAGCACACAAAAAAGAGCTGCTGGAACGTCGTGACAAACTGTGGCGTCAACCGGAAAGAGAATATCAAGAGCACAAGGAAAGCATGAAACAGAGAGAAAAACAAAGACAAGCCAAGATAGAAAACATTATTCAAAAAGGGAAAGGGGTCGCCTTCAAGCGGCGTAAACCTCGCGGTTGGGTACAAGAGTAAAAAAGCTGTTCAGAAAAAAAGAGATGTTTAAAAGTTGTCACTGTTTTAATTGTTGACCTGTTTTTAAAACAAGATTATTGCAATAAAAAAGTTGCTTTAAAATGGTCAAAAATGTGTGGTCTTTTTCTTGCACTAACCAGTCGTTTGAATAAGAATTAATCGAAAAAGTAATCAAAAAACAATCCGCGTGGTTCACTGTCTGATTGTGTCCTTTGTGGCCACAAGCCGTTGGGGTCCAAAAAAAAATCAACAAGAACATTCAAAAACAAGAAAAAAAAAGCACTCTGATTTTCTGGAAACGCTTGGTTGACAAAACAAATTGCCCTTCAAAGACAAGAGGCGTCAGCGAAGGGCTTCCTCGTGATTGGTGGAGACTGACGGGTGATGTCAACTTTTATTTTTCCTTTATAAAGGCTCACACTTTGTTCTTTTTTCATTCTTCTCTCGTTGGTGGTTCGTGCGTGGTCTGGAACCGAGTGATGGCGTATGCCGGGTTTTTTCCAGGAAAACATCGGAAAACACTGTTCTGAGAAAGACAAGAAAGATTTTTTCACGGCGTGAAACAAAGATGGTTCATCGCTAAAAACTCGGACAACTCTCTTCGTGGAAGGTTTAAGAGAGGTGGCTTTGGAGAAAGGACAACCTTTTCTGCGAAAGAAAGGGATTTTTTTTGTTTCACTGCAAAATCCTTCCGCAGGTTCGTAGTTTGTTTGTTTGTGTCTTTGCTCGATTCGTCATGCGAGGAAAATTTGCGTTGTTAAAAATACTTTCACGTTTCTTCTTTCAAACCAGTTTTCTGCGAAATTCAAACTATTTTTTTTTCTTTTTTCATTCACGAATTGTCCTGAGAAGCGAGCTAAGCTGATTTTCGCTTTAATACGCGATGGAATCGAAAGAGAACCTGATTTACGGCACGTCTTCGTGGAAAATGTCTGCCTTTGAATGTTTTGCCCTGAAGGTTTTTATGCGGTTTAATTACCAAGTGATTGCTTGTATTATGTTCTGCAAAAAGAATTATTCAGCGCTCGATGATAAGCGCTTTGAACGCCATTACATCCAGATCAGTTTTATTCGAACCCCGATCGGAAAGTTACTCAAGAAAAGAAGAAAGCATTAATCCTGGTAATTTTTTCTCGTTGATGATTTTCATTGAACTTTTATCCTTGTGTGGGCTTTTTCTTTTGACCATTTCCCAAATGTTTCGGTCATTCAAAAGATGTTACTTGACATTTTCCTGGAAAGTGCAGACGAGGAGAAAACGCGACAGGCAGATTTTCCTGGAAAGAGCGCGCGGGAAGAAAAAACGCGCGACTCATCATTTTCCCGGAAACAGCACATGGGAGTGAAAACGTGACACCTTCGGCGCGGACGCTCTGAAATCATTCAAGCGTGAAGTGCCAAAAATTTTTTTTCACGGACAGACGTGCTGAAATTATTCAAACGTTAAGTGCCCCCCCCCCCCCCCAAAAAAAAAAAAAGTTTCACGGACGGACGGACGCGTTGAAATCATTCAAGCGTGAAGTGCCACAATCTTATTATTGAACTTTGAACATCTAGTCACTGAACTTTTAACACATTTTAGACTTTTTTGTAAAAACTTGTTGTTCATGATTAAATAAAACCTGTTGAACCGGATTGACTTGTGTGGGCTCCTTTTTTTCCACGGGGGGATTTTCCCACCGACAGAACCGAGGGGGCTTTTTCTGTGGGAACTTTTTTAACGACCGGGACTTTTCCCCGGGGGATCTTTTTGCCGAGGGGGCTAAATCAAGGGGGACTTCTCTTTGTCGATGACCTCATGGATTCCTTATGACGTCATATAGGGGATTTTGACTATGTCCCCAATCGAGGGATCACGTGGCCTGACCATTGGACATTTTGACTGTGTCCCCCGTAGCCCCGTCTCACTACTGACATCCATATCTGGAACAAACATGACCTCGAAGCAGTGTTCAACAAAGCCATCCGATTCCATTTCTGAATCCCTTCATTGCGAATTCGAGTTGTTGGCACTGGAACTCATTTCCTCATTAACGTTCTCTTGGGTTTCTCGTGGGATGCATGAATGATCACCACGAGCGTACTGGAGAACTCGTGCAACCAGTGCCACTTTACCTCCACTGATATTAAAGGTGATCAGACACGAAGCTGAAAAGGGTCATCTAGCAGGGACATGTCGCAGCGACAGAAGTTTGTGTAATACACACTGAGGGACATGTAGCAGGAAGTGTAGCGGGGACATGTAGCAGGGAAAAAACCCATAGCGCTTGCACACCACATGAAAATGTCGCGGGGACATGTCTCAAGGACATGTTGCAGCGACACGTCCCCTCGTGTGAACCGATACTACAGTCAAACCTCTATTAAGCGGCCCTCTATTAAGCGGCCTCTATTAAGCGGTCACTTATCCAATCCCCGGAAATCACCCCCCACATTTACTGTAAATTTGACCTCATCACTATTCGAAAAGAGTAGGGGCCGTAGACCCCGGTGGTGTAGTCAATCTTGCGGGTTGTGGGATTGGAAGGGATGGCACCTCGCATGGGACCTGAGTCCCGTTCGTGCCTTTCCCTCTGGTCTGTATGAGTCCAGAAAAGTTGGATAGAATAGAAAAGAATTTTAAGCGGTCACCTCTATTAAGCGGACGCGGTCACCGTTTAGACTTCGCAATTGGCTAATTTTATTGTTTTTCGCCTCTATTAAACGGTCACCTAATTATTTTACAACGCAGTATTTTTAACAAGACGGTACTAACATGTCCAGTTTCTTTTAACAGTTCATTAAACACAACATGATGGGTGTAATTAGCGCGAGAATGTATACTGTTAATACGTTTGGGCTAATAGGCTTGTGGGGGTCCACCGCAGCGCACGTCAAATTCCTCTTTTACCAGCTTTTGTTGCAGTCAACTTCACGAAAAATTGTCACCTTCAAATTGATGCTCGCAAGGAATCTCGAGACCAAAGCCACCGCCTCTGTTAACTCGTTTCTCCTTAATTATGACTTTTCCGCAATTTGTAGGCCTCTTGAGAAACTTGCTTAAGGTTGTACTGGAGGCAAAATTGGTGATTTTATGCACTTTTTACTTCGAAAGAAACATTAAGAAATATTTACCCCAGAAGAGTGAAATTTTCAGAGCTAATACAGAATTGTATCTAGACTGTAAAAATAATTTCAGTTGTTCGAAATAATTCAAGGAATTCGTGAAATTTAAGGAATTTAAGGGGTTGGTGTGACTGTCCTTTCTTAAGGGATCAGCCACCACTGAAAGGGAATTTAACCGTTTGCAATAAAAATTGTCCCAAAGATATAACATGCAAAAAGAAAAATTTTCACCGGAGTGCGTCACTGAAAAGCAAAAAGGAACAATTTAAAGATAAATAATATAAACTCGCCTTTAAATGAAGTTTGTCAGCTTGTTCTGTCCTCGATATCTCGAGAAATATGACGCACTTCGTAAACACATCTAGTTCTTTCCTCCAAATTTCATACCCTTCTGATTTATTGTTCACATAAATTCACATTTACTGCTACTAATACGGAAATTCAAAGCAAATTTTCCCGGGAAAATCGAGCATAACTTGAAGAAATTCACCGCAATCCATGATTGCTTTGCATGTTGTGAGAACATCGTTTGGATTTCATTTAAGCAAGAGATTATAATTATAATTATTTTCTCTTGTTTCAAACTCAATATAGAAAATTAACCCACGGGCGTACAAGGGATTTTCTCCGATTTTTTCAAAAGCATTTATCGCTTCAGTACCGGTTCGTTTATCCTTTAGACACATTTTGGTAAAGTTTGGCACAACCGGGGCGACGTAGCTGAAGAGAGAGAGGCCCTGGGAATGAGGTTGAGTTTAGCGATCATCGGTTGCTATGGTAACGAGATATGTCATGAGTAGCACGAGGTCAAGCAATTTTTTAATAAAAATGCCTGCTTTTCACATTTTTTTTTCGGTGAAAAAACGTATTGAACGCTACCAAAAGCAAGAAAATGTTTAACTGTATCATGTTTTACAATTATCGAAAATTAGTCTCAATTTTCGCATTTGTACTATGAAGTTGAATATTTGGTAAAATCCAAGATTGCGGCCATCCCCCCCCCCCCCCCCCTTTGTACCACGTACCACGGTAAGGGTACGGGTATAAGTTTGCGTGTACGTCCGAGGGTTAAAACCGATCTATACCCTTAACCTTGTGTTGTTTCGTTATTTACGAGAAGCTTCTTAGAGCCCCTTAATTGCTTTTCTATTTTACACTAATATGTTTAACAATTGCAAACCCACTTGCTTTGAGTGGAAGTTGAAAAAATAATGGACTTCTTTGTATATTCCGTCGTGGTGATAATGTATAAACTTAGTGTTTGTGATGATTTTAATTATTTATTTTTTTATTTGTTTATACAGAATTCGGAATGTTGAGAGAAATCAATACCAGACTTCAACATCTGGATAATCATCTACTCAACCGATGACAAAAGCGTTTCTCACTTTCGTTCCAGTCCATTCAGCGTTTGGACTGGGGCGTCCGACCGTAGTCCGTTGTCGTCCTATTAACGTATAATCAAACCTGAACAAGGAGATCAGATGTAGTTCATTCATTTAATACTGACACAAGTTTGGAAACGATAACTGTTCATATACGACGCATAGTTTTAATTATACACCTCATATAAGTCTCTTATATCCAATGAACGGCGAGTCCGCGGCGGACTAATTCCAAACTGGACAATTTCTTAAAATCAGTTAAAATACACTGGAAATGTAGATTGCAAAATGTCCGTTCTCCCACCAGAATAAATTCTGAAACTGACGTTGGGCACCTTGTGAGGTTTACACAATGCAGCGTTACTTATCGGTATAGTACTATCCTCGTACACGAGAACAGAAAATCATTAATTGGGCACAGAATACAGCTCCGGTTAGGCAAATAATATGGTTTTGGGGTTAAGCACTGATCAGATAACTGTTACCTTTCATTTATTGTTATGGGTAACTCTATAAATAAGTTTCAAATATTATTACAATTCCGAGCAGCTACCCCTCGTTGGTGTAGGGGATGTTGGTTATTAGACTTTCTCAAAGTCCCTTCCAGAAGTTGGTCCTTTGGCGACTTAAATCCCTCGCGCTAATTTATCGCTTATATAAACTCGGCTGAAAAAGCGAAGGTCGACATGTGGCAAGTCCATGAAATAATTTTTTACGTCTTGAATTTTTAAGTGAAAGAAAGAAAGTTTGAGATATGAAAACCAGTGTTGACTACACAAGTCGACCGAGATGTGCACCTCGCGCGAAAAAAAAAAAAAAACTCGACACGGGCACGTCGAGTTTCCGCGCGGTTTTAATTTTTGCAAGCGCTCAGCTCACGTGTTTCGTTTATTTTGGAATATCCCTGAGAAAAAAAAAATGGCATTGCTTTATACTGTAGGGGGGGGGGGGGGGGGGAGAACGGGTGCAAAGCCTGGTTATCGATAACTTTGTTTATGTTCCAGGCGAAGCAAAGCCTTTAGGGGTGAGCACTCACTCGCTCGGCCTCTTCACTTCCAGTGTGATATAAGGACCCCACAAGGCCACATCAAAAAACATTATGCTTCGAAGGACCACAAGAGGTAGGCCTCCAAGCGGCAATATACATTGCGTCCCAAGTTCCAGATAAAACCACACTTCGCTAGGTGCACACTCCGTCCGCTCGTCCTGCTATGCTGTCTTGCCAAAGGTCTATCGTAATTTGCAACTACCAGTTTAGGGTGTGGCGTACGCGATAAGCTCATAACTCTGTGATGCCGTACAGATTGGTTTTAGACGCCTCCCACGTGACATTCTGTAGACTAAACTGACTGTTTATGCTGCTCAAACTCGACTGACTTCCGGTGCGGCTATTGCGCAGACTCCGTCGGTTGGAATTCTACAAAGAGAGAAAAGGATTCATGAAGAAAATACATCACAAGAAAACACCCATTTTACTGTAGTGTCCAACCATTTAAACTAAATACTTCTGGCTAATCACTTAACGTATGAACCAATCAGCTCTCGGCTCTAAAATTGGTAGCTTGTGCCATACACTGGAAGTAAGCAATCAGTGCCAAGCACTTGGAAAGAGGCAAAACACGTGACTGGCGCGAAAGGGCGGCAAAAGGTGCGCAAACAAAGTCAGACCATACAGATTTTGTTCCACGCTTGATTGGTGAAATAAGCAACAAGTGGTTAAAAAAATTAGTTGCCACAGAAATTTTACAGGAGTGAAACAACTAAGTTGATCTAGAAAATTGCCCACAAGTCAATGTTTCTGTGTTCAATTTGCTTTAAGTGGTTGAATAAACAGCTCGATTCCTCAGAATGGTTGTGGCACCAATCGTAGAGCAGGTAAGGTATAAAACTTGCCTCATTGTCACAAATTACACAGTGAATGAATACGTACATCCTAGAGTTTAGACACACGAGCGAGAACTGCTAAAGACGTGAAACGATTGAGGCGAACACACGAATATTTTGAAAAACAACACAAATCCAGCGATGTTAAAAGTGAAGGCTCACAGAAAATATGTTAGTGATTAAAAACATTACGCTGTCGCTTCAGTGGTGAGTGAAAGTGCGTCATTTATTTCACTTGCCTTTTATCTCCTAGCGTGTTTCCATCTCTTATGGTGCCCAACTGGATGAAAGTCGTGCAAAGCTATGGTACCACTGAGCATGCGTCCTCAAGTCTGTCAAGAAACTGTGCAGTAGTCTTCCAAACAGTTAGTAGTTTTGTAACTACATTTTGTGTTGCTGCTAAGGTGTTTCCCCAGCAAGTGACATATCAAACTATCTAGTGAAACAGGGTAATTCATTTTGGGAAACCTTACTTGAAGTAATCGTTTACCAAGGTTATATGACCCCAGGTAACAAAGTGTTCGTTTTGCAAGCTTAGCTTTGAAGTGGTGAAGAAACTGCCGATTAACAGTGTGTAGGTATGTGCAAGTAGGCTTATTCAATACAAGTGCTTTAAGCTTAGTGCTCGCGATCGTCACAAACGAACCTTTGTTGCTTGTCATTAGCATGGTTATGTGACATTAGTCCGGTCGCACAAAAGTGAAAATTTAACACGATCAAAAAACCCTTATAAAAGTTTATCTGGTAAACTGTTTTGTTATACGCGCATACAGCCAGACGAGTCCAAAGTACGTGAAAAGCACATCAAAACGGATTTGAAAGTTTGAAATTTTATATCCAAGCACTTGTAAAGTTTTGTGACAATTTAGACGTTTCGGGAGGTCACGTAACGGCAGTGTTGCATCCAACAATTCAGGGTTTATGAATATCTACAGTCCAACAAGTCAGTTTTTTTTTTGCATTTTAAAACACTAAGTCTTCGACGTACAGATTTGATTTTGACCGATTTACAGTCAAAAGCTTTCTGATTTCCTACACCAAAAAGAACACAAATCAATAAATAAACAAAATATTTTGAGAGTTAATGAGTACACTTTTAATCATAAATTTCTCCAATATAACGAAACTTCTAAAATTCGTAGTCGCAGGCAATTATTTCAGTGTCTTTAGCCTATTCTCAAGTGCGCCTGAAGTAACCATTTACCTTTAAAATCAACGTATACGAAATACGCCATATTGCCTTCTATATTATCCAGCTTAAATTTATTATACTTTTAATTGATATTTCTGACAAATCCTAAGATCAACTTTTACTCTATAAAATCGCTTGCCCAATATTAGTCACGTCAGTTAAACATGTAGACGTCTGCCTCGTCCTGTACAGCGAGACATTTTCGCTTTATAATTCCCATGTTTAGCGTTAGGGGTCCCTTTAAAATATAAGATATATCCGCGAGATAACGAATAATATTAATTAAGAACTTAGAACTATCTTCAAAATTAATTCTTACTTTAGACAAAAGTGAACGCGCTACAATGGTCTCGTGGAAATACCAAGAAACTTGGCCATGCGATCATTTCAATGCCATTTATAATGGTTGAAAACAAATATGATAGCATCCATTTCGATACATACAGTATATCGAGTAAACGACAAAGCTATCATAGTGTCAGAGCTCTTCAAATTTAATGATCGAGAGTTTTATATTCAAACGGCATAAAAACCTGTTTCCAAAGTAGTTTGTTACCTTGTAAACGAGATCAGCGAAAAACGATCTGTTCTCCCACTTTTTTTTGTTCGCTTCTTTACTGCTTGGCAGAAATTTAGCAGGCTTGCTCGAATAATAGCATTTCTAAGCAGGCTATTCGACTTAAAAAGCATTTACAGTAAAGAAATAATCTACTGCCTACACTTAAATGAGCTTTCCGGCCATTTTGAAAGGCGCGAAAGCATCATTTGACCGCAATGTAACAATTTCCCACCTTTGAGAAGGTGGCTCCCAGTAGTTTTTTTGGGTCACACTTCCCTTTTTGAATGCGCTTATACATAATCATACTTTAGCTCAATGAATCTGAATTCGATACCAGATGTTAGGCTTGGATGAAAGTTTTGGGCGATGCTCTTTTTATGCTTATCAGCGTTTCCATAGCAACGGTAAACAAACATGGCGAAAAACAGTTTCTCGCCATATTTGTTTACCGTTGCTATGGAAACGATGATTAGCATAAAAAGAGCATCGTCCAAATCTTTCATCCAAGCCTAACATCTAGTGTCAAATTCAGATTCATTGAGCTAAAGTATGATTATGTATAAGCGCATTCAAAAAGCGACGTGTGACCCCCCAAAAAATACTTGGAGCCACCTGAAGCGAGTGCAAGCGTTACATGTAGCTGTTTTTCCCGCCTTTTTCGAGGCCGACGGGCGCGAGACAGCAGACGGTTTTCACCTTTGCCTTTCTTTGTACACTATTAAACAAAAGTTAAAGTGACCTGGTGATCGTTTGGATGATGTTTCCAAATAGGCGAACCACCGGGTTTGGCAGCCATCACCAATGCATCCACGTCTCCATTGATCGGCCGAAACGTCGACACTGTGTTGTACCCGCTGTCGGTAACTCTTCGCCTTCGGAAGCTACCGTCCATCGAGCCGTCGGTTGACGAGAGAACGGTCTCGGAGCGAAACACCATTCGGCTGTCCGGTGGGGCCTGGTACCGTAAAACGTCCACGTTATGCCCATCGCTCTTCCGATGGTCTAACCAGCGAGCATCATCGTGTACAATACGCTGGTGATTCAAGTCCCCGCGGAACATTGAAGGGCTATGCGCCGGGTGAGCGGGGTGGCGCGGAATTTCAATAATCGTCGCAACCGAAGCTTGGCTTTGGTGCTCCGTTGGAGTTCCCATAAATGTTGAAACCGAGGTCTCACTCCGATTCATGTTAAGCGCAGGCTGTAAAGACAAATTCGTTGGAACGCCACGAAGAGGAGAAATCTCCGGGGAGGCAGGAGAAGGTGGTCTATCCATAGGAACGCGGATAATCTTGTCTCGTTCCTTGTTTTTTCTCGCACGCGCAGACGCAGTTTGGAAGACGCCTCGTTTTAGTGATGCGCCCAGAGTGAGTGATGGGAATTCCTCCTTGGAAGGCGCCGGTGGAGTGTCCAGTCCCAAACGTTTTAACTCGAACATGGTGGCCTGGAGCATATCTATGACTTCATCGTCATCATAAGGATACGCGTGCATCTTTTCTTGTAAAAACTGCACCACTTCTTCCAAACCCATCTTGACGAAAATTTCTACGATGTAAAAACAATAAATGGAACACCAACTTAGAGTTAATTTTATCACACAACCAGCATTCCGTTCAAAGCGTCTAAAGAATGTATTTAAAAAACTAGAATACAGTATTCACGCGAATAAAACGCTCCCCTCAAAAACACATACATATACCATATTGTAAAGTCAAAAACGGAATTAATGCTTCTTATGTTAACGGGGATGGATTGCCGGATTGTTTCCAACATTTAGTTATTTAAAGAATAGAGCGATTTTCGTAAGACCAAAACAACAAACGAACTGGAAAGAAGCAGTTTGATTGGTTAAGCGAACGGAGGCAAACGCGCACGGTTTTTGGTTGTTTTAGCGAACTCGCAAAGTAAAGTAAAGTTTGCGAGCTAAAAAGTCGCTATTCTCTTTGACGTCAGCATTCTGATATGTCAATCAAATAAGCCTCTTTCCATATTAGAGGTATTTTGGCGGGAAAACGAGCAAAGCTGGTTTTGATCCTTTCAAGTACTGGAGGATGAAACAAATCTCAAATACTCAGAGAAACCGATTTTCAAGGTCATACGAAATTCGCTCTATAACAGTTTTTGCTACCCGAGTGGCCATTTATTCTAGAATGATTCTAGAATTAACAAGTTAACGCCTCGCCAAGGGCCCCAGTGAGCCCCAATGGAGCTGAATGGGCTACCCTGAATAAATAAAGGTTAATGCAATAAACGCTCCGTTCATTTATTCGACCAAATACAGTACAATTGTAGCGCGCTTGGACAAAGCAAAATAAACACTTACTTCTGTGCATTTTCATAATGTTGTAAGCCATTGCGGTTAAAAGTCTGTCTCCTTCCAGCATAAAGATGTCCCATAATCTTAGCGTTAAGGTAAATGGAGTCTAACAAACAAAATAGAGCAACACTTTGAGACCTTACAAGGACCAACATCCAATTTCTCCTAAAAACATCAACACAGAGGCAGACATACAGACATTTAAAATGGAAAAATAATCATGTACACTGACACGTAACACGTACATCTAAAGAATGGGAACTGGGCAAAATATTGTGACCTATCAGTTGTAATTATTTAATTACTAAGCTGGTTTTCCATAGTTATTAACATGTAAATAGGAGAGTAATGGGAAGCGCGCAATTTCCGTGTTCCAAACTTATATTACCATAACTTACGGAAACAAGGAAAATTTCATCTATGAAATAAGCGCTGAAAACAGTCTTCCATGTTTACAATCAGCGTGAAGTATCTCCCTTACTGCACAAAATTATTCAGCATACGAATGTAATCTTCACCTCCCTCCTTTCAATAACACTTTGAAAATTTAAGCTGGCTCTGAAACCCTTCCCACAATATTTTATAAACTTTGCAAAACGTGGTTTCTTAGCATGCTAATTACAATTCGATAATAACAAATGGGGGTCACCAAGTACTTTAAGCTTAAATTAAGGGTGTCTAACATGTTATACTGTTACTATGGTAACCTGCCAAGTCATGACAATGACGACAACTTGTTCAACAATGATAGCATCATTGTAGCATCAACTGATATAGAGTTGTAGTCTTGATCCATCAGAGTGTAAGTACTGGAAATGACTTGAACCTGTTTTGAGCCATCTTAACCCTTTCACTCCCAAGAGTGCCAAAATTCAAAATTCAAAATTATCAAAATATCAAAATTCAAGAAAAATTCCGAATTTACAAATTTCATTTTGTAAAACATAGAAAATCAAATGGTACCATGCAAAAGTACTGCTGAAGAGGTTTCATTTGAATGGTCACACCATAGGATTTCATCCACAGACTCAAAAGTTAGAACAAATGGTACCATGCAAAAGTACTGCTGAAGAGGTTTCATTTGAATGGTCACACCATAGAATTTCATCCACAGACTCAAAAGTTAGAACAAAATAATGGTACCATGCAAAAGCACTACTGAAGAGGTTTCATTTGAATGGACACACCATAGGAGTTCATCGACAGACTCAAAAGTTAGAACAAATGGCACCATGCAAAAGTACTGCTGGAGAGGTTTCATTTGAATGGTCACACCATAGGATTCATCCACAGACTCGAAAGTTAGAACAAATGGTACCATGCAAAAGTACTGTTGAAGAGGTTTCATTTGAATGGTCACACCGTAGGGTTTCCGCGACAGACTCAAAAGTTAGAACCACACTATATGTCTTCATAATTGACTCTGGGAGTGAAAGGGTTAACACACTTACTCTGTCCAGAAAACACTGCATGAACCACTTTAGAGTGTACAAACTAGAATGACATCCTTCTTTCTCCTAAAGAAAAAATAAAAAAAAGCAACGATGAAGACAAATGGCATCTGAATGTTAGGAATTAAGGTTAAAGGGAGGGTTTCAGGGTTCGGCGCATGTGCAAGCTATGGCGTAACCCATTTAATTTCACAGTTGAGACCAATCGGAAGCAAGTGGATAACTCTGAAAATGTTGCTGATTTAATGGATGATTATGCATACCCATGTGCACCATGAAAGCCACCAGAGCGTAGAATAAATCCTTTGGGTCAAAGGTTTTATTTAGTGTTGACTTTGTCGGTGTAATCCATTGAAATTTTCTGTGAATTTTGGTCATCCTTCGCTTTGTTTGGACAAATTATAGTATAGGATTATTGAAGTAAATGTGAGCGGTTTTTTAACCGAGAAAATTGGTAAGCAAGCAAATAAAGCATTTTAGTATAAAATATACTGAAACAGTGGATAGCATTGTTGGTGCGCTCTGATTGGCTACTGAAACTCGGAATAGCAAGTGCTATTCACCTCCCAACCATTTGCGCGCGAAAATTGTAATCATTGACAGGAATAAAATAATGAGTTAAAAAGCATCATTTTCGTTATATTATCTCACTGTTTCAGTATATACTAAAACAACTATTCACCTCAGTGTAGGTGGGTAGTGGTGGATATGTTGCAGTTAATTTTTGTCTTCAGTTAATTTTAAATTTTAACTAGTGTATTTTTTTTAACTAGTTTATTTTTTTTTTTAACTGGTTTATTTTTTTTTAACTAGTTTATTTTTTTTTAACTAGTTTATTTTTTTCTCAACTAGAAAAATTGTTATGACTAGTTAGTTTTTCAAACATTCTGGGTATTTTTACAAATGTAATCCAAGTTATTTTTTTCATGGATGAAGTGTATGTTGGGCTTCTAAGGTTATTGGTTTGGCCTAAGTGTTATAAATTAAGGGTTAGAATTAGGGTAGGGTTTTGGTGACTTACCATCACAACTGTAAGGGTTCTTAAAGCGGCCAGGGTATACTGATTAGGCCTAAGCATTATGGAACAAGGGTTAGGGTTAGGGTCAAGTTGGGGTTAGGGACACTTACTATTTATGACAACTACAACAAGTAAATAAATGCCCCTTTAATAATATCTGTTTGGTCAACTACAATTTCACACTGCATGTACAAGGTACAATTTGTATTAACTAAGTTACATGCTGTCAATTAATACCAATTAACTCTTGTTACAATAATTATGTAATGTTCTCCTTGAATGACTTGTCAAGTTCATATTGATTACCATTATGATACTGAAATTCAAACTTTTCATTAAATGTGTTTAAAGTTCATACCTCTACAAATAAGGAAAAACAAGGATTTTAACTTTTTTAACAATACCATTTAAATGGCAATAACTAACCAGTAGACTACTGGTTTACTGCCAGTTTACATGCTTTTGTGTAAGTGATTTCCTTCTCTTTACTTATTTGAATATTTGTTGCTTGACATTTAATTAATCTTGCCGGTGAAATGAGGGTACTGATAATACCAAATTTGCAAGCAACTCTTGCATATTCATTTTCAAAACATATGATTTCTCCTAAAAGAACATTTGGATGAAATGGAGTTTTATCCACTCTATCAATTTTAATGCTCACATAATCCCCTACTTTAAGGGATTTAGCCTTTTCCCTGGAGTTTTTCATTTTTTCGTTGTAATCCTTTTGATGGCAATTTGCTTCGATTCTTCTTTTTTTCCTGCTTTCTGCTTCACTAGTCGGTGGGGTTTTTCTTTTCTTTGTTTTCACTTCATTTGTCATCTCTGTTGGCTGATTCTCTTCTTGTTCTTCAGAAATTTCAGTTGTATCATATCTGGTGTGACTTTCATCCTGATTTCTTTTTTGGGGTCAATTCCAAACACAAGTCGGTATGGTGTTTCTTTGACAGCTCTGTGAGTGGTGATGTTCTTTTTATATGCTGCTTCTCCCAGTTGTGAACACCATGTACTGAGGTCAGCTTGGTTTTCTTTTAGAATGTTGGTTAAGTTTTCTTTCACAGTTCTGTTATTTCTCTCTACCAGGCCCTGTGTTTGGGGTGTTCGTGGTGCCCCATGTACCTGTTTTATTTCATGTTTTTTGCAGAATTCCTTCATTTTTTTGTTTTTGAATTCCTTCCCATTATCACTGTGGAGTATCTGGGGAAATCCAAAAAGCCAAAATAACTCTTTCAATTTTTCTAAGACTTCTTCAGCCGTTTTGTTGTACAAGGCATATAACCACGAGTACTTTGTGTGGTGATCGGTGATGTGTAGCAAACCCACTGATGACGGCGTGAACTATCAGCACAGGAACATTTCAGATTTCTGAAGTCGATAAGATCAATTTGTACATGTGACAGAAACGTCTCAGCACTGAGAGGGTTTGTTATGGGGCGTTTTTGGCGGTCCGTAACACTCTTCTGCTGGATATGAAGTGTACACAAACTTGTAAATAAAGATACTACTTGCTGAGGTATCTCAGAATAAATACCTTTTACGTAGTTATTTGTTTTGTCTCTTCCTCGGTGTGCCGTGGACGAGTGGCACTGACTGAGTACTTCGTGTATCTCATCTCTCGGTACTACTATCTTGTTTTCTCTTGTGACAATTTTTCCGTCTTTGACCGTCCATCCTTTTCTTCGTAAACTATTTATATCAGTTTTCGAGAGTTCAGCTTCATGTTGTTGGCGTTTTTCAGGGTCTTCTATGCTTTCTAGGTAAGTCTTCGCATTTTCATAAAACGATTGGTCAATGTAAACTGTAAATTTGCTTTTAGTCTTCTGCTTCAATAGCTCTAACTTTTCGTAAAACGTCTTCTTCTCCACGCATCCTTCCATTTGAAATCGAGAAAGAACCGCGAAGTCCACGTTTTGTGTAATAAAGCATGCGTGACATTTTTTGCATAATTAATTTTGGCCGAGGGGAGTCTGGGACCAAATAAGTAATAATGTAAAGAAGTATGGGGGAATTTGCAACGTACTCCTGTGTGGTCTAGTGGTGAAGACAATGGACTTCAGATCTGAAGGTTGTGAGTTCAAACTCCAGGTAGGTAGCAAAATAAAATTCTTTATTTCATAATTGTTGTGTTCTGTTGTGAAGGGGGGACATAGGAGTAAATAAGGGAGGGGATGGTAGGTAGGACTAAGGGGTAGGGAGACAGGAAGGAAAAAAAGAAGGGAAGGAAGGAAAATAGAGAAATAGCGAGCAGAACAAAATTTCCCTTTTTGACGTTTTTGTTTGTTTTTAAACCCCCCAAAAAAACCATGCCCCTATTTTTTTAACCACACCCCATAAAGAAAATCCCTTTTCAGACAGTTGATAGAAAAATAAACTAGTTAAAAATAATAAACTAGTTAAAAATAATAAACTAGTTAAAATTTAAAATTTAACTGAAATTTTTTTTTAACTACAACAGATATGTTGTGGTGAAATTTTGTCCTTGGTGCAAATTTTATTTTCCTTTGTTCAAAACTCATTATCAGACATTATCATACATTTCCATACCCAAAAACAAAGGAAAATAAAATTTGCACCAAGGACAAAATTGCACCACAACAGATATTTATCGCGCCGCTGTGCGACTCGGTAAATATCCACCACTACCCACCTCCACTTCCGCGAATAGTTGTTAATTAATCTGTGCACATGGGCCGAACCGTGAAACCATCCCTTTAATTAAATATAAACTTACCAGATTCTTAAAAAGTCTTGACAACAGTTTCTTTAAAATCTTATCATGGTGTTCTTGAAATCTAAGCAGCTTGGGGAAACCTGGCACAAAAAACCCTGCAAAAGACATACAAAACAATCAGTGTTAGTTAAAACCTCTTGACAACACACACAAGTTTTTCATATTCCATATTCCAAGGTACACCTGTATTTGTAGTGATCATTACAACTGTTATTACTGTTGAATAATGAACACTTAATGACGGGTCCCGTGGGAAACAGCGAATTTTGTTTGCCGAGAATCTCGATGTTTTTCCGAGAAGAAGTTGAGGAAAACATTGAGATTTGAGACAAACAAACTTCACTGTTTCCAGAGGGATCAGCCATTAAGTGATTTGTTATACATGTACAGGTTTTTTCATTTTTTCAAAACATGGTTTGAAAAACATGCCGCACACTCAAGATAAACATCAATCGCATCATAATCATGCCACCTTTTGTCACGGTCTGATCACATGCGCTAGCGGGCAACAGTGCACTGTTTCCCTCTGACGTTAAAAATGTTGCCCGCTTTCGCAAATGTTGCCACTCATGGACATTTGGCGGGAAACAGTTTGTCTGTTAGATGTCATCTAACCATGAATCAACCAATAAACGTGCATGTTGCATTGAGGAAAACTCCAGGCCCCGGTTGTTCAAAACGTGGATAGCGGTATCCACCAGATAAATCACTTTCCAGTGGATAAGTATCAACAAAATCCTTTGTGTTATCCACTGGAAAGCGACTTATCCGGTGGATAGCACTCTCCACCTTTTAAACAAGTTACTGGGGCCAGCTAACAGTTCCCAATGTAGACTGCTGTGCTTTTATGTTGATTCAAAATGCTAAAGAGACAGCACTTCCATGTACTTAGCATAATGAACTTTTTTTCTAAAAACAATCACGAGATTTTTCCCCATAAAAACAAGCATGTCCAAATTCCAACTACCGGTAGATTCAGAAACAGTGATAAGGTGTAATTGGGTGGATCCACTAATTCATTAGCTTATTTCCTCTACGTACATGTTGAGATAATTTAGAATTCAAATAAAAAGTGAAATCAGAAGTCAATGTTCAGAAAATAAATGTGCTAATGGCACTATCTGTGTGATCATGATATCAAGCGACATGCCTAACCCATGAATGAGAATAGGTCATTCCTACATGTTACATGTAAATGGTGTTTTCATGTCTCTGGAGGGTGCCAAACAATCCATAAGTTTACATGTACAGTACAAAACTGATTGCTTATACAATAAGTCACATGAATTCATTCATTCATTGGACATACCATGCATTGCATGCTTTTTATCAGTGAGAAGTGCCGACAATGCCCAGAAGGCATCCTACAAGAAAAAACAAAACTGATTGCACAAGGTAATTCAGACACATACATATTCAATTACCGTATCTATTCAGTTATAAAATGCACTCGGTTATAAGATGCACCCGAGACTAAGCAACTGAATCATGTTAGTTTACAAACTGAAAATATCAGTAAAATACTTGGTTATAAGATGCACCATAAACTTAAGAAAAAATATTTCTCACAATATGCTTTTTTAGCATTTACAACTGCTTTCCAAGTGTAAATTGAAGAGTAAATGGAGCAACATGGTTTTAAATACAATGTCTGCCTAACCTTTCAAAAGAAATTGAGCTTACCATGTTTTTTTTTTTTACCTTACATTTTTAACAACTGGCATTATGTGCCTTTTCTGATGAAGTGTAAAGTGTTAATTTTGTCAGAAAACGTTGCACAAACTACATGTAGCAACATCTTGTATCGAAAACAATCACACTTTCAATCGCAGTTCTAACAAGCAAAGAAAGCTTGGTAACCACACAAATTTCTTGAGCATGTGCTCCTATTTAGCCTGGCTACTAAGGTCAACCAAGATGGCGGCTTGTTTGGCTTCTTTTGTTTGTTTTGAGCATTTCATCCTTGCAGAAAGCTTTCAAATGAACAATAAATAGCAAGCGCTGTTGTAACACAGGTATTGTGACAATCTGAGGGTCAATATTACAATTAATTAACAAAATACTAATGTCTGCATGTAATAGCAACAATAGCCACCAGTGTTTCTCTTTTCTTTATACCTCTTGGTTTCTTTGACAGGTTTTGTTAAATTTTGTCGTGTGAAAACACTCGGCTTTTAGACGTACCCCAAGTTTAGAAAAGATTTAATGTGAGCAGGCAGATTTTCATAGAAAAAATGCTGCGCCTTATAACCGAATAAATATGGTAGCTTGTTCCCCTAGGGGGGTTTCAGTGTAAATGATCAGAATAACTTAAACAAGGTTATAGAGTTGTATCATACCAACTGGCAGGAGGTGGACCACAATAGGAGTTTATTTTCCTTTGCACTAAATCAAAAACAAATCAAAGGGCTCTTAAGCTCTAAAGCGTGGTTTTCTCTAGCGACGCAAGCACAAGTGCAAGCATGACAGCTCTTATTTCACCGTGAAAATGGCCTCAACGCAAGCATAAGCACAAGTGCAAGCACAAGGATCAAAATTTTTCGTTTTCACTTTTGTGCTTGTGTTTGCTTTATGTCCTGTGAAAACGAAACACCGCATAAGCACAAGGAAATTTACTACATTACATACATTAATTAAAGCACTCGTTCCAGATTCCCCTGCGTCTGAGCATTTGAACAAAATCGTGGAGGCCATGGTTGATTTTGATGAAAAGTTTACCGAGCTGCCATAGAATATTGTTTGACAAAAAGTACAGGCAGTGTATAGGGAATTTAAAGACAGAAACAAAAAGGAAAAATCCATGATCTCCAAGTGATAGCTCCTCCACGAGGTTGTAAAATTCACCTTGCCTTCTTCTTTCTTTAAAACTATCCCTAACGCCAAAATGTTTCGTTTTCCTCCTTATTTGTACTCTCTTTTGCATTCTTCATTGCAAGAGTAGAAGAAACAACAACACTCGACACTTGAGAGTTTCTGCTGCCATATTGGCTGAGTCGAGAACGGAGCCTTGTAACTACATGCAGTAAACATCATGTTCTAATGCTTGTGCTAATGCTTATGTTGACGTTCGTTTTCACTTGGCATAAACTACTAACACCTGTATGCTTGTGCTTGTGCTTGCGCTTGTGCTGTGCTTGTGTTGCTAGTGAAAACCAGGCTTTAAATGCTTCGTGTGTTCACAAAATAAAAAATTGAACAAAGCTCACCTCTTCATTTAAGTACATTAGAAGCAGAGCTGCTATTCCACTCATGCCTTGACAATACCCTACCTCCTGTAAACAAATTGAAAACACAGGGTTTAGGATACAGCATTGCCACAAGCAAGCATTGAAGTGTACATTTTAATTCCTACAGGTGCCAGACAACAATAATAAATTACGGTAACAATCTGCAGAATGCAGCTACAGTGTATGATAAGACCTGTATTCTACAATTTCCGTAAAGAAAACCAAGGATCATCATTATTTTCCAGGTCTGGGCAGCTTATGAAGGATGCACAGCAAGTGTGATGTGGGTGCAAGTTTTTAGTCAGCAGTGTGTCTGGGCATCCTAAGGACAGCCAGATGTTTTAGAAATTCATGGAAAAATCACCAAGGCTTTTAAAATTGTATAGGGGAATAAGCTTCCAGGATGGCCACTTTTCAATTTCTGGCTAAAAGGTTGCATGGGTAGAATCCACCCACAGAATGAGAACTTCCCACAGATACAGGGCATTGTACAGGGAAGCTTGTCACACCTCCATAGTTTCAGCATTTACATGTACTGTTTGTGAAGATGTATCACTCAAAATTAAGTTACCACCCTCTTGCCACAGCTGAACATGGCCTCATATGCCAGGGGATTGATGATTTTCTTTTTTCATTCATTCTGTTTAACTTGGTGTAAAAATAATGTAGTAAAGGATAACTTACCACATTGTACATGGAGTAGGCAGAAAGAACATGAAACAAGGCTTGTTGCCTAAAATTTTAAACAGACAAACTGAGTTATACAGTTGCACAGTGTGTATGTTTAATGACCTCTCCTTACTAGCTACAATGATTCAACTCTCTCTAAGTCCAACACCTTTGGGACCAGATCCAGATGTGTGCCTTGGAGAGGTGTTTGTCTTACAAGGGTGTCTGCTTTGAGAGTATACACCTACATGTAAAAGAGAAACTGACAGAAGTTGCAACACAGCTGAGAAACCACAGCAGTGTTCAGTTTCATTGTAAAACAGTGCACCACTAACACAACACTGCGAACAAACATGTACAGTAGTTATGCTGGAAGTAAACATTCAACTTACTTGATTCCATATCTGTCTCTAAACATAATGTGATCTCTGTATGTTCTGTTCACATCAAGATCAATCTGCCGAATGTCTGGGGACTGAGCTCTAGCAATCCTTTTCATAGACTGCAAAATAACATGGTGTTTGTTTACCTCCAAACCTCATCATTACATCTTTTCTATGCATCCCTGAGGGAATCATGCACCAATATTCAATTGGAATAAAAAGAAAGGGCACATTGTACATATACTAGAAATATCACCATACTGCACTTAAATATCACTTTTTTTGCACTATTTGGGATAAAATGATGTGCTCTCGGCCAATCAAAATGCAGAAATTATAGTATGTACATTTTTTTGTAAATTATTATGCAACATATGTGAATATTATTTTATAAAGTACAAGACTACAGAAGATATATTTATGTCACTGCTGTTATTTAACTATGTGAAATTGGTCTCTGGTGTCATCAGTCTTATTTTTCTATCAAAGTAATTGAGGTTCAAAAACATAATACAGTGAAATCCTGATAACTCATACCCTTGATAACTCGAACCAAACTTTTTTCTCTTGGCTAAAGATTGCTTGAAAATTTACCCTCAATATCTCGAACCAAATTTCCCTCTCCCCTGAAAGTTCGATTTATCGGGATTATACTGTGTACACATACACTTACAGGGAAAATCCTGGTCTCCATTGCCAGCCCTACAAAGTGCACTAAATTCTAATAAAGAGCTGTCAATTATAATACAAATATGTAATAAATCATTACCTCATATATTGTATTTCTGTTAACAACTTTATCTACACCAAGAAGTTTTTTCCAAGTTTCCCCTCTCATGGAGTTTGGTATTCCTTTGTAGACCCGTCTTCTTAGCTATAAAAAAAACAACACTCAAGTTCTAACAAACCATTACTAAACTGGTTTAAACATTTTCCAACCAAAAGAACATTTGAACCACAACGTATATATCTATACATACCGTAGATATTAATGCTACATTGTTTGTACATGTAGCTACACGTACATGAAACTATTGAAAGTGGTCATTGCAGTTTAGGTGGCCAAACACAGTTTGTGTGTGCTCTCCAGTTTTCATTGCTGACATGTTGGGTAGCGCACACAGGGCCCGTTGAGGAAAACAAAAGTGGTGCCAATATAGTGATCATTTAATTTTGTTGTCCTCTTAAAATCACATGGGCTTGTTGTATTTGAAAAGGTTTGGCATATCAGTGTGCAAAACAAAAGTCAGGTTGAAGAAAACCAGCCTATTTGTATATCTTTGTGCTAGTGGTGATGGTTAGCCTTGTGTTAGAGTTAACTAGGCTTAGTTAGGGTAATGGGCTACACAGATTTATGCGCATATCATGCGCATCTTTTGATTAGTTAGGGTTAGCTTACCTAGATAGAATACTGGGTACACACTTAACCTAGATTGAATACTGATTCAACCTGAGAACGGATTTTACCTGCAACACATGCACAGTTAACCAAACAATTAAGAATGAGTATTTTGGTGGCTTTTCACAAAATGCGTCAATTTCAAACAAACTAGTAAGAAAATACTTCATAAAACAACCAAGCAACCTATTGAAAAAAATTAAAATTCAATGAAGGAATTCTTTAATAATCCAGAGCATAGTATGAAAACATTAAACAAGGATTTATTTGTTCTCAGAAAAGTGTACCGTATATGGTATCTTTACCTTCTCCCCACGTATATATTTGTCCCAGTTCTTGGTCATCTTCACCCATTTCTGAGTTCTCTCTCGCTCTAGTACCAGAAGCTGTTGGATTAAAAAGATAATTTTATCAGCACTTTGGCAGCTACAGTACTGCGGGTCGAGATTTGATCCAACTGTATATAATATACCTGTCAACTCTCATGCCCTGGGCGTGAGTCTCACACCTGCAGGTTGAAAACTTAGATCTCGTGCCAGCTCATTCTTATGGACCTATTTCTCACGCCTGGTTGAAAAATGTGACCTATTACAGCCTTACACTGTAACTGACACACTTTCCAAAAATATATACACTTGAACCAATGCAAGAAATGAAAAGTCCATGTAAAATGAGTAAATGATGGTACTTTCCACAAATTCTCTAATTTTTGAAGGGAATTAAGCATTGAGGGTGGGGTTGTGTTTCTTGAGCATTTATAATTTTCTTGAGAACTTTACAATTTATTAATATTCAAAACATCTTTGGAAATCTTTGGCTGTCTTTGAATGTCTTTGGAAATCTTTGGATATGGTTGCCTTGTCTTAAAAAAATCCTGGCATTTCCAAGATAAAAATCTCATGCCTTTAACTCCGAAAAAGTTAGCAGGTATAAAATAATTTAAATGTAGATGCTGTATAATGTATTTGAATATGTGGTGGAACCTAAAGGTGAGCCATGCAAAATTTTGTTTCTGAGCTAACCATAATTAACTAAAAGTTTAAAAAATTCCTTGGCTAAAAGAAGTTGGTGAACCCCAATTTTTCTTGCAATTCTGACATGTAAATATACACTACATTTTTATCCACACTAATAATACATTTGCATGTTAAATGTCAGTTACAAGCATTGAAACTCAAAACAGAAAAAAAAACACTAAAAAGTTGACACTAAATGTGAGCTGCAAGTACCTTTTCATCTCTTCCTTCCGTGAGCTGGTTTTTGCTGACAAACAAAAATGCATAAAAGATTACAACTGAGAAGAATACATGCAGGTCTCAACACTAACACTTACCCGTTCACCACTAGAAAGTAAAATTTTTCAGTGGAAAGTAAAAAAAGCAAATGAACTGAAAATACTTGCCCGATTGGCCAACTACTTTTAGACAATGTGGAAAGTATTTATTTTTTTTAACAGCCACATAAAAAAGAAAAGAAAACTAATGTGTTTAGTTATTACAAGTGAGCTTCCTTGCTAAATGTCTAAGTTTAATGATAAGAGTCGCATTTTTCTCCATCTTTGAATCGTCAGATCGAGAAACCCTGGGTATGAAATTGACGATGCAATCGACCATGCTCGCCATTTTGGAACAAATTCGATTTGAAGCTGTGTATGAAAAATGGGCTGGTCTGAAAGCATGCATCTCCAATAACTACAGTAACTCCATTTTACTTTCAAAGCTTTGTGGAAGAGAGTGTTTAACAACTACTTTATTATTATTATTATTATTATTATTATTATTATTATTATTATTATTATTAACTAATATTTTAATAGGATGCCCTGTCAACTACTATGACAGATTTCTCAATGCTCTTATGTTAGTTGAGATTCTCATGATCTTACCCCTGGCAACGGCATGCTGTGAACAGGGATTTTCAATCACGGGGAAGATAAGATAAGACTGGAGATCTTATGTGGATATTATTAGATTGCCTTATGCACGTTAGCATAGAAAGTCCTTCTGTTTCTGATTTTAACCCACATTCTGCACTGCAAAGTTGGTGGAACAGTGGTCCAAGGGCAAGATATCTCAATGATTAATAATGAATCATTAATGGGGTTGAAAATCAAACATTCTATTTGAGGTAGATTCTTAATTTTATTATGTTTCTATTATGGATAGTGTAAAATATGTTTCTTTCATTTTTGGAAAGTAAAATTATACTATGGAAAGTAAAATTTTCATATCTACTTTCCACAGTGGCAAGTTATGTCAAACGTTAGTGTCAAGCCCTGACATTGTATTAATGTTCAAATTTACAAATACTTTGCTTATGACATGAGGTTTTTTTTTTTCACCAATAACCGAATGTTTCTCTTTTGGTAAGAGCTCCATGAAATCGCTGTTAACCCTTTCACTCCCAGAGTCAATTATGGAGACATGTAGTGTAGTTCTAACTATTGAGTCTGTCGACGAAATCCCATGGTGTGACCATTCAAATGAAACCTCTTCAGCAGTAATTTTGCATGGTACCATTTGTTTTTCAATATTTTACAAAATGAAATTTCAGATTTTTCTTGAATTTTCATGTGCATGGCACTCTTGGTAGTGAAAGGGTTAACACAT
The DNA here is from genome assembly GCA_022457155.1 of Cladopsammia gracilis. Classification (NCBI taxonomy): domain Eukaryota; kingdom Metazoa; phylum Cnidaria; class Anthozoa; order Scleractinia; family Dendrophylliidae; genus Cladopsammia; species Cladopsammia gracilis. Next base: position 581,740 of record JAJGOT010000443.1, on the reverse strand, counting down.
CAGTACTAAACATAGATTCATGTACATGTAGGTACACTGTAGATACATCTGTAGGCTAGCCTAAAAGTTGAGAGCTTTAAAGAAAATAGAGTGACTTAACAGCAATACATCAATAACAGAGTTTCAGTTTTCAATTACAGGAGTTTCCCCAAACTTTCAGAATAGGAGCACTTATAAAATCAATCTTTCACCCGCAGGGTCATTTACAGAGACATGAGATGAGATGCTAATGAGATGTTTGTTTTCTTGAATTTTGATTTTTAGAGCTCTTGGGAGTTAAAGGATTAATATCAGGAAAAACTGTCTGAATTCTTACTCAGTTGTTATAAGGATAATTGCTGTTAAGGTGGCTCCATATAGTTATTGGCCAGTCTTCCAAATAAAATATACACGATCTTAACTAATGGCTGTCTTTCGAGAGTTTTGTTTCGCAATACTATGCATAATATACGTATACACATGGCTTAGGCTTTCTCCTTTACCGAGAAGTCTAATTTGGCAGTCTTGACTCGTTACCATGGCAACCAATGATTGAGTTGTTCAGCTTGTTGTTCAAGGATAGCAAAACGCTCAACAGATTTTCTCGGTTTTTACATGGTAAATATTCATGATTTTTGGTGAAACAGAAGAAACATTCAGTAAGTCTAATCTAACAAAGACAAAAAATCGGTACATAATTTTCGCAATTTACTCACTTTTCATTTTTTACATTTATTGGGTTTGTGTATGTACAAAAATAATTGATGTTTTCCTTTTTATTTGAACGAGAACCAAGAAAATCATAACAATTTGTGAATTTTTATAAAAATTTACCGTGTGGAATGCGCACAATAAACGTTTTAGTTCCCGTAAAAACCTCTTTATTTTCATGACATAATCAAAATAAACAAACGCACACTTGTGCCATTTTCGTGCTCATGTCTCGCGTGCAAAAAACTATATGGAGCTGTTGCAGGTAAAATCCGTTCTCAGGTTGAATCAGTATTCAATCTAGGTTAAATGTGTACCCAGTATTCATCTAGGTAAGCTAACCCTAACTAACCCTAGTTACATTGTAACTCTAATACCAAGCTAACCATCACATTATTGGCTATATGTATCTTTGTGCTAGTGGTGATGGTTAGCTTTGTGTTAGAGTTAACTAGGGTTAGTTAGGGTTAGCTTACCTAGATAGAATACTGGGTACACATTTAACTTAGATTGAATACTGATTCAACCTGAGAATGGATTTTACCTGGAACAGAGCCACCTAAATGGGTATAAAGGTACCAATATTGTAAAAGATTTACTCACTGGAGAAATCCATATCTGTCAGTTACTTTGTAAACGAAAAAGTTTGCATCCTCCCAGTCATCTATGTCGGCATTTTCATCATATCCCTAGGAAAAAAGTCAAGAATCATTGGTGCAATAATTTATTGTTTACACACAGAACATTAACAAACATGTCGGGAACAAGGATGGTTAAAAACAGATGGACTGATACGCAGTAGTAGTACAGTAGCAATAAATGTTGTGCTTTTTACTACATGTAAATCTAATAACAAGATATCAATCTATAAGTGTACATGTTCAAACATATGACTTACCCTGTCATATTTTGCCACAATGTGTTGTCTTGTCTTCTCATAATCTTCATCAATTTCGGAGGAAAAGCCTAAAGAACAAAATATCAAATTAACATACTGTGTATGTGTACCTGTAATAAGGAAACCTTCAATCATGCACACGATCATGGTACATGGAAGCATCCGCCTTCGTAGTAAAGTGGCAGGTCGATGATCTTATGTGAGACCCTGCCTGGTTATGCCATGCTGATGAGTCCTAACCAAGACGAAACAGCTGTCCATGTAGAGTGTTTCATCAGGATATCCAAACACTACGAAGGGGGTTAACAAAACTCAGCTGCACTTCATTTTTCAATCCACTTCTTGGCATCTGGATATCCTAATGAAACACTCTTCCCCGTGTTTGATATAAATTGTATAATCAAAGGCTCCTGTGAGCCAGCTCATGGATGAATTGGATTAGTGTAGAGATAGTTGAATAATAATAATAATCAAAGACTCCTGTGAACCAACCCATGAATAAGAAATGCTAAAGTGTAACACAATATTGAGGTAAGCTAATGGTTTTATGCTAACATCAGGGGTTTCAATAAGAATTTATTGAAGTTGGTGGCTGGCCAAGGTATAATAGGTGGCTGTGACAGATAAGGGGCTGTTAGGCCCTGTCTCACTAGGGGGGTCTGCTAACCGGCGGTGAGAGACAAAGTATGCGGCGGTACACCGCTGGTAGCTGGCTTCTATTAAAACCCCTGCTAACATGGTTTGATAGTTTTTTAAAATTAAATGTAATGACTTTTGACGAACGCAAAAAAAAAAGTATATCACTTTCATAACGTCCAGTTTGAGAAAAAAAACAAAACAAAAAGGGCCTGGGCAAAATTCGAACCATGGGTCCCTCGTTGTCTGTCTCAGCATGAAAAAGGAAATCTTAAACCAGTTGACCATCCTGGATAATATTTACATACCTATTTAAGATCAAATTTTATTATTTCAAGGTTCTGTAGATATGCATCAAAATGCGTCTCTGTTGAAAAATCCATTTGGATTGATTTTAATGTTGCATTTAAGACTCCAAATGCAAAAAATCTGTAAGCTTATTGTTGTTTATATTTATTTACAACAAATTAGTTATTGTTATTGCTAGATTCACATTGTTCTTGTTATGAAATGCATTTGTAACAAAGCATGATCCCGAGAGACAATTTTAAAAGAAAAATTGTTGATTTGTCCACATAACAATGAACCACAGCTGATATTTCTCTACATGTACGTTGCATTTACTTCATGTTATTGCATCGGGCAAAAATGTATGCCTGTCTAGTACCCACTAAAATGTGACAAACATTTTTTTTTTGCCAAACATAAGCACAAGACTCTTGGGGCAAAATCAATACTTAGTAGGGGAGGTAGGAGAATGTTTAATCCAAGTTTAAGGAATAAATTAATGAGAATTGAGTGAGTGAGTGAGTGAGTGTGTGAGTGCCATTTGACTGCCTCCGAAAGCCCATGGAATAACTAAGTCATCCATGAGCTAAAAAAACAACAAAACAAGTGGTCATGACATTTATCACTTGAGGAAAAAAGCTACGATGTTTGGATAGCTGAACACAATGCTCTCTTTGACATAAAGCTAAAACCGCAAAGTCAGTTACAAAAGTTTTGCCTTGGTGTAGATGTACAAAAATAAACAAAAGTAGATGTAACCACATTTACCAGGATTAATGAAAATCCAAGGGTTATTTACCTAGGCCTGTGTAAAAGCACTTATTATTTTTGTCTGTTGCTGGGGATTCCATTTTCAACTTAATTGTTTCTCTTTATGGTACTAACAAAATATGTATTTTTCTTGCATAAAATTACTTGTAAGCATACATATGTATAGACATTTTTAATAAATACCACGATGCATCATTTTCCGCTAATGAAGTCAAACATATTCTTTTGAATTCTCTTTACAATTCAAAATAATACATTTGACATCGATAGTGGAATGTGATGCATTCTGGTATTTATTAAAAGGGTCTATATCAGTTGTTTTCAATAAACAGTTAACTTCTCACTCATTAGTAAACAATTCAACTTCTAAAAGTACATTGTAATAAGAGAGGGATGCAATACATGTACATTGTACAGTTACCTCGAAATGTAATAATTATTGTACACATAGGTTTAGGTTGTGCTATGGAGGACACAAAGTCACATTCTGTTAATTAACATCATTCTATTAACAGTTTCCTCAATGCCTTTTTATTGTTGTATTTGAGTTCAGTTATCACGGTGCATTTATTTTACAACAATTGCTGTCTAGTGTATTGTACTGTCGTAACACACAGTTAATAAAATATACACTACATGTATGCCTTAAGCTACAATGTCTGGGAAAACATTCAAAATATTTAACCATGAAGTGAAAAATGCATCCCTTAAAAAGCTGACATTTTATGTACATGTACATAAACATTAATAAATACCACACATAAGCCACAGTAACTGATTAACTGCTGTCATAATCTGCTATGATTCACGACATTAAGGAGCAGCGAATTCATGAACATGATAAGTTAATCTATTATTTACCACAAAGATAATTAGTTACTAAAAGATATTTAATAGTACTACATGTATAATTAAGTTTCACACATTTTTTTAAGACTTAAAAGTCTTTTGTAAACAAAAATCCAACTCAAGATATTACATATGTAGACATGGTAGCTACTCAAATGTAAACTACATGTACATGTATAATGTTTATTTTGATTTAAAAACAAGGCAGTTTAAAAACCAGATCTTTTACTAGTACCAGCTGCTGAGAATGTTTCATTAATAACCTGCAGAGTATTTTGTAAACATAGCTAAATCTGCAGGTACATTAGTATTAATGATAAACACTTGTAGCAAATTAATTAACACACACCACATTAAATCGATAAATTGTGGTAAAAGTTAAAATCATCTGAGACAGAGGAACAAAAAATTGAATCAAAACTTATGGTTGACCAACATTTGAAAATGGTGTGGAAATTTTAAAAAATATTTCAATACATATAAAGGGTTTGTCTCATGGGTCACGCTTGAAAATGCCCGGCAAACGTTTGTAAATTTGACAAGAGAAAACAAAAATAAATGGCATTGACAATTGGAAGTGCCATGACAGTAAAAGGAACAATTTTAGGCAGTAAATTTTTAGCAGTAGTTATAGGAGAGGATTCCTAAAGCCAGCCATGTTGCGGGAAACAGTGGTTGAAAGTAGAGAGCTGCTTATCTGATGCTTTCAAAACATACATGTATGGTGCTCGCAACTGTCAAAAATACTGGCCAATCACACTTCTTCTTTTAGCAGTGAGATTTGTCTAACTTGATTCAAAACTCATTAAAATTACTAAAATGGAAATGTGAGTCTTTTTTGGTGAATTATCAATACCATGGGGCATTAAGGGTGTCCTGCCGTTGAGACTGCCCTTTCACATAGAATCAAGGATAGCAGTGCCCAGTTTTCCCGGGAAAGTAATTACGTTGGCTTTTAAGCAAAATCGGAATGCCACACATGAATTGTTATTATTATCCAGTTGACTGTTGGCAGGAATATCAAGGGCTGTAATTTTCTTCGCAATGCAAGAATCAAAGTGCTTTCGCAGCCATGCTATGTAAACAATTCACATACCACCGAGACAGCTGTGGCCAAAAGTGCTTTGATCCACATAACAGCTTCAAAGTGTTTACGAAAAGAATGTCCTTGATATTTCATGCCAACAGAGCTCATAAAAATGACACGGCCCTGATTCGCATAATGAAAGTGTTTATTTCTGAAGAGAATATTCTTAAAATTTTGTGCCTACAGAACTCATAAATTATTCCCGGGAAATATTGCTTTAATCCCGCACGTGTCACAGCACTTTTTGGTCACAGACTGTTATAAATTAGAAGGAAAGTCAAAAGTTTTCATCATCAATTCTTGGCGATGATTAATTGCTAGACTGTTCTTTTTCTCCAAAAATTTCAATAGTAAAATATGCATGTATTTGAACTCACACAGTGTGATTTCAACAAGACATCTGCATACTCTATCAATTGTGACCCTCCACAGGAAAACAGTGAATAAGGTGAACGCACGCACACGGCACGGTACTGTCACGTTCGCACGCTTCCGACACAACACGCTTATCGTGCGATATGCAAACTAAAACAATTGATTTCAAGTAACGTGCTTGTGGCCTTTGTCTGGATTTTGCTAACACGGTTCAACACTGTAGAGCTTTGTATTTTAACACGGTAGATTGACACGGTTATTTCTTTGTTTCTTAACACGCTAGTCGTGACACGGTAGATTTATTTTTCATGTTACTTACCAGACTACATCACCGGGTCGGAGAATAGTTGTTTTGCTCTTATTATTACTGCATTTATGGTTTTGCAGATTAATGAATAACTTAAAAAAGTGAGTTTTGTTTCTCTAACAGAGGTGCAAGAGCGCCCCCGATCGAAGAATACTTGAAATAAAACTTTTGTTGTTCTTGAATACGCATCTAACATGTAACGCCATACATGAGCGTTGTGGTCATAAACTGTAAAATTGAACCTCAAATTGTCAAAATACGTGTGTTAAAAAGTGCTGGCTATGTTTGTCGGACATTTCGAAGCTTTTTGCAATGAAGGAACACCGAAGACAAACGAAAGAAGCCAAAAAAATAGAGTTTGTAATGTCTACAAGCGGCCGTCTTGGTTAACCTTAGTAACCAGGCTAAATAAAACATGAGCTTAAGAAATTTGCACGTGACATGCGCCACAGTAAACAAAATGGCGTCTGTCGAAATTCGCTAAATGCGATGGCGAAATGCAATAATACAATCACAGTATTCGTTCTAACAAATTCCAAATAATAACAGCATTCAATAAAGTTTTAGTTTACAAGGAAAAATCGCCTGTAAAATAGCTTTATTTTGAACAAACGAAACGATCTGTTTCCTTTGCGGTACGCATCCCGCATACAAACTCGAATTCTAACTTCGAACTTGGACTGAAATTCGAATTTCGCAGTGTTTACGACAGATACCGGTAGATACAATATTCTTAGCCTCAGAAGAACTGTTTAAGTCAAACACTTTTGCCCTTTTTTTTCAAATTACTGTTATCAGCTGAGTACTTTGCGGGAGTAAGAAATACTAGGGCCAGATGCACGGACATGGCACATTATGGAAACCAGGCTAAAACTCTATCTCACTTCTTGAACCGAGTGCAATCGAAGTTGACACGGTCATCGTGTTAATACGTGCAAAATTGCACGCAAAGATCTTAACACGGTCCTTTGTTTTTAGCGTGCAACGGAAAACAATGGGTTTGACGCTAATGAGGAAAGTGACTTACACGCAGCTATCGTGTTGAGGCACGCTTCTTTTGTTTTAACGTGCGAGCGTGTCGTGTGCGTGCGTTCACCTTATTCACTGTTTTCCCGTGGAGGGTCACAATTTTCAATCTCGCTTGTTGTACTGTTACTGAGGTAAATTTTTTTCCAAAAGAAACCTTCAGTCTTTACACTGGCATTTGCAACTGAGTTTTGTTTAAAAACTATTGAAGCAGAAGATTTAAAGGTAAAGTTTACAACGCAAATTTCGCCTCAGAGATAAGCAAGAAATGCAAGAACTCTACAGTGGCCGGGATAAGAGTACAAAAACCAGTTTGGACAGCATGCACCATATTTTTATTTTGACACAGCTTAAGTGCCATTTCACTCACTAGCGTGTCATTTGGCCAATCACACAACCGGCCACACTTCTTTATTCAACTGAACATGCGCCATTGTTTTTACCGTACAATGTGAGACAAAAGAAAACTTTCATATTCTGAGACAAAGGAAAACAAAAATCGAACTGGTTTGAAAATTATCAAACCAAAGAAAAATTTGAACCACAAGAAGATAGAATATTTTCAACCATAACACCCACCGTAGCATTCTGTTATACTACATGTAGTATATACATTGTGTACATGAACATGTATGAATATTATGCTGTATAAATCATGACTTCAGCTTAAATAATGGCTAAATAAGGACTTGTTCAATCCTTGTTAGTTAACCAACTAGTGATCTCATTTTCGACTAATTATGATAACAATTTACGTTCACTTATAAGAGAAGGCAGTTTAAAGACATCCATGTAATTACTAGAGAATTTAGGCTTATGATGTCATCAAATATACTTCTGAGATAGGAATCAATCAGATAACATGATCTGTTCAAAAACCGGAAAGAAAATTCCTTCAGAGGATAATTCTAAAAACAATATTAATTTAAGTCAATATAAGCTGATCATTTGATTTACATGTGTACATATATTTCACTACCGCCGATAAAATCCTTTTAGAAACTTCCCTATTTTAAAAATAAGCTTAACTAGAACTAGAAAGGAAATTCAAAATGTGCTCTTTGAAATCAAACCTTTGTGGTATGGGTTAAGATAAGCTTAAGCTAAAATACATCAAAACAGTGTCAAGAAGTCACATAGACGGAAATTATGCCGCTTTGAGTACCAATACACATTCGTGTTACCCCAATTATTCCCGGTAACAACTGTATATACTAATAAATATTCCGATAAGACAGACAAAAGAGAGCAGAAGAAAAAGAAAGAAGAATACTGCCCGCTTATACAAAGGATATCAAAAGAGAGTTGAAAGGTTTCGATTTGCAATATCTGACAAATTATATTCACGTGGACATATATCTCGGACGTATTTTTCAAGTACAATAGTAAGAAGGCTGTTTACAATGATTTCGTCGACCAAGCGATGCGAAACGCAAACGAATTTAACCAAGCTAGACAGATTTATCGATTTATATTGTCACTACTAAAGGATTAACACAAGAGAGTAGCGATAATATGTGAATAGAATTCCAGGCATTTTCTAATTTCCCACGAAAGTTTGGAACCTTCAAATGTATAAAAAATGATAAGCTTACTATTTTCTCAAAATACTTGAAGACCTAGATGAATGAACAACAGCATACACTACTGAAATGCTAATGTTTTACAACGCTTCAAAATCCACTTGGCCCTTCTTCCGCTTACTGAATTATTTTCACTGGATGTCAGCTTTCTTCAGAGTGGATATTTTCAACACTTATAGCGGCGATCGAATGATTAGTGAACATTTCACAGACGGAAACTTACTCATTTTGTCGATCTTGAACTAAATTCACGAACTCCAGATGTTGCTGCGATGTAGTTGCGGGTCCAAGCACACAATTAAGTTCATAAGGTTCTTGTTTAAGAGCTGATCAGCCAGTTTCCTGTAACATGCGTGGCGTTCTAGGGAGTTGTACAACAGCCCGAAGCAACATCAAAACTCCACGGGAAATTAGCCGCGAATCCGGCGCAATCGATGCCTGAAAACAAGCTACGAAGAAGCAATTTTCAGTAGAAATGAATTCCTTGATATCTGGAGCATTTTTCAAGCCAAGACACTCATCCACGAGTTGTAAATCGAGGAGAAACCTCCCCCATCGGTCGCCATAAATTTCAATGTATTTGCATTGCAAGTGCAGCTCCATTCGAATGCGCATGACACTGAGTTGGAGCCTCGTTCCCATGAGGTGTCGCAGCCCGACTGGTACCCAGTGAGGTCTTCCAAAACGCAACAGGAAACTATTTATTTGGACCAGGGGTCAAAAGAATAAAAATTTTCAAGTGTAGCCATTTTTTTAGAGGTTGAAAACAATGGCTACACTTGTAAAAGTTTTATTGAATTGACCCCAGGAGTCGGACTCATCGATATCAAAAGCGGAACGGTTTTTTTCTGACTTTTCTACAGGACCATAGTCGGGGACCTATAAATAACATTTTTAAAGTCTCTGTACTGAGTTGAAATCGAGAATAAAGGACAATCATTAGCATGGTTCAAGTCATATATGTCAGGCGGTTTCAACGAGTCTGTATCAACGGTTGCATATCTCGTAAATTTCCTCTTCAACAAGGTGTTCCAAACTGAAGGTTCATGTCTTGGCCCATTGCTGTTCTCAATTTATACCAGGAAGCTGTTTAGAATTGTTGCTATTAACTATCTCCCACATGTGCATTGCTACGCGGAGGACACTCAACTCTATCTTTCACGATTCCGCTCTGATTTTGATATCTTGGATGATTACAAATCTGCTTATGCTGAATCATTGATGAAACTGAGTTTAATTAGTCTTACTCATAGGTACGAGGCAACAGCTGGCAAAGGTTGATATTCAAAGCATCACTGTCGGATCTGAGGTTATTCCACCTGTCTCTGTTGCAAAAAACTTGGGTGCATGGTTCGATTCACAACTTACTATGTCAACACACATTAGCAAAATCTGTGGCGGGTATGTGGTTCAACGTTTTATTATCTACTGATAACATCAGGCGAATCCGCAAATACTTATACATGCCCTAATAACTAGCCGTATTGACTACTGCAACAGCTTGTTGTATGGACTGCCGGACTGCCAGCTGAACAAACTACAGCGAGTGCTTAATACTGCAGCTAGGCCAATTTACAACGCCCAAACGTTCTGTCATATTACACCTCTATTGTGCGAGCTGCACTGGCTTCCAGTCAGGTCACGGATACATTTCAAGATTTTACTGCTGACATTCAAGGCGATTCATGGGCTTGCTCCAGTGTATCTTCAAAAAAATACAAAACTGAATGCAAGGCTAGCACTACGGCAAAGGGCAGATTTATTAATAACCAATATTTCGACTAATTGTATTAGTCTTCCTCAGGGCCAGGGCTAGCCTCTTTCAGTATAGCCCTGGCCCTGAGGACGTCGTGCAGATAATTAGATGCATGGCAAATTTAATAAGCGTCACAAAGTGTCCTCTTGCTCTTCTACTCAACTTCAACATCACTTGTTTTCAAAAATACAGACAGAAAACGTCACGAAGTGTCCCCTAAATTCTGCTCTTTAAGTAAAGATAAACACGTGCGTTTACCCTAACCTAAAAATAACACTAACGCTAATGCTTACCTTACATTTCAAAAAAGATGGTAAACACTTAGACTTAACGGGACACTTCGTGTCGGATGTCAAAATTTGTCACGCATCTAATTATCTGCAATCCTGGACATAAGTGTGAGGAAGACTAGTACATTAGTCGAAATATTGGCCATTAATAAATCTGCCCTTTGCCGTAGTGCTAGCCTTGCATTCAGTTTTGTATTTTCACATTCAAGTGACACCTGGTACGAGATCTTTCACAAGGAAGATCCGGCAACTACCAGCAAGTTTAATTTCTGCATCGTGTGGTGACCTCTGCATTCAAAGGGTTTTTTTTATCTTCAAGACCTGGTGGTAATCAAGTCAGCTAACTACAACCTGTGGTCAACAAACTCGCTGCTGCTGAAAGTTCCTGCGATCAAGTCGAAGGCTACGTTGGGTGATCGTTCCTTCGCTCTGGCTGCGCCCAAACTTGGAACAGTCTTCCAAGAGAACTCAAAGAAATACAATCTTTAATAACATTTAAGCGCCACCTAAAGACTTATTTATTTAAATCCGCGTACGGACAATGATTACTGTTTAGTTATTTTGATCTTATTATACAATAATTTTATTCCGTAAATTTTTTATACTATTAATATGATTCTATGTATAGCTTTTATCATCTGTAAATGATTCTTATTCTAGTTTATAGTAGACAATTATTTATATAATCATTCTTAAATGATTTTAGACATGATATTGAAATATTTATCTTATTTTGGTGTAGATAATTACTTATACTTAATTGTAATGCGCATCGGATCATTTTTCATGAATTTTGCGCAATATAAATTATTAAATTATTATTATTATTCAGTAAGGTTGATTTAAGATTGTTTAATAAGATAAGATTGTTTTAAGAAATTTGTTAATAAAGTTTTATTAGTATAGTGTTTTGACTGAATAGTTTTTTAGTTAGCTTTGTTATATATTATTATTATTATTATTATTATTATTATTATTATTATTATTATTATAAAGAAAGCGGGGCAGGTTTTTTTTTTCAAAAGTTCCTAAATCATAAAAATGCGAAGCCATCGACGGCTCGTTACAATTTGGATGGTACAACTCTTCCGTTTTTGTCGCAGACGACGTAGCAGGCCTTCCGGTTAGGGGTAGGGAATGAGGACATAACAACGACACGAATTGTTTTGTGTAAATGTAAATGACACCGTTTATTTCAAATCTGCTCCTTGCTGCCAAACGGTGTTTCAGTGTATGCATGATTAAACAATCTACCGGCCACGAACTCACAAACTCGAAACTGACGCCAGTGATGAAGCCCCCCCCCCCCCCCCCGGGGATGAAGGGTATTAATTGACAAATAAAGTAAGCAAGGCGGCTGATGCTACGTAGAAGAACACTTCGCGCGACAACGCCAGAACGACATCATAGAGCCCAAATTAAAAGCCAACTGATGCAACCGTGGACAGCTGTTTCGACCTGGTTGGGTCTCGTAAGCACGGTGACCGTGCTTACGAGACCCATCCAGGTCGAAACGGATGTCAGGGTGTAGCAGCAAGCCGAGGTAGAAGAACGCCAATTGTCTACCAAATTGCACGTGATGGTGACCTCAGATAAGCTTAAGGTCGAAACAGCTATCCACGGTTGCAGTTTGGCTTTCAGTTTGGGCTCTATCATGTCGTTGTCCCTTACACCCGTAGTATCAGCCTTGCTTACTTTATTTGTATTCCTGTTTTTGGCTGGTTAGATCTTCTCTCGATCCTAAGCTATACGCCACACCAGAAGCATTTTCGTTCGCGGTTCTTTGCTTATTATTCATTTTATTAATTGACCGTTAAAAATATCTTCAATGCTATTTTTGGTGTTACACTGAAGAACAAGCAATTATGCTTGCACAACAAATACTTTATATTCTAGAAAAAATTTCTAGCGCCCCTAATACCATCACAGGCCCACTTTCATTCTCATTTAAATTAACCCTTTAAAAAACCCTTTAAAAAAAACTATACGCTTCATAGTGGGAATTATTTTTTTCCTAAAGATCATCATTGCTTTAATGGGCGCGCACTACTCACTCATTTGAGTTTTAAGTATTGACTAGCTAGCTTTTTATATTATTGTGATCAATTAAAAAGATTTCGGCTGATTTTGTTATAGCTGGCGACAGGGGCCTACTGCGCGCGGGACGAATTAATCGGATAAACTCAGTCTGGTATATGTATATAGGATAATCATCACAGTTACTTAGAATTATAGCATCTAATGCAGACGTCGTTAGGACTCATCACTGTAGGACAGCTGCGTTGGAGGTTACAAGAGTTATTGTTTTAGACGAATTGTTGGAAAAATCTGTCACTTTACACTGACAGTCTGGTTTTAAGTTTTGGAACGGTTTCAAAGACTGACGCCGTTTTTGAGCCTCTCCAATAATGCTAAAACTCAGCCGAACGTTACAGCTTTTAAAAACATAATTAAATGATACATTTTGAGAATAAATTTTTAGTATAAATAAAATTAACTTATAAGTGACCTTGTTTTTACATTCTTATTACCTTAGTTAACTTATCAATTTTATTTCGTATTTTCTAATAAATTAAGTAATTTATAGGCACGGCTCTCAGGAAGAGCATGAATGTATGAAAGGAGAAACCGTGGATAAATAAAGATTATGTATGTATGTATGCTGAACTTACAGAATACAACATGTACTGAATACTGTTGTCCTTTTGTTTGGCGCAGTAACAATTCAAATTTATGAAATGGAAAAGTAGTCCTGACAGCGATAAGCGAATGCAAGCCTCTAAAAGCATATAACTGAAGCTAACTGAAAAGGATTAGTAAAATTAAATGCTGACAACAGAGCGAGTCGACAGATCAGATCTGAAGACTAATCCCATTGTGAAGGGACATACGAATTAGTAATTAATTATTACCATCATATTGGTGTGCCGGGGAATGTGCCGTACCTGGTTTCTGTGGGCCATTCTAAAGACTATACACTACAACTTAGAATGGAGTAAATAAATAAAATGCAAAATACTCCCCCCCCCCCCCCCCCCGTGCTTGGTTCTGCTTCCTTTGGCCTGTGGATCTAGTAAGCAAAAAGGACCCGCTCCCTTTTCTAACACATCTTCGGTGGACTAACCCGGCAAAACAATAAAAGAGATGGTCATTTTCCTAGTGTACCATTAATCAAGTGGGAGTTGGCCGAATTAAGGGCTCGGAGCTTAGTGCACGTGCGTTTCTTCACACAAAATCGGCTAACGCAAAACTTATCACACGTTCAATATGAGCGCGCATGCAGTCCATTCCGCGAATTTTGCCCTTATGGCGCATGTTTTTCACTTAGTCTGACTTAGTGCCGTCGCGAAACGGGATCAATCGTACATGAACCTAGTATAAAGCCTAGATCGCCACGAGTCTCTCGTAGCTCAGTGGTTAGAGCATCCGACTGGTGCGCGGAATTAAGGCCCATATGCAGTGTCCGATTCCTGTCGGGGAATCAGACTGTTCTTTTTGTCCCACGTACGGGACACGATGAACTTATATCTTTCTGAGATCAGTCGTGTCGCAAATAGAGAGAAAAATGTAAAAAATATTCGTGATGGGATAAATGTTCGAGATATGCGTTTCTTTAATTATAACGATGTTAGCGGGAATTTCACCTGTTCCAGGAAATAGAACCATAGAAGGTAAGACCTATTATAATTACGAATCGTAAAGACTTTTGTTCTTGGGCCATCGTAGTTTGATGAGAAATAGAACACAAACCGCGGTGATAAACATATTGAACTTATTCATTTTTGATAAAAACTTGACGTTTCGTATGCTACTACATACATTTTCAAAAGTGACGACGACGGCTTCATGATAGAAAAACTGAGCATTTTAAGGCCCTCGCTAAGGATGACCGCACATCAGCCATTGCTGACCATGTTAACACCACTGGACACAACATCAAGTGGGATTATTTTGATATCTTAGCGTCGGGCAAAACTGATTTCCACTGTAAAATCAAAGAAACATTGTTTATACAAGAACTGAAGCCAGCTTTTAATGCAAACGTCAGTAGCGAGAAGCTGATGCTTTATTAATTAGCTGTTTCTTTTTATAGATCAACTGTTAAGTTTTGTACTTAATCTCGGTCCCAGTCCCTTTTTACTACTATATTAGTATCGTTTTAACACTAACGGTCACTTTTGAAAATGTATGTAGTAGCATACGAAACGTCAAGTTTTTATCAAAAATGAATAAGTTCAATATGTTTATCACCGCGGTTTGTGTTCTATTTCTCATAATTACGAATCCTCAGGGATTCGTATAGAGCATAACACATTCGCTAAGCCAGTCTAAAAACTTGGTCAAGACCTGATACTGAAAAGAATGTATACTTTATTTATTTAAAGACCCAGTATTTTCCCTTTATGCTTCATGCACCTCTGTTTTTGTTTTGGTTTGCACGGGAACGAGGTTTATATTGTTTTCCGGGGTTTTGCTTTTCTCGCAGCAAACAACTGTCAATCGCGTGGAAAGGAATTATATCGTCTCGTGCTTCCGGTTCTCTTCAAACTTGTTATATTAAAATACGTGCGTCCTTAAGTGTTGCCTGATAATAAGGTACTAAAAGCAACGTTTAACGACTGACATGGCCGATGCAAACGGATTTCAAAGAGCTACAAGTCCTGTAGACCGGATTTTTCAACATCAAGAAAATGGTCGCCGATACTCGCAGCGCGCAATGCATATTGGGCAAAACTAGGTCTTTTTTCAAAGGGGCTACGTCGCGAAGTTTCGCCTAATTTTAGTAACTTTAATTTACACTTTTATCTGTCAAAATTCTTTTGCCGCTGATAAAAAACAGGATTCGAAACGGAACCAGTGGTCACGTACACAAGAGCTATTGCTTGTTTTGATTCAAGTCCAACAATTTCATCGCTCTTTTCTCAAGCGAAACAAAATCAGAAAAATGTTAGGTTTGTCTGTGGCAGTAAAGAAGTACAAAGTGAAGACTCTGGTACCATGTTAATATGCTGAAGTGTACTATATTTAGCCAACAGAGAAGAAGAAGAACCTTCGTTCATGACATTCCATTGTCAACTGATTTCTATTGCTGTCCTTACACATTGAGAAATTTAACCGTACGATTTCAGAATCGGAAAAATAACCGGGCGAAAATCAAGACAAATAGATTATTTACATATGTGAAAAATCTGAGACTATTTGGTGAACACAGCACTGCAGGATTGAATGGATTCGACGACGATGGCGTAAACTTGAAAAAAAGCCACCGGACGTTTTTCAAGATTGTAGGTTGCGTGACACCTCGCGACATAGCCCCTTTAATGTAATACTCGCATTTAATTACAATGTAATATTTACGCTACTTACAATGCAATGCTTACTTACTTACAATAAGATACATTACTTACAACACGTACAAAACAATAACTACTTACAATGCAATGCTTACACTACTTACAATACAATATTCTACTTAT
This sequence comes from Cladopsammia gracilis, assembly GCA_022457155.1. Lineage (NCBI taxonomy): Eukaryota > Metazoa > Cnidaria > Anthozoa > Scleractinia > Dendrophylliidae > Cladopsammia > Cladopsammia gracilis. Next base: position 565,707 of record JAJGOT010000443.1, on the reverse strand, counting down.
ATACAATACGTACAATACAATACTCACACTACTTACAATGCAGTACTCACATTGTTTACAATACGACGCTAAAATAGTTACATTACTTATATGTCGCCAGCTTAAAGAATTTATTTTAAATTAGCCTGTTCCAGGCGTTCAGATAGTGGGGAAAGTGCGAAGAAAAGCGAGCGAAAAAAAAGCGGGGAGATTGGGGAGAGGAAGCGACTCCCCGCATTTTTTTCGCTCGCTTTTCTTCGCGCCTTCCCCAACTATTCGCGCTTTTCCTACTATCTGAACGCCTGGAACAGGCTAATTTTAAAGGACCAGTTGTAGTGTTCCATTCGTCTTTTCTTTTAAAGCTCATAAAACTAGGTCTTTAAATCGACAGTGTCTGTTAGCGTCAAAGTTAAAGTTTTCTCTTTAACCTGCGATCTGCCGCCCATTTTTTCGAATAAAAGAGCATCTGAAGTGAGCAGCAGACCTAGCACACGAAACCGTGGTAAACCAGAAACAAATTAAAAACCAATCTATGCCAATAAAACTACTTGGCACTGAGTAAATTTTTTTCTCAACTTTATTTGTCTATCGATTGCTATTGATAATCGATTGGTATATTTGCCCATAGGGAACCCACGCGTTTATTTAGAATGATCCGTTAGAATAAAGTTACAAATGGACTTACGTGATGTTGTGTTTCAATCCAAATATGCTGTTAAATAACTGAAATCAGCTTATGCCTGGATTTATAGCAGCCACAACGGGATGGTCCGATCAAATCTGTTGATACGATCGGATAATCGGATCCAGCAAATTACAGACCGATTTCGCTCACTTGTATTGCATCCAAAGTGTTTGAGCATATTGTTCACAGTCATGTCATGAAACATTTTGCTCATTATGGAATCCTTGCTGATTACCAACATGGCTTTAGAGCTAAACGATCAACAGAAACACAGCTCATATGTACCATCCATGACATAGCTAGCGCCATTGACCTAAATAAATCTGTCCATACAGCAATCCTTGATTTTTCAAAAGCATTCGACAAAGTTCCTCATCGTCGCCTCCTGAAGAAGCTCGAATATTATGGAATACGTGGATCACTGCTTGATTGGTTTGAATCGTTTTTAACACAACGTACCCAGTCAGTAGTTTGCGAGGGAGTATCTTCCATCCCTACACAAATAACATCTGGGGTTCCCCAAGGAACAGTCCTGGGTCCGCTGTTATTCCTGGTATACGTAAATGATTTACCGGATAACTTGAGCTCCACTGTTAGACTGTTCGCAGATGATACTTTGTTATATACCATCTCAAGCGACAAGGATGCCCTCGACCTTCAAGACGATTTACGCCAGCTAGAAATTTGGCAACGAAAATGGCAGATGGAGTTTAACCCGTCAAAGTGTAAGATCATGTGCATCACGACTATGAGGAATCCACCACCTAAACGAGATTACGTATTTTGCGGCGAAATACTAGAGGAACTCCAATCCTACCCCTACCTGGGAGTTGTACTTGACCAGAAAATGAGATGGTCCCCACACATCACAAATGTCACATCCAAGGCAAATAAAGTACTAGGACTGATCAAACGAAATCTTTGGAATTGTCCTCAAGACGTGAAAGAGATTGCTTATAAGTCCCTTGTGAGGCCAAAACTCCTGTACGCTTGCGCAGCATGGGACCCCATATTACAAGAAAGATATAGAAACTATTGAAAGAGTGCAAAGAAAAGCAGCCCGTTTTTGTACAGGTCAATACGATCGAACGGCAAGTGTCACAAGCATGCTTCAAGACCTAAAATGGGATACACTTGAAACAATAAGGAGATCAAGGCTTACTACTATGTACAAAATGTGCCATGGTTACTTAGACGGTAACTGGGATCAATACTTAATTCCTAACAGTGAGAGGAGAACGAGGGGTAGTCATGATTGTGTTCCTAGGGCAAATAAGAACATTTTAAAGTTTTCTTTTTTTCCCAAGAACAATAATCGATTGGAACAATCTCTCTGCCGAAACCGTTTTAAGTAAATCTATTGATGCTTTTAAAACTCGCCTACCTTTATTTGACTATTTAGATTTTTAGTTATTTTTATTTAATTCGATTTTTCTTATATTTTATTTATAGTTGGCGTGATATCCCATGGATTTTGCCGACTTAATGAATGTAAATGTAAATGTAAATGATTTCGAAACTATCGTGTCTGTTATTTTTAAATGGTCTCGTATTTCGGCGTCTGGAAATAGGGAGAAGAGAAACTTAGAAAAATACTCACATTTTGATGTTATGAGAAAAATAATGCTTGCGCGATCCACTTCGAACAGAATAAAAGTTTTGTTGCATCGGTGCACGACTGCCATGCTTGTTTTCCTCAAACCTTTGGGCGCGCGCTGTTTTGTGTTAGTATATGTAACCGCATGGGCTCGCTATGGGCCCGAGTAAAATTAAGGAAATATCACGCGTGTTTTCAGCTTCTACAGCTTCTGAAAACACACGTGATATTAATCCTTAATTTTACTCGGGCCCATGCGATTACATATATACTTATAATATAGAGGGCAAAATTACTGAATGCTGATTGGCTGACAAAGAGGGTATTTTTCCTTAATTGAGGGCAAAATTACTCGCTCCTGATTGGTCAGTAATTCTGCCCTCTTCAGCTTCTGAAAACACAAGTGGTATTAATTCTTAATTTGACGAGGGAATATGCGATTACTTGTTTATAATATAGAGGGCAAAATTATAGGGAAACTTTTCAGACTTTTCAAGAGTCACTCAGACTTGAAACCGACCCGAAATGAAAATACTTTCTCGCAAATCTTGATAAGAAAAACTTTTTGAACTCACTGTTGTTAAATAAATTTCCAATGTCAAAGATTCATTTGTCTGTTATGAGTCCAGAAAACAAAGCCACATTTATCGATAAGACACTTTACGGCAAAAACAAAGCTAATTTTATTTAAGCGTATAGTGTGTTGTGAAGTTTTTGTCGCTTTGAATAAAACAACAAATGGCGACTTCAAACTAACTTGCACGTTTAATTGCTTTCTTTCGCTTTTTTCAGCCTTATTCTTTCTCCTGTTAAATGTAAATTGCCCCTTTCAGAAAAATCTATCAAAGTTCTTTTCTTTAGGTTGGTAGAAATCCGCATATTTTTAGAGAAGTGATGAAACTTAACCGGCCATTGTGGCCATGAATTTCTTTAAGGTCTTCAACGTCGCAAACTGGCCTGCAGGCGCCTAGTTAATCCAAGTTTTAACACAAATAATCGCTTCCTGTTTGCCGTAATTCATCTGTAGAATTCCTTTTTTACGTATCATCCGATTTCATTCCTTTTTTGTAACAAAATGACCAAAATCTCCGGCAAAACATGCGAGCGCTCCGTTTGCAAATTTTCTTCAAAATCCCGCCAAACCAACTGAATTCAACGTGAACGACGCGCTCAACCAATCACGAGTGAGAAATTTTGATGATCGACCAATCAGGAGCGAGTAATTTGCCTTCTTTGTCAGCTAAATCAGCATTCAGTAATTTTGCCCTCTATGTTATAAGGAGTAGAAATCACAAGAGCGCGTGCAACTTGTCGCGCCTACGCGCGCGCAACAAATTTTCATGTTGCAGAAAGTAGACGTCGCTTCTACTTTCTGCAACATGAAAATTTGTTGCGCGCGTAGGTGGTAATACGTGCAACATCAGGGCTGCAACATTGTTGCGCTTCGCGCGGTCAATGTAGGAGAGATTATCACTCAAATTTGACTCCTCTAGCCACAGGGAGCAGAGGAGCCAAATTTGACCTTTACGCGTTCGATCTTCGATCTGTTGTTTACGAGTCTGTTTTTCGCTCCAGCGGTACCCCGAGCGTAATCGGAGCTTTCCGCTGGGTAACCGCAAATTACTGACTGTGGGCGCCACAAAATCGTTACGCAGTTTTGTGCCTCGCTCGGAAAGCTTACGCTTTCCGGAAAGCGCCGATTATGCTTGGGGTCCCGCTGGGGGAAATACTCGAAAACAACAGATCGAATAACGCAAGACACAGCGCGCGTTTTAAGCTCAAAGATCGAACGCGTATTAGGTCAAATTTGGCTCCTCTGCTCCCTGTGCTCTAGCTTCCTCTTCATCCTCCACTATGCATTCATGCATATGTAATTAATGCGTACAATGATGTCATTACCAGTCCACGATATTATTGGTCAGCGTGGCCAAGTGCGCAGTTACTAGATATCCAAATATGGGCCAAATATGGACAATAGCCCATGCGTCTTGGATGCCTGCAGCGGGAAATTTGGTCGTGTCGGGCGTCGATTGCCTTTTCTTTCCCGAACTGAAAGGGTCCTGAAAGGATCTAAACGTCCTATTTAGCGTTGGTTGCTTCACTGGAGGTATTGTTTCACTTCTGGCGAGAAATCACTTCCGAACAGCTCTATTTAAATACTTCGTTGGAGTACAAATTGAAACGTCCCAACAGCAAAAGAATTAAGGTGGCTCGACTGGGTTTTTGAGCGACGATACCGTTTAGCTTTGAGAAACTTGTGTACCACCACAAACGATCCAACGGAAATTCGATTGCCACAGCTGTACTAGAGAAAGATTAAAGTTTCAGATGAGGTTCGATTTATGGAAATCGGAGTTGCCAAAGCAACGTTGTGACGTCAGTTCCGGTTTTACATAATACCGAATTACTTGTCATCAAGAGATTATTTTGGAAAACGCTCTCTGGATCTTCGACCTGACGTACTTGTCCTTAGGTCTACAAAATTTTACAAATTTCTATGGAAGCGTTTTCGAGAAAATTTCGAGTGAAGTTTTAAGGTGTTAAAATACAACAAAAACAAAACAATTTTGAACTGTTATTAAAACTTATGTCTACAAGGCTTGATAAAATAATGTTTTGGTCTGACATGAATTTTATACCATCCAAATACCTTAGGTAAAAATCTCAAGGAAATCGCTCTGTTTGGATTTCAGAAATATTACCTTGAATATGAACTGGCCTGGCGTGTTATTTCGCTTTTACATAAAAAATTGACCCTACACGTATTAAAATTGTCATGAATTAAAAAGCGAATGATGAATTTTTTTAAGTCAGTAAGATTAATTAATATTCAATACAACTGCCAAGTTTCAAATTCATTGAAACGTTCTAAGGCTGTCAATTTACAGCCTCAACGTAGGAAAATATTGAGCTGATTTTCATGAAAGTTATTATTTGATCTCATTATGCATCTCCATTGTCTCGAATCGCCATGCAATTGTAAATTTCAGTACATAATGAATTCATAAACACTTCATTGCTTTGTTTTAAGTGTTACATGAATTCATGATGTACTGAAAGCTACAATTCCACGGCGATTTAATACAATGGAGATGCATAATGAAACAACAAGCCACAAGCGCGAAAATCAGCTCAATATTTTCCTGAGTTGGCGCTAAAAATTGACAGCCTTAGAATGTTTCAATGAATTTGAAACTTAGAGATTGTATTAAACATTAACAAGAAGCTGTACACAGCTTGAACTCGTGGCGCCTTTAACTCATTGCAGCATTGATTCCCAAGTGATTTGAGTGCTTTTACAGAGAAACATAAGCTTAAAATTATGTCTAATCAAAGGCTCCTAAGAGCGAGCCAACCCGAGAAGAAGAAATGCTAACGCGTAACGCAATATTGATGTAAGCTTACGTTTTCACACTGACACAGTTCGATATATATAATATATTTTTTTTAAAATTAAACGCAAGGATTTTTGACGAACGAAAAAAAAAAGTACACCGCTTTCATAATGTCCAGTTTGAAAAAAGAAAAAAAGAGGAAAAAAAAAAGAGGACTCTATGGAGATTCGAACTCGGGCCGTCCGGGACTAAGCCAGAAACTCAACCACTGCGCTGTCCAAGAACACATACCACCCACGAACTAAATTTTATTATTTTAAGCTAGATACGCATCAGAACGCGTGTTTAGGTTGCAAAATCCTTTTAGATCGATTTTAATGTTGCACTAAAAACTCCAAATGCGAAAATTCTGTAAGCTTATTGTTGTCTATATTCGTTTACATCAAATTAATCATTGTTATCGTTGGATTCACGTTGAATTCCTGTTACGAAACGTGTTTGTAACAAAGCATTTGCTCACTAAGTTTACAGCTGATGGAAGGAGCGAGTGAGTGAGTGAGTGAGTGAGTGAGTGAGTGAGAGAGTGAATTTTATTTAAACACCCTTGCCGATAACCTGTTCATCATGCTTTCACGTATACACGGGTTTAAAGTAAGACTACACTGCATTCACTAGATTCACCCGGCGGTACCAATCAATGAAAAGCAATAATCAATATAATCAATAACAATCAATAATAATCAATACCAATAAATTGATTGGTATTGGAAATCAATAAAAATCAATGCCTTGAAGTTGAGTGAGTATCGATTTTCATTATCATTGATTTCTATTGATTAATATTGATTTTCATTGAAAACTAAAATCTCCGTTTTCGATGTCAATTCTAATTCTCTGCAAACGACAAGTTGACGTTTGCTATTTGTCGTAAGTTTATTTAAATTCTTAAGCTCTCTAGCTAGTCATTGCAGTCTGGTAAAAGATAAACGTTTCTCAAACATACCTTACATGCATCGTTTGACAGCACAACATTAAAACTTAACAAGTAGTAAAATAAGCATTTACTTTTTCAATCTGGAAAAAAATGCTAAGTCCTTCACATAGAAAGGCTTTGATTTTATCACTTAATGAATTCAGTTCTATGCAACTTGAACGTGCGAAAATTGACCAACATTTACCCGTGCAACTGAAAGAGAAGATAAAATAAGAGAGAGCCCAATCATTCAGAACTTTGAACGCGTTTCCGCGTTCTCCCCTCTTCTTACTAACGGAAAACATTTCTCCTTCGTTCACGTGAAACGGACACTGGTGGTATCCTTTTACGACACAGAATATGGCTATTGCGACGCTCTAATTGCTTTGACATCTTCCGTTGAGGCCGCCGGGGAATCAAGGTAACAGTCGCCATATCTGATCTCAAATGCCTTGAAACGCGGGTTTTTACATTGCACAATCAGTTATTGATTATCTATAAAAATCAATAATAATCAATAGCAATTAAGGAGCCCCCTGGGTGAGTGAGTATCGATTTTTATTGATTGGTTGAACCAATCAATATCAGTCAATGGATTATTATTGATTATTATTGATTGTATTGATTGGCAATCAATGATTGATTTTCATTGATTGGTACCGCCGGGTAGATTCAGTAGCTGACACTTAAGCTCGACCCGGAGCTCGATCGCTAAGTCTATAAAACACAGAACTTGCCAAAGCAAAAAATCCCACAGGAATAAGCGGCGAACACAATATCAAACGGTCCTATCCATCCATGAACGCCTTGAATTGTCTTGAAAGTGTGCAGTTGTACGCAGTAGTTCTTTATCTTGCTTCTCGAGTCAACACACGGAGAGATTTTACGGTATGTATTTCATGGCCGAAAGCCATATAGTCGTCGATATAGACTTAAATATGCGTGCATAAATTTGCATGCGCTAATGTGATACGAAAAAAAAACAAGAAAAGTCAACGCCGGATTTATAACTCGTGTGCTTCGCCACGAGTAATTAATCTTCATGAGGACTAAGTTTTAAAAAAATTCATCATTCGCTTTTTAATTCATGACAATTTTAATAAGTGTAGGGTCAACTTTTGATGTAAAAGCGAAATAACACTCCAGGCCAGTTCATATTCAAGGTAATATTTCTGAAATCCAAACGCAGCGATTTCCTTGAGATTTTTACCTAAGGTATTTGGATGGTATAAAATTCATGTAAGACCAAAACATTATTTCATCAAGCTCTGTAGACATAAGTTTTAACAACATTGCAAAACTGTTTTGTTTTTGTTGTATTTTAACACCTTAAAACTTCACTCGAAATTTTTTCGAAAACGCTTCCATAGAAATTTGTAAAATTTTGTAGACCTAAGGACAAGTACGTCAGGTCGAATCTTGATGACAAGTAATTCGGTATTATGTAAAACCGGAAGTGACGTCACAACGTTGCTTTGGCAACTCCGATTTCCATAAATCGAACCTCATCTGAAACTTTAATCTTTCTCTAGTACAGCTGTGGCAATCGAATTTCCGTTGGATCGTTTGTGGTGGTACACAAGTTTCTCAAAGCTAAACGGTATCGTCGCTCAAAAACCCAGTCGAGCCACCTTAAAACATGGCCGACTGTGGGCAATCAGACGCACCAACTGTAGCGACCGCTTTTGGGTGAAGGCGGCGCGAGGGCAACATGCGTTGCAGAAATTCTGAAAGGTTCACTTCACAATGACCAAAACGTCTAACAAGATCCTTAGTTCCGTTTAATGCTGGTTCACAAGATGTTAACGGACCGAAGGGACCGTCAAAGACTGTAATGGCTATTACAACATGCTTCGTGCGAAGCCTAAAGAACTGCGTTGGGCGACGTTGCCAAAAACACACTGCTCTCTCGTGGAGCTTACCAAAACTGAAATCCCGGATGCGCGTGACCGGGTCACGTGTTAAACAAAACGACTGGGAAGGCGTTACATGGCTCCCCCATACATTGTGAAATGTATGACTTAACAATAAAATAAATGTCAAAATAAACTTAGTGTTCTTAGTGTTCAAGAGGGTAATTCTTTCTGCTGGCTCCCCGACGGGGTCGTACTCCGGTCTCTCGAAGTTTCCTTCTGTAACTTGCATCAGTTGTCTCTTCCTTCCTTCGGACGATGAACAAGGATTAGCTTGTGTACGGGTCTATCCAGAAGCTTCTTATTTCCGGATTCAGTATAGAAGAGGGAGACTTTGCGAACGAGTCCGTCATCACTGGGATAGACTTGGGTGACTCTGGCGAGAGGCCATTTATTTCTTGGGGAAGAATCTTCGCAAATCAGAACAATATCGTCAACTTGGACGTTAGGGACGGTCTTGTTCCACTTCTGACGCTTTTGCTGCTGCAGACAATATTCTCTTTGCCATCGGAGCCAGAATTGGTCAGCCAAGAATTGAACTCTGCGCTATCTCTTTCTGGTGTACAGATCTGGTCGAGAGAGGTTGCCAGGCGGAGGTAGTACTGCCTTTGTCTTGAGAGTGAGCAAGTGATTTGGTGTGATCGGTTCAGGTGCTTGTGGGTCTGACAAGCTGTCGGTGGTCAGCGGACGGCTGTTCACGAGGTTTTCGGCTTCAGTGAAGAGAGTACGTAACCCTTCGTCGTCTAGCTGCGTTGAGTGATCTTCGAGGAGGCCAGATAGAGAGGAACGTACGGTTCGTATCATGCGCTCCCACACACCTCCCATGTGTGAGGAGCTGGGGAAATTCATCTTGAACTCGATGAAGTCGCATTGTTGTGTTAATAGGAAGTTCTTCACTGCGTCAGTGTTCACCTCTGCATTGAGCTCGTTTCTTCCTCCAATGAAGTTGCTTCCTTGATCTGATCTTAGTTGGCGCACTTTGCCTCTTCTGTTGATGAATCTTCTGAGCGCGTTAATGAATGAACTTGTTTCCATAGTGTTCAAGGTTTCAAGGTGTATCGCCCGGGATGAGAGGCACGTGAAGACGATGCCCCAACGTTTCAATTCCTTTCGGCCTTCCTTAATATACCACGGGCCGAAAACGTCCATACCCGTGTAGGTAAAGGGCGGTGCTTGTGTCACACGCTCTTCAGGAAGATTTGCCATCTTTTGGACTTGTGCTCGTCCGCGCAATTTGTGGCAAATGGCACAGCTTGACAGGAGATGGGAGACAACAGAACGACCGTTCTCAATCCAATAACCTGCTTGTCTGATGGAGTTGTGGGTCATCCCATAACCTGGGTGGTGCTCTTTGCTGTGAAAGTGTCGGATGAGGAGATTCGTCACGTGACTCTTCTTTGGACATATGACCGGATGTTTTATGCCATAATCTAATTCGGCTTTCAGGAGTCGTCCGCCAATTCTGAGGATTCCCTTGCTGTCTAAGAAGGGGTCCAGTTTATAGAGAGAACTTGTCTTCTTAATCATTTCGTTCCTGGTATGAGCACTGTGGCGATCCTGGAACATACCATCTTGGTGGTTGAGACTTTGAAGGATTTGGATCTCCTTGCCGAAGTGCTCGAACTGAACTGACTTGAGAATTACTTCTTCTGCTAAGCGTAATTCGTCGACTGTAGGGGGGCCGGTGTTGGGCCTTGTGTTGAACTGCTTGTTAGGGCGTCTCTGTTCTATCATTCTCTGGATGCGCACAACGCTCCTCTTTAGGCGAATGAGGGAAGTTGAATGGCGAAAGCGTTCTGGTTCTAGAATACTATGAGAGCTCTCCTTCTCTTCGCTCTTGGTTTCTTCATGGCTTGAAATGCAGACGGTGGACTTAGGTTTCTTGACTTCAACGTCTTCGTGTTGTAGATCCGCAACTTGGTCTGGGCTGATCACCGGTACTTCGTTTTCCCATAGGAATTCAGGGCCATTGAACCATAGTTCGTGTTCAGAAAGCTCTTTGGTGGTGGCACCTCTTGACGCGATATCAGCTGGGTTGTTCGGACTGCTAACGTAATGCCACTGCTGTGGGTTTGATCTGTCGCGGATGTGTTGAACACGATTTCCGACATACGTATGGAAGCGTCTCGCGTCATTTCGAATGTACCCTAGAACGACGGAAGAGTCCGTGTAAAACACTTTCACCAGGTTACTGTAGTTAAGCTCTTGGCTGAGCATGGAGGCTACATTGGTAGCAACCACGGCGGCGGTCAGTTCAAGGCGTGGAATTGACATTGGCTTTAGTGGCGCGACCCTAGCTTTGCCTATCAGGAAGCTGACATGTACTTGGCCTGGATTGTTTACAAGACGTAGGTAGGTCACTTGGCCGAGGCCTGTGTTGCTGGCATCGGCGAAGCTGTGTAACTCCACGGCAACTGGTTCGCCGAAATCAGGTGGCTTGAGACACCTTGCTATCTTGATCGTCTCCACAAGAGGTAGTTCCGATCTCCATTTTTCCCATTGTGAACGGATGTGGGCAGGAACTGGGTCGTCCCAGTCGATGCCTTCGCGGCACAGTTCTTGGAGCAACTGTTTTCCGACTAAGATGACAGGTGCAATGACACCAAGCGGATCATAAACTGAACTCACAGTTGATAGAATTCCGCGACGGGTGAGAGGTTTGTCCTTGAGCTCAATTCGAAATCCAATGGTATCAGACTGGATGCACCAATAGGTACCTAAGGATCGCTGGACAGGTAAGACATCGTGACGTAGATCGAGGTCCTTCAAGTCCTTGGAACGATCTTCAGCAGGTAAGGCTTCCAGCACAGTCTCACTGTTGCTGGCAAACTTGTGCAGGCGTAGGTTGACTGCTGCGCACATGGCTTGGGTATTCTTGATGACATTGATTGCTTTAGCTGGTGTGGCGAAAGATTTCAACCCGTCATCTACATAGAAGTCGTTCTTCAAGAAATCTGCAGCCTCATTGCCGAACTGTTCTCTGCCGGCTTCTGCTGTCGTTCTGAGACCGAAATTAGCAACTCCTGGGGAGGAGACGGCCCCGAAAAGGTGGACGTTCATGTTGTACTCTACGATTTGACTCTCTAAGTTGTTATCCTTGAACCACAGAAATCGTAGAAAGTCTCTGTGTTCCGGGCTGACGTGAAAACTATGAAACATCTGTTCAATGTCACATGTCACTGCTGTCTCTTCCTTTCGAAACCGCGAGAGCACACCAACGAGGGCATTTATCATGTCAGGGCCCTGTAGCAGATGTTTGTTGAGAGACTCGTTGTGGAAGATGGCACTGCAGTCGAAAACGATTCTAATTTGGTCAGGTTTCTTGGGGTGATAAATGTCAAAATGAGGCAAGTACCACACCTTTCCTGTGGCGGTCTTGAGTTGATCTGATGGGACGAGACTGGCGTGGTTCTTGTTAAACATTTTCTGCATGAACTCAGTATACTGCTTCAATACTTTGTCATTCTTGAGAAGTTTTCTTTTTATGCCTAGTAGCCTGTTTAGGCATTGTTCTCGGTTGTTCGGCAGACTCAAGTTGTCTGTCCTCAGTGGTAGCGGCATTTCCCAATTGCCCAGTTCATTTATGTGGATGCTTGTGGTAAGAAGATCATTGAAACGTCTGTCCTCGACAGACTCGGTGTTTTCAGTGCCTCGGATGGTTCGGCTATGATGTAGTTCACTGTAATCCAATTGCATCATTTCTCTTATCTGCTGGGGCGTAGTGACATCCTTAGATTGATGTTTGGGAGCGAAAGAGGCTACGGCCTCTTCTCTGGAACTGTTGCTCGTTGGAACATTGAAGAGGTTGTGAGAATCTTCTCGTCGTACGGTGATGCGGTTAACTGTTGCACAAGCCGTACTGTCTTGTTGGTTGTCTAGACAAACTGGACCGATGATCGTCCAACCAAACTTGTACTCTTCGGCCCATGGCTCATTGTCTCTGCCGTATATAACGTGTAATGGCTGAAAGGCAGATGGGATGTTACGACCGATTAACAATCCTATCTCTACTCCGGGATGATAGTGGATGTGGTGGGCGATCTCCTTAAGGTGCGGCCAGAGTTGGGCGATGTCAGGCGTGGCGATGTCCTGATGGCTAGCTGGAATTTTCTCTTGTGAGTATGCAAACGGAATCTTAATAGAATTGTATCGACTGTCTGTGTCGTTGATGTGCAATCCGTTTACTTTCTGAGTACGAACAGTGTTCACGCCCGCAATCGTACTGATATTGAGGTTAACTTCCTGGCCTTTGACCTGCAGCTGGTCGAGAAGAGTGTCTGTGACGAAGACATCTGTTGACTGGTCATCCAGAACTGCATAGGTCGGCATCCTTGCTGAAGGGTTGTCTTGATGGAAGACTTCGACGAGAACTATTCTAGCGCATGAACGAGCAGAATGACCTTGATTGCAGACTCGTGAGCAAGCAGACCTCGCTTCACTGGTATTAATCACTTTGTGCCTGGATGGGTCATGCAGTACAGTGGCATGTTTCTGTCGACAAATCTTGCAATCTAGCCTGTCTTGTTCGCAGTCTCTGGCAACATGTTTGTTGGAATTAACACACTTGAGACAGACTTTGTTTTTCATTAGGAAATCTCTGCGTTCTTCGTATCCTAATTTCTGAAACTGTTCGCAATCGTTCATGCTATGGGACTTCATCTTGTGATAGAAGCAATAAGTGTTAGCCGCAGTAGCTTTGGTAGTGTCCGGTTGCTGAGCATGGGTTGAAAGCACATTGGAGATTTCACTTGGTTCTTCGTGATTAGCATTTGTCTCGCCATTGTTACTGGGGGGTGAAGTGGAGGTCAGATTAACAGCTGGAGGACGCAGGCGGGGTTGGCGGTTCAAAGGTTTGAAACGGTCTGTCTGTGATGTACCACTTGAACCTGAAGCTTGAACAATTTGAGGTATGTTGACACGCTCAGCGTGGTAACGTACTTCTTGAGCAAAGTCCGCAAATGAAGGGAATGTGTCCTTGCCTTCTTTCTTCTGAAGTTTCAGCACTTTATCAGACCATTTGGGCTTGAACCACGATGGCAGCTTTTCGACAAGACTTTGAATCTGTGACGGGTAATTAAGGACTTGGAGACTCGGAATGTGTTCGCTTGCAATCTTCACTTGTTGAAGGAAGTCACTGAATTCTTCTAAGGCTGTTGCATCGTTCGGTCCCACCTTTGGCCAGGTTGTTAGTTTCTTCTGAAAACTGGTACTGATTATCGCTGGGTGGCCAAAACGTTCCTTGAGGATTGTGCGGGCTTGTTGATACGCACCTTCCGGGTTCTGCACTAAGTACTGAAGCTGCTCTACCACTTTCTTGGCTTTGCCATCCAAATATTGGTACAAGAAGTGTAGTTTCTGTTGGGCTGTCACTGGTGCTGAATCAATCAGACTATCAAAAGAATTCTCCCACAGGAAGAATTTAGTCTTGTCAGTCTCATCACCCTTAAAAACATCTGGTGTGGCTTGAGGTAGGCGTTGTAGCTGACTGATCTTGGCTAGGGTGTCAGTTAGTTGCACTGAATAATCTTGAGGTGCAGGGGAGTAGGCTGTATATGACGATGGTACAAACGCTGGAAAATTTCCGCAAAAACCTCTTGGAGGTGTGAGTCCAATTTGGGACATAGTACACGCAGGTAATGTGTAAACTGGAGGAGCTTGTTCTCTTAAGCTGAAGGTGGTTGCAGTGGTAGAATGTGAGATTCGATCGGTTGATCCTTGAGGGTCTTGATTCGAAGATACAGATACAACGTCAAGTGGTGTAGACGATGACGTCACTGTCACTTTAGTCACTGGGGTTGTTCTAGTGTCAAAGGGCGTTGTAGCAGACGCATCCGGTGTAGATGATGGTGTCACTGTTACTTTAGTCACTGGTGTTGTTCCAGTGCCAAAGGGCGTTGTAGCAGACGCATCCGGTGTAGATGTATATTTGTCAGTATTATTGCTGGCAATAAAGGTGGAAATTGGATCATAGGTTTCCGTCGGCAGTGCAGGCGACTGCAGACAGTTTTCTTCTTGCATTGCTTTTTGGTAGACTTGCTGTTGTGCAATGACTTCTCCAAGTTCTTTTTGTATTTTCAACTGTTCCAATTTCTGTTTTTGTTCGGCAATAACTGCTGAAAACTTCAACGTTTCTTCTAGGGCTGCTCTCTTAGCTCGAAATTCAAGCAGGGTCTCCTTGCAAGAACTTCTACTTGATCCCGACCCTTTCGAGACACGTGAACGGTGGGACCTTTGAGATCTGATAGAGGTTGCATCATTTTGTAATTTGTCAATTTCTTTCACGGCTGTATCATGAACTGCTTTCCATGTGTCAAGCAGATAAGTTTGTTTACTTGTGGCCTGATGAGTTTCATCCGAATCATCTGATAGCTCTATCCATTGGTCAAAACTTTGTAAGACAACGTCTAACTCCTTGATCAAAGCTGAAATATCTTCCTTAATTTCCTTGGGATCTTTGCCTGAGAGGATTTGCTCTTTAAAGGTGTCTAATTTAGAGCGAAACTGACGGTCGTTATCTATCGCAGCGCTTCTCTTCAAGCCACAATTGTATTCTCGCCCTTTGGCCGTGAGGGTCCTGGGCCTAGTGTTACTCGAATTGTCAACAATGTCGGCATTTGTAATCGATGAAATTTCCTCTATTTTTGGACGTAAAGACACATTATCCGGTAAAATAACAGATGAGCTAACCTCAGTCTTTGTTGAGTCGACGATTTCTTTGTGAGCTGGACTTGAGGTGTGTTTTTTCGCACTCTTCTCGATGAGAAATTCCTCTGGTTTCGACACGAAGGTTAGCCCGAGTCCGGTATCCTCGTGTTTATCGTCGAATTGTGCTGAATCCATGGTAAAGTTCCTCGGCGTAAATACAATTCGTTAGAGTTCCTCAGATTAAACAGAAGTCTTCAAAGTTCCTTGAGGTAAATACATGTAAATACGAGTCTTTGACTGTAGCGACCGCTTTTGGGTGAAGGCGGCGCGAGGGCAACATGCGTTGCAGAAATTCTGAAAGGTTCACTTCACAATGACCAAAACGTCTAACAAGATCCTTAGTTCCGTTTAATGCTGGTTCACAAGATGTTAACGGACCGAAGGGACCGTCAAAGACTGTAATGGCTATTACAACATGCTTCGTGCGAAGCCTAAAGAACTGCGTTGGGCGACGTTGCCAAAAACACACTGCTCTCTCGTGGAGCTTACCAAAACTGAAATCCCGGATGCGCGTGACCGGGTCACGTGTTAAACAAAACGACTGGGAAGGCGTTACACCAACCACCGAGGGAACGAAAAATCGGCGTCCCATCGACGTTTTGTTTGTTTGTGACGAGTGGAAATCCTCTAAGGGCGGTTTGTCCGCGTTCAACAAAGAATTCGCTGTCAATTTGGCGAAAATATCAAGGGGAAAGATCAATGTTCATTGCTATATCTCGGACCAAAGTGTTGAGGCTTCCGACAGAGAAGATGCGAGACAAAATGGCGTGAATTTGCTAACTGCTCAGAAAATACCCGGTACGGCAAACGCCCACGATTGGTTGAAGTTTCCACCACCAGAACTTCCTAACCTTGATGTTGTGATAGGTCATGGAAGAAAATTTGGTGTGCCTGCCTACTGTATCATGAAAATCACGACAAACTGCAAATTTGTGCAGTTTCTTCATGTCTTCTGTCCCGACCTCGGAAAATTCAAGTCTTTGAAAAGGTCCGCAGAAGGTGATACAATCCATGATAATGAAGGAAAACACAAACTTGAACTTGAGCTTTGTAATGTAGCTGATGCTGTTGTGGCAGTGGGCCCTCGACTGCAGCAAAAGTTTAGAAGATGCCTCCCAGATATTGAAGTAGAAGCTTTCACTCCAGGAATTATTGACAGTTTTTTAGTGCATCAACGTCCACGATGGCAGCTTCATGCGGATGCGGATGAGGTGTTCAGTTGTCTCGTTTGTGGTCGAGCATCCTTTGAGGATCGTTGGCTTAAAGGGTATGACATCATTGCAAATGCCATTGGTTCTCTTGGAGAGAACTTCAAGATGGTATTTGTTGGATCACCACCTGAAAAACAGAGAAAACTAGAAGAGTGGTTTCTAACGGAAACGGAGATAAAACGTGAACAACTAACAATTCACAGTTATGTCGACCAACAGCAACTGAAAACAAAGTTCCGTGAATCAGATGTGGTTGCTCTTCCATCTCGAACTGAAGGCTTTGGCCTGGTTGCCCTGGAAGCTATTTCTGCTGATTTGCCCGTCCTTATTTCCAGTGAAGCTGGAATATCTCAAGCTCTCCAAAAGGTAAAAGGAGGAAATTCTGTTATTGTTGAATCAAATGATCCAGTCAAATGGGCAAAGAAGATCCTGGAGTTAGCAAAGCAGAACCCGGAAGAGAGATTTAATAAGGCTGTTTGCCTTAGAAAAAACTATGCAAAGAAATACTCTTGGAGAAATGAATGCGAGAAATTCTCATCTTTGATTGAAAATTTGTTCATGGAAGGTATGTTGGCATGACATCTAAACTGTTTTGAATTTAACTTTCTAAAGTTTAAAAAGGCACAATTTAAATAACTCCCTGTGTTACTACAAATCAAATTTAATCAAATCAAATTTAACATTTGATTAATTGATTATTCGAACTCAATTGAATGCAATTGAACCCAATCACATGATTGGGTTTGGTAATTGAACACAATTGAATTCTCTCAAAAAAACTTGGAGCATCTGAGCATTTCATCAGGTTTTCATTTTATTTTGAGTAGGTTCAATGCTACATGTATGGTAACTGCAAAAAAATGTTCAAAGTTGGATTACTTTTGATTGAGAATGAAGTCTGGGAACACACAAGAGTCATTCTCAGTAGCTTACAATGTGAATTAAATGCGCTTAACCCGAATTACATTGTGTTCTATTGAGTTTGATTAAGTTTGATTGGGTTCAGAATTTGAACATAATCAAACTCTTACTCAAATTTTTTGGTTTGATTGTGTTTGATTTCTGAACCAATAGAACCCACTCATTCAATTATATTTGATTGGGTTCATTTAAGTTTGGTTACCATATGGTTGGATTAGTGATGACATGGATAACTTTAACCTCACTCACATTATTCTCTAGGGATGTAGCTAAGATATTCAACAGGTGGAATTTTGTTCATCACAGGCAGAAAATTTTGTTAAAAAAAGAGAGAGAGTTAAAAAATCAAGAAAACTTAGTCTTCAGGCGGTTATTTTTTCCGCCTTCTGCTGCTTATTTACATCCCTGTTCTCAGGGTGCCTCTTCTCTTAAAAATCAAATCAAATGGCTTGAACAATCAATGAAAACAAAAGTGAATGAACATGTGCACAAAGAAAGTTGCTGTCACTCAATATCTTTAAAAGAATGGCAGGGAGGTGGTGGGAGGTTGAGGGATAACTATGTTTCATTGTACTGTAAACATAACAAACCCTTCTTCCATTCAGTTTAGCATAATAATCTTCATTTAATGAAGTTGGGAGTGCATTGTCTTTAAGCCAGTGAGAAAACAACCTTGTACCAATATGTACCAATAACTAATGGGCCTTTGAGGTTCATACCTTGGATTTTATGGTATGTTTACAATGAAATTTATTGTGTGTATTTCAACAGATGACAAGGAACAACAGTCACAAGAAGGCACTAGCTCAAGCCAAAGTTCTTCCCAGGGAGGTCGAAAACGACCTCGAACTGATGCTGATGATGCGTTACAAAAGAACAGTGCAGTTGTGTTACAAGCAGCTCTTTGGAGGTATCTTGGCAAGCTCTTTGGCAAGTTCACTCTCATTGAAAGTCGTGGGTTAAAGTGGGGAGATGTATCCCTGGAAGAGGACCCTGCAACAGGCAATGAAATGCTGGTTTTGAAAAATGGTGGTTCCCAAATCCAACAAGTGGAAGAAGAAAATCAAGCACTGCAATCTAGGGCAGTAATGTATTACAAACTATTCAAGAGAGTCAGGCCCGGTGAGATGAAAAAGCCCCATTCTCCATTTTATTTAGCAGTGAAGCCTAAATTTAAGAATGAAGACCAAGTATGGTATATGAATAAAGCACAAGGAATCAACAAAATTGGTAAATTCCAAACAAAGAAAAAAAGGACCAAACGTCCTCGTCCTTGAACATTGTGTTTTGAATGTGATGTTTTACACTAAAACACTTCTTATATTATTAACAACTTCATGGCTCAGGACTAACTTTCCAGCAAGTGACAGTGACAGTTAAAGTGGTCAAAACAGTTAAGAAAAAATCTCTGAGACATTATTTTAGTACTGCTATAGTTTTTCTTTTTTCGACTGAATTGAACATATTTTACTCGGTTTTAACTTAGTTTGAATTTGTAAATATAAAAATCAAATCGATTTCAAAATCATTCAAACTCTCGAACAAGAAAGATACTTTCATTTTGGAAAATGTATGTGACCTCTTTGACCGCATTGTTTATGCTAAATGAAACTTGATGCCTAGAAGCTCTGCATGATTTCACGCATGATAAATCAACAGCAGAAAGCAGTTTGATTTTTTCCTTTGTTGCTTATTTAACAGAAAAGAAAAATCGTTTTTTATAGCATTGAATAATATGATGCCTTTTACAGTCTGTTTTAGTTTCTGTTCTCTCAATTTACTTAAATTGCGATATATCGGAAATAATTTTCAGTTCGTTTCTGTCCGGTGCTTTACCATTTTCACTTACCAAAATTGGAGTGAAAGCCAAAATCTACTAGCCAAAACTGAATTTTACTAGACTTTGGCTAGTTGGCTACCATTAGCCTCGAGTCCTGGACAACTCGAACTTCTTGATGATAATACAACAATGATAATAATTATACCATGATAACAATGATACAATGATGATAATGATAGACTAATACAATAACTAATACAATAACTAATACTAATAATCCGGCCTCAAGAGTCCTCGTGGACCCAAAGAGGATAAGTAAGTAAGTAATACAGCAATGATAATAAGACATATTGGGTAAACACGATTACTGTAAACTAGGATTAAAAATTACAGTAAAAAAAAAAAAAAAACAACAGAAGCTTAGAGCAGTTTTCAATTCAGTGTCAAAAGTAATTTTGCTATTGCTTTGGTATTGCATAACTGCCCTTTGTGATTGGCTCAAAAATCTCATGCCACTTTATCAACCAATCAGAAGTAAAACCAAAACCAATTGTGCCTTGTTCACACGCATTTTCCTGTGCTAAGCATCAGCTACATGTGTTTGCTTTGAGTTCTGATTGACACAACTGAAAACTACTCTATTGTAATTAAAAACACTTATCAATTGAAGGGGTGCCTGGAAAAAAGCCCTAAGTGTCTTCTCATAAACTGCTAGATTCTCATTTTAAATTGCCTTGTATTCCCTTGTGAAACACAGTGAGAATTTGATGTTACATCAAAAGTCACTTAGGGCCTTATTCTGTGCACCTCTTCAATTTTTTTTTAAATTTTAATTCTCTATTTTCGAATTGCCCATAATAAACTTTGTTTGCCCCTCCAAATTTTGCATAAACTATTGTTTTGAGATGCTATTGGGAATATGCATTCCTCCCAAGAGCATTTAAAAACAATAGTTTATGCAAAATTTGGGAGGCAAACAAAGTGTATGATAGGCAAATTGAAAAAAGAGAATTAGTTGTCAATAAAAACACTGAAGCATGTTCACACTAAACCTTAATTATATTCAACTGAAGAATAATCACTCCATTCAAATTATGTTTTGATTCACATCTGCAAAAATACAAAAAAACTAGGCAGGGCAACCTTGCAATCTGAAGTTGAAAACAAAATGGCACCCTATCGCATAGCTGCCATGATTATCAGACCACCATGCTTGATTATCAGGCGAGAGGAAAGGCAAGAGAAGCTGCCAAGACTAGAAGAAGACTAATCTGCCATCGCAAATGTTGTGCTTTAAGTTGTTAACTTTGACATGGCACTGCTGGCCACTTCTTGAGTACCCTCCATCAGCCATTCCTTGGCTTATTTTGTCCCATACAAGTTTTTTTGTTGTGCATAGTATTTAACTCCCTTTGCACCATCTTTTCACTAGCCTTTCACTCCATAAGGCGATTAGAAGTTTCATCTCTTTATGCCATTATCTGTCTGCCATTTTGCTCCATCACTGTAATTACTTCAAACAACCCCCTTGAGGTTGTTTGAAGTAATTATAATCCAGTTATAATCAAGGACTGTAATTAGTTGATGTGAACCCATTTTCAAATTTAATTTGATTATAACTCGATCATAATTGAGGCCTAATGTGAACATGGCTTAATTCATTACAATTAATTCCTCATTGAACACACTTATTAATAACAATTCTACAGTTAACCTGTATTAAGCGGCCACCCTTGGGACTTTGAAAATTGGCTGCTCAATACAAATTGGCTGCTTAATACAGGTTTATTAAAAATACTTTGGGTGTTGTCAAAATATGTCAATTTTATTAACTCATTCAAGCTAACAATTAACAACAATTAATTATTTCGTACAACTGCAATGGTAATTGTTCGCCACAAGCCTAAGTTATAGAGTTTCAAAAGTTGGA
Source organism: Cladopsammia gracilis (assembly GCA_022457155.1). Taxonomy (NCBI): domain Eukaryota; kingdom Metazoa; phylum Cnidaria; class Anthozoa; order Scleractinia; family Dendrophylliidae; genus Cladopsammia; species Cladopsammia gracilis. The sequence continues at coordinate 544,678 of JAJGOT010000443.1, read as the reverse complement.
TGTTGCTGAAGTGCCTCTAAACCATATTCCCACCCTAATGAAATGACAAACCGAAGCATGAAATGATGTGTGGTTTGGATATATGTTTTTTGTCTCAACTTTTCCCCATTTTTGTAAAAGGCTTACTTGAAAACTTTGTGGTTGATTTAGTCTCAAGTTTCTAATAATTTAGAATTTTATATTCACCTAATGTAAGAAACAATCATTGTTGGGAATAAAAAACATAAATCATAAACAATACTACAATGGAATTCTTGGGAAAAGGTGACATTTATCATTATTTATCAAGGCAAATGACTGTTAACATTCCATTTATGTTATTGATGTTTAAGATCTGTTCATTCCTAATAATTTTGGACATAATTTGTTATAATAATGTACAATAGACAATATTCATATTCTTGGTATTGAACTGGAACTACGTAGCTTGCAATGGAGGCACATGCAGGGGAATATCATTAAAAATATTTGCATGTGAAAAGATTTATGCCCCGCATGTGCCTCGTCTGCAAGCTAGTTCCAGTTCAATACCAAGAATACGAATATCGTCTATTAATCTGAGAACAAAAGATGTTTTTTCGTTTCCCAGAAAACCATTTGGTCGTATTGTTTATGGTTTATACTTGTTACCTAACAACGTTTTCTTTTCTAAATTACATGTAGGTGTATATATGTATTTTATGTATATATCTATTGTATGAATTGAATTGTCTCATTTTAAAAAACTTTCATGTCTGTTTATTATACACAGCATGAATAAAACCCACAAAATGCTTAACATCTCTGGAAATAATGGGTGAATGTATGCAGCGGCAAAAAGACAACTTCACTGATATCTCTAATGTGGTTTTTTAGTACCATGTGTTGGTAATTTATGAGGAGTCAGAAATACTGAATACTTTTTTGTTCAAATTGAAAACAAAAAAGATTGCAGCTAATTGTTGAACACCATGACAACACTGTTGTGTGTTCAAAATGGAAAAAAACATAAGACTAGCCAAGTGCTCAATGCATGTCATGGCAACACTATTGTATCAGTATAGTTGAGATCTAACAAATGAAAACACCATCCTTTCCAATTTTGAAATTCGCCCCTCCAGATACTTTGGGAGACTGACCACCAGCTTTTGGCTATGAGATATTTAGAACCGTTAGGTAGCCAATTTGAGCTATGGCTGGTTAATGGTTGCCTTGGTAACCATTAACCTGTCGCAACTGACGCTGGTTACCCAAACGATACAAGAAAACTGGTGAGCAGTCTCCCTGATGTTTTTGGAGTGGCAAATAGTGTTGGTCGGTTTTCACTTCATGAGTACCTAAAACTAGCAATAACATTTTATATATTTTTGCCTGGCGTACTTGATGATTTCAAGGTAAAATTCGAGCACCCGTTCTATATGCTGTCGTAAATTACATTTTCTTGTTTTGACTCTGGAATCCCCACCCCCCTCCCGAAAGTAACGATCCCCCCGAAAGCAGCGACCCATTGTGACTGCTTACCGCCTCCTGGTGAGCTCAGTTGATAGAGTGCCAGTCTGCAGAGCGGGAGGTCGCGAATCCCGGCTGGACCAACACTCGGGATCTTAAAATAACTGAGGACGAAGGTGCTGCCTTTGTATATAACATGCGCAAATGGTTAGATCTTCACGTGGCTTGCATTTTGGATGACCACGTAAAAATGGAGGTCCCGTTTCCAGTGGGGACGTAACAAAACCCTGGGCTGTAAACCCCCTTACATTCCTTCATGGGTGAGCTGAGGCGACATCATGAGCTGACGTCTGATCTCATTCTCATATAACGGAAATGGTCAAAACTATTGTAATCGGACAGTAACCACCATTTTAAAAAAACGAGTGGTGGTCTCCCCCCCCCCCCCCCTAAAAAAAAAAGATGGTGTCTGTTTTTACTAGCAATGCAAGCTTAATGCACACAGAGTATCAAAGTCTCATCTCCAATTTTTAGGCCAATGAATTTTGTCCATAAGGTGCTTTCTTAAGTAACCGCCCTACCCCTACACAAGGTGGGTCCTAATCGAGTATACTTGTTATGACCGCTTCCCTTAGTGTATGTAAAGCGCAATGAAACCATGTGATGTGCGCTATACAAGTCATTCATTATTATTACTGTTAGTCTTTATCGGGCGATGAGGGCGACTGATTACAGAATCGACATTAGTATCACGATGTCGGCTGAGATTGGAGTAACTCGAACTAATGACATTTCATGAACTTACAATGAAAATAACTAAAACGCGAAAAATGTTGGTCCCAATCAGCTTTGAGTTAACGCGACTATATAGTCTTTTAAACGATTTGTAGTTGGCAAAGCAGCCATGTTGGTAGAGACATAACGAGTCCCACTAAAGCCTTTATCTTTCTATTATCATTGTGCCGCTCTGAAAGGGACACTGTCCCGGTTGATATATCGTGTTTTCATGATTATGACCAGGCGCTTGCTTTATTATCTTGAAATAGGAGGAAAAAATTGTCACAAATGTTGAAAGCAACGAAATTTTAACCAGAGAGACAAAATAACTCTAAAAAAGTCAAAAGTTCCACAAGAATGGACCGCCTGCCACGAAAACAAATTTGATGAACTATAATCCACTTCCGTCCTTGTAATCCTGCACTTTCTCTCCAAATGATTGTAGAATCTTTTTCGACTAAGGGCGCTTTCCATTTGTCAGAACCGGCCGACCGGACTGATCAATTCAGGAATAGTATGGGTGGTCGTTTTCTCCTAAACGAATATGATATGCTAAAAAAAAGTTATGGCTAAAAATGCATCAAAGCCCATTTCTCATGGGCAATAAATTATGAACGCCGGAAACACTGACACAATGCCGTTTGAGGTTGTGCGCCCTTGTTATAAATCGTGTATTTATTTGTTCCTTCTTGTCAATGCATTGTATCGACAGTTTTCAAGTGTCCCATCATAGTTATCCTTCCAGGTACTACGAAATGTAAGATGAACGGATGACAGGCAGTGTGACAGGGATAACAAGGGTAACTTTAGTCCATGTTTGTCCGATTGCATTTTTCGAGATATAGAATTCAGGTTAAGCGGTAAAACAGAATGAAATTCAGCATGTGCAAATCTGTTGGACAACTAATGGTAGATCGTACCGATTCGTGGCATTTTTCTTAAGATTCTGAAGTGCATGTAAGGTCAATGGGCAGTTAAAGCCAAGACAACGCAAAGTAAAATGGGCACTTGACAGCGCACGGATCGGACTATTCTGAACTCGAATTAAAGGGGCAATTGTCCCGCCGAAATTGTGTTTACTTAATTTCCGTGTTGTATCGCCAAATGCCTACCCACTAAATATACAACTAAATTGGATAAAAGCAGTAGTTTGGAGAAAAAGTACAGGATTACAAGGTTGGAAGTGGATTACAGTTCATCAAATTTGATTTTGTGACAGGCGGTCAAGAAATCAAAGTTTCCATTCTGCTGGAACTTTGAGTTTTTTAGTCGTTATTTTGTCTTTTTAATTGATATTTTTTTGTTGGCGATGTTTTCTTCCTATTTTAAGATAATAAGCTTAAAGGAAGCTCCTGGCCATAATCATGAAAACACGATATTTCAGCAAGAAATTTCGCAATGGCATTTTCAGATATTCACGTCGCCGACTTCTACCCAACGCGACGGCCTTTTCGTGCGCGCGCCGTCTGCCTTATGATACACAAGACAACGCCCAGCAGAATTTGTTGTTGCATGCTGATGGGTAGGCGTTTGTTATGTATAGTGTCATGTTCAAATTCATTTAACAGTATTCTCGACTCGATTCATCATTCAACAGTATTCTCAATTAGAGCCAAAAGTGTTAGACTGCTAGCAGTCCCTCTCTGGATAGTCGAGAGGGAGAGCAAATACGCGATCGGCGATCTGAGCGGCGAGGGAGCGAAAGTCCCTCTCTAGATAGTCGAGCGGGAGAGCAAATACGCGATCGGTGTTCCGAGCGGCGAGCGAGCGAAAGTCCCTCTCTGGATAGTCAAGCGGGAGAGCAAATCCGAGCGGCGAGCGAGCGAAAGTAATTCGAACCGAGGGGGCTCTGGGAAGAGTCTCACCGAGCTTGTTTTCGTTTAGTTCGCCCGCTCGATTGACTGACAGTCTACAAAAGTGTCAGAAATATTATTCCTCAACTTTTACTCATGAGTAATCTCTTTTATAACAAAATTACCCTTTACCAGGTTCTCAGATCAGGAGACGAGTAAACCAAAATGCCCCGCCACTTTGTTTTAGAGTGCGCCTTCATTGTCGTCCCCAGAGAGTCTGCGCACGAGGGATCGTGCTCAGTCTCCGGCAGGGTGCCCTGGCGTGCGTTTTTCGAAAGTCCCGAAAACTTTTCGGACCCGAAAAGCTGTGTTACGTGCAGAATGTTTTCCAATAAAGATGCGGTTTTTGTTGAATTTGAAAGCTAAGCAATAAAATCTTACTTTTACTACACAACTTAAGCTGATTTGTGGGCTAAAAAGTTCAACGCCTTTCGTTAGAAACTACATTTAAAAAATTGCTTTCGGGCCTGAAAAGTCTTCGGGAGCTTCGAGAAACGCACGCCAGGTCTCCGGTGGCTAAGACCCTTCAGAGGCCGGGCGGCTCTGGGGACAAAACTAGCACGCTTTCTCCACGAGCCTGTAACTGGCTTTTGCTGAAGCAATCGATAGTTAATGTTATTTTAACAAACGCGGCAACCAGGGGTTCAGTACAGAAATCAATGGGGTCAAAATCAGCGCGACAATAACTTTCATTAATTGTGACGGGTTGTATTATGCGAATAATAAAACTTCCAACTTTAAAACGAATCATTGTAATAATCCAACCTCTCGCAAAGACTGTTTTGCAGCCTACCAAGCTTATAATCCAGATACACATCACGTGACAGAAACTAAAACAAAACAAAATCAGAAAGCGCAAACTGGACAATGTTATGTGTGGCACCTGACTCGTTCCCAGTCGTCTCTCAATTCATGATCTCTCGTTCCGCGTCTATCCCCCACGCGCGTCTCCCGCGTCTTACCTAGAAAGACGACTGGGGACAAGTCAGGTGTGGCACTTTAATTTTGCGGGTTCTAATTTTTTTCATTTTTTTCACGATCCGCAAAAATAAGTTCCTGCAAAACTAAATTCCCGCAAACATCCTCTCATCCACAAAAATTTACTCCACGTATATACAAATATCACCTCTTACACGTAATGTAAAATCATTTTATTTAAAACGTCACAAAACGTTGAAACTAGAAACAAAACATTCAGGAATAAAACGATGAAATTACAGTCGGTACGCTACAAGTACCGTTCAGCTGTTAAACATGTTAAAAGCTTCACAGAAAAGGATCGCCTGAAGGTACTCCATTGAGAAAAGCATCTGTAATTCCGCATTTCTTCCACCCATTTTTGGTAATGGATTGGTTGCGACATCAACCAATCGCAAAAATTAATTCCCAGCAAGAAAAAAAAAAAACCCAGTCATTCCCAATCGCAAAAATTAGTTCCGCAAAACACAAAATTAAACTACCGCAAAAAATAAAGTGCGACACGGTACCAATATGAAAATAGCATACCGGTAATTTAAAAGAAGCGGTCTAAATGCATCAGCTTTCACAATCTCAACAGGAAAACACAACAACAACAACAACAACAACAACAACAACGTGCAGGACAGCGTGTGTGCTTGCATTATCAGTTACCTCATGAACAAAAATAAATGCAGGGGCGGATACAGGAGGGGGGGGGAGGGAGGGTGGATTGGGTGGCTAGCCACCCTCCCTTAGACCGTAGGTTTTAACAGTTTTCTTTTTAAGGACGTTCGCGCCAATTGTTTATGCGCATCCTTACTGTGCACGCAATTCATGTCGCAACGCCAACGCCATGAAGGGATGGTAGACGTTGCGTTAACTTTGCTTTGATTTAACTCGCTTGGATGGTCGGTGACCCCTATTTTTTTCTTAATATATCACTTTCTTTACCAATTATCTACAGTTTGTGAAAAAAGGAAAAAAATCTGTCTTGTAGAAGTTTGAATTTTTTTCATTTTTTTATCCACGCGACGTCAAATTGCACTCATATCTCAGCTGTATGTTGTTTCCGAATGCCCTTTTTAAAGGGTTAACTCATTTAAAGGTCGAAAACAGTTCGAATTATTTACGAATCAGGCCCACTTAGATAACATTTGAATATAATAGTTTCTCCCCAGCGATTCATCTTTGATATTGTTTAACTAAAAGCCATGGACACCATGTCATGTTACGAGGACTAACTTTTCAAAAACAGGGTATATTTCTACACACTATATCTCTTAAATCAATTCGGTGACCCCCAATTTTTTTTTTGCATTTCTGACATCAGTAACTCATTATCATACCGTAGCATAAGTTTGAAAAAATCTGTCTTATAGAAGATTTTCGCGCGAACGTCCTTAATTGCAACAATGAAACGTTTTATAGACTCAGGCATACACCCGTAGCCACCCTCCATAAAAAAACCCTGGATCCGCCCTTGAAATGGAAATAATTGCTTTAGTCAACTTCTACTGTAGCGAACACTACCAGGAACACGTTTTGTTGTCCGTAATAGAGATAGCCCGTAAAAAAAGTTAATTTCAGTAAATCTTATTCGCCGCGACTTTAATCTCCTGTCCGTAGTAACTGTCCGGATGTCTGGTATAGCGGGCTGTTCGCATAGCAAGAGCTGACTTTAAAGCGCTGGTTTGTACATTTAAAAAATTGAAGTTCTATTTCAAATCAATTGTTTAGTGTTGTGAAAAGTGAAAAGCTTCTTCTTTTTCTATGAGCTTTGATTTTGTTCGCTGTGGGCAGTAAAAGATCTGAACAGTGTCATTGGCTCAAGTCTGCAGCCGCCATGAGTCCAATCTCAAACACAACAAAGAAGAAAATACTCATAAATTGTACAACAGTGGAAAAGTACCTATGTGTAGCTCAGTGTTAAGAATGCAAATAACTAGCAGCTTTTCTGAAGACATTGTTCCACTTTCTTGTAGCCAAACAATTTGGCACATGCAGCCGGTGTACGCCCTTTCTTGTCGACAACAGACAAATCTGCTCCATTATCTATCAACAAGCGAACTATTTCCATGTGACCGGAGCCTGCAGACACATGCAGCGGTGTCTCGCCATTGGCATCAGGTGCATTGACATCACTTCCTGCTCCAATTAAGACCTGAACAGTTTTCACCTTGCCAAGTGCAGCAGCTGTGTGAAGAGCGATGCTTCCATCAGAATCTCTTGAGTCGACGTTAGCACCATGCTCAAGAAGCAGGGAAACCATGTGCGAATCACTGCAGGCTACAGCGAGATGTAAAGGACAGCTTCCTTCGTTATCTCTAGCCTCCACGTCGGCTCCGTTCTGAAGAAGAAGACGAGCGATGTATCTCTGATCAAACACTGCACAGAGGTGAAGCGGAGTACAACCTTTCGTGTCTCTTGCCTCTAGATTGCTAGAAAACGTTTCCACAAGAAGAAATGAAAAATTATATTACTAGTTAGAAATTGTTCTTAAAGTACAGTCGGACCTCTATTAAGCGGCCACCCTTGGGACTTTGAAAACTGGCCGCTTAATAGAGGTTGGCCGTTTAAAAGAGGTACAATATAAATTGGGTAGAAATGGCAGTCAACGTAATTTTATTGCCTCTATATAGCAAAAGGGCTTGTTGAAAAGTGAACATATTTGAAGATAAATGCAAAAATCATTGAAACAAAAAATTAGGTGCCCTGTATTTGCGCATTTCAAGTCCGTGCAAAGTTCTAGCTCTAACACAGAGAGCATGTAGTCGATAAGTACAGTATTTTTTGGTGTTGAGTAGGTACAGAAAAATATGCAAATCTATGTAACAAAACATCAAATTTCTTAGGCCTTTTTTGCACCAACAGTCTGTAAAAATTTTAGCTCAAAATATTTCACGGACGATTTATTTAAAATAATCCGTCACTGCTGTTTGCCGTTGTGGAGCTCGGAGTTGTAACGAGAAGATCAAGTCATTTGCCTTTCCGATAGATAGGGCAAATTTCGCTTGAAAAGATGATTTGCTGGCCGCTTAATAGAGGTAAAAATACAATAAATACTAAACTTGCAACAGCAAAAAGGTGGCCGCGGCCGCTTAATAGAGGTGGCCGTTGAATAGAGGTATCGAATACAGCACTTTACTGACAAATAATTCGGGACTTTGGAAAGTGGCCGCTTAATGGAGGGTGGCCGCTTAATAGGTGGCCGCTTAATGTATTATGGAATTAATCGTGAGGAATAGTAATGGTCATGAAATATCGATACGAGTGACATGAAATGTGATTTGTTTTGCACTAAAATAAACAATGTAATATTTTGCATGCATTGTAATTTTTATGTAATTCCATTTACAGTAACGTCAGTGTGCTACACTAATATTACTGCTCCCCATTATTTTGTAAACGAAGATCATAATACCGCGTAGCATGGAATGTTTGCGGGACTTTTACTTTGAGGATTGGGGATTTTTTGCGGGACTTTTATTTGATAATTGGGGATTTTTTGCGGGACTTTTATTTTGAGGATTGGGGATTTTTTGCGGGACTTCTATTTTGTGGATTGGGGATTTTTTGCGGGACTTTTATTTTGAGGATTGGGAATTTTTTGCGGGACTTTTATTTCGCGGATTGGGGATTTTTTGTGCTTTGCGGGAATGACTGAAATTTTTGTGATTTTCGATCTTGTTCAAGCAGCAGAACATTAACAAGGAGGAAACTTAATATTTTCAACTTAACTACTTTTGGAGTTACTGTACTCTCTACTTAGTCACTGAATTCTATTAAATCTTCGGAAGTGGTACAGTACTGTTCTCAAGGACTGACGCAACAACAAAATCAAACAAAAGGCCCATTGATGCCCCCTGCCATGCTCAAGAAAAAAATATTACAAAATTACTATCGAAAAAAAATGTCGTTTTCTAGTTTTTTTCTGCGGAAACGTATTTTTGCAGATCGCGGGCAATCCACAAAACTTAAAACCCGCCGCCAAAATTTCATATTACACGGGATAGCCATTTCAGGCGTCATCGACGCTGGTTTGCTGACCTCATAAAGGCTAGACTGAACTAACTAGCTCATGCATAACACCGTTACCTGTAATATGAACAGCTCAGCTATGATTGGATTCCGACACGTACCTCGAACGTTTGCTTTCTCGAGCAATATTTGTTTTCAATTGAATGTTAAAGATAACGGGAGTAAACGTGTTAATACCAAATCACCCTATTCTCCCAGGACACGTTTGTCCTCGAAACGCCGAGATGTAAAAAACATGTTTATGCACATGTCATCGGCTTGCCCCTGGGGTAGGACCCCGGGCCAACCAGGGGGATTGTAAAATGGTTCGAGCAAAGTTAAGAATTTTCCCCAGGGGTGGGGGAATCTAACAAGACAAAGTCCCCTGGGTCAAGTGCTTCTCAACGAAAAATCCCCCTTTATCCACCTCACTAAGCGGCATAGAGGTGATAGAGAAGGATAATCATTTGATTGAATTGAGGGGACTTTTCAATGATACAGTCGAACCTCGTTAATACGGACACCAAAGGGACAGACAAAAGTGTCCGTATTATAGAGGTGTCCGTATTATAGAGGTAGGGATTGTATGAATTTTTGTATCTTAGGGAACAAGAGAACTGTCTGTAATAGGGAGGTGTCCGTATTATGGAGGTGTCCGTAAGGAGAGGTTCGACTGTAGTTTGGAGATCAAATTTGAAGGATTCATTTTAGGCTTGGAGAAGCAATATATAAATATATTCGTTACAAAAAATCAATACAATGGAAGATGAAGTATGGTATCACAATGGAAGATGAAGTATGGTATCACGGAGAGCATCAGAAGTCCATTTTGAGAGCCTGTTATTCGTGATGCTTTACGAATAGTCTCAAGGCCAACTATTATAGTATTATAGTTTTTCGTTGTATTTATGTAGTTATTAATTTATCAGCGATATCATATTTCTTTTTCGGCAACAGAAACAGGAACAGGAACAGTACACAGTACGTTTACATGTGATAACCAGACTTTATCAATCAAGCAACGCACAAGTGCAAGTGCACGTTTTCTCGCTGTTTCTACGATTTGTCATGAGAACGAAATCACTTGATTTCACATTGCTGTTGGACTATGGAATACTTATTTCATTTTGTTTAATCAAATTGTTATTTGACCGTCGCTTTAACCCCCCCAGCTTTTGTTCAGTAGTTGTTTAATATCAAAACATAAGTTTCCCAGAGTGAAAACATCTTCATAGCAAACAGTGACTGGTTTCTAACTTACATTTTAACTTACTCAGGTAATTGACCGGTAATTTTATAGTTATTTTCAGTTGGAATGATTAAATTGCGGCCTAATTCCCCAACCAAAGCGGGGTCGCTATGTACTCGCCGCCAATTGAATGAACACATAGTTAAGCCAATCACAGCGCCTTGCCTGCTCGCTTTGCAATTATTATACATAGTTTAGTCGCAAGCAGCACCAGAGTAAACGCCTGAAGCAGACAAAACCCACTGAGTCAGAAGTCGTCCTGTACGCAGCAACCGAATGCAAAAACGTCCCCCAAGACATGTATTTTGCACATATATCCATGAATAAATCACGAGTACTATTGACAAGCATAACAATAAATTCCCCGTTTCGCCAGGCGTGATTTTACAAAATTTCGAATTCCCCCACCCCTTTCCTTCGAACTCAAAACAATGGCGCGAATTTCCCCCTACCCAGGGGCAGAGAGGCAGTTGTATCCCCTTGTATTCCCCGATATATTCCCCTGGTTGGCCCGGGGTCCTACCCCAGGGGCAAGCCGATGACAGATCAACAATGGTAATTAACTAAAGAACTACTAATTAGATTCTTACAACTAAAAAAGGACGTAACTTAGCAGAAACTCACCTTCCGTGATTAATCATCGTCGAGACGGCTTTGTTGCTTCCTGAATAGCAGCCTACATGCAGAGGAGTACTGCCTTTGTAATCCTCTGCTTCAGGATCACTGCCGTGCTTCAACAGACCTTCTACTAGCCATCTGCGGTTGTAGAGCAAAGCAAGGTGAAGCGGGGTACTACCCAGCTCGTCAACAGCATTGACGTCCACCCCGTTTAAGACGAGTTGCTCCAAAATTCCCACCACGTTAATTTTATAATGACTGATGAAGTGCAGGCACATTTTATCCTGTATGTTAGCAGCATGAACATCACACCCATGTCTAATTAGCAAGTAAGCCATCTCCTCACGACCTTGTGCCATGGCTAAGAGAAGAGGCGTATTCCCTTCCTCATCCTTGCAATCAACATTGGCACCTGCTTTGAGCAAAAAACGTGTTCTCCTTGCTTGGAACGAGTCACGATCACGATAAGCAGCGTCATGAAGGGGAGTACATCCACGCGCGTTGACCGCATTCACATCTGCACCGTTATCTATAATTGGTTTAAGAAAAAACCGCGCTTCAAACGCATTAAGCATATCGACACTGACAGCGTAATGAAGGGCTGTGTTGCCATCTTTATCTGACACTTGAACGTTACTTCCACGCTGTAACAAAATCTCGAATCCATCATACCCATGGTTTCCCTTTAAGCACACCATCAGTGGTGTCTGGCCGTTCTTGTTTACAGCAGATATGTTACCTCCTTTATCGAGAAGATATCGTATCGTCTCAGAAGAACCTTTTGCTGCCGCCCAGTGTAAAGGAGTTTCGCCATTCTTGTCCGTTGCCTCAAGCTCCAATCCATGATTTAACAAATTGTCCACAGCATCCACAGACCAAGCTGCTGCAGCAAAATGAAGAGTGGTTCCACCTGTTACCTCATCAACAGCAAACGGGTCACCTCCATTTTCAAGGTATATTTGACCTAATCTTTGGGCAAACCAAATAGATTCACGTTCGCCTAATGCTCCGAGCACCGTTCTTCCACTAAAATCGTTTGCATTAATATCGCTGCCATGGTGAACCAAAAATTCCACCAACTCGGTCGGGTCGTGACAGCGGATCTGGTGAAGAACTGTTCTCCCCTTTTTGTCAACAGCTGTGACATCACTTCCACTTTCAACTAAAACCTCTACAGCTTCCAAAGGCGGTTTCAAAGCACAAGCAGCAAGATGCAAAGGCAACCAGCCCTTGTTGTCAGCTAAATGAACGTTAGCGCCATGTTGAATTAGCAACTCAATGGAGCTAGAAGGGGAGGGTCCATATGCCGCGGCGTGGAGAGGCGTACGATTTTCGACGTCCAAGGCCCCAACGTCTGCACCGTACTCCAACAGCAACTCTATACAGCCTGTGTCATTAGCTGATGCGGCAAAATGCAGAGGCGTCTCAAGGTTTTCGTCTGGAAGATTAACACAAACACCCTGGCGTAAGAAGAAGTCAAGCAAATCCCTCTTACAATTTGTGTCATTTAGGGAACTGATATGATGAAGGAGCGTTCGCTCATACTGGTTAGTTGCATTTACAGAGCTTCCATAGTCCAGCAATACTTGGATTAAGGGTGTGTAGTCAGAGAGTTCATCGCGCTGCAGCAATTCACTCGTTACAGCAAGCATGAGAGGAGTGTATCCGGCTTTGTCCTTGGCATGGACATTGCTTCCATATTGTAACAACAATTGAACCATGGAAAGACAGCCAAGAAAGGCAGCTTCAGCAAGGACTGTCCGGCCAAACTTGTTTGTGGCTTCTATGTCCACCTCACGTTGTAACAATAGCTGGGCGGTATGAACACTTCTATTAATTGCTGCGAAATGCAAAAGCGTCACCTCATCATCACTCTTCACATTGGCATCAGCTCCGTACTGAAGTAACATCTCGGTAAGTTTCGTATTGTTGTTTTCCACGGCATACATGAGGGATGAATAAGAGTCAACGCTTTTAGTGTTTGTTTCACAGCCAAGTTCAAGAAGAATTTCGGCTACGTGGTGGAAATTACGCTGACAAGATATCAGGAGGGGCGTTTCCGAGTTGCAGTTTTTTGCATTTAAGTCAGCACCTGAAGAAATGAGAAGCTGAACAATTTCAATCACAGACGGACCATTCCCAAACTTAACTACACTCAAGAGAGCAGTGTTTGCGGACAAGTCCCTTCCATTAACATCCACTCCTTTTTGCAGAAGATAGCTAACTGAATTGAAGTCTCCACGACTAGCAGCTAATGATAGTGAAGTGATGTCATCTTCCACTTTCTCAAAATGAATGTCTTTCGCACCGGAAGGTTGCTCGAGAATTCCAGTAAGACCATTCTTAGTGGCCAGCTTTGCAAGAAAGCTACCATTCTTTGAGCCCGTTATATCTGCTCCTCGCTCAATCAGAAACTTAGCTACTTCAGATTGGCCCGCTTCTAGGGCGCATTGCAGAGGGGTGGTGTCTTGCATTCGCATGTTTGTTGGGAGTAGATATTCTTCTTCTTCGCTGTCTTCGTAATCAGCAAAATAATTGTTTTTTACATTTCCAGCATTTCCGGCTAAATTGATGTTAGCTCCTTGATCTAAAAGAAAAGCGACTGTCGCACACTGTCCAGCTCTAGCAGCTGACATCAAAAGTGTTTCTCCGCATCGATTAATTGCATTCAAAGAAAAGCCTCCTTTGTCCAGAAGAAGTTGCAAAATGTCTATCCAGCCTTCACGGGCGGCCGAGTGCAATAAATCTGCTTCACGATCCTTAAAACGATTGTCGTTTATAAGCTTCATATCACATCCTCTGTCAATCAAAACCTTAGCGGTATCAGCATGACCTGCCTTTAAAGCATAGTACAAAGCTGAACATCCAGATTCATCACGCGAGTTGATATCAGCATCATGATTTAAAAGGTACATGACTGTATCAGCTTGGCCCTTTTCAGCAACGGCATGCAATGGTGTTCTTTGAAACATGTCCCTTGCATGAATGTCAACACCGTTCTCAACAAGTAGAGTGACCAAATCCAGACGAGTTGCAAAATGGAGAGCATTCTTTTCAAACATCCTTTCAGTTTCCAGTACACTTCTATCGTTTTGAAGAATGAACTTCACTACTTCAGTTTGGTTTTCCTCAGCAGCATAATGCAGTGGCAACCAGCCTAAGTAGTTTGCGTTTAAATCTCCTCCATTGTTGAGTAACAGTTGAATGGTTTCTAGATGGCCGTTTTTGGCAGCGAAATGAAGAGGGGATAAATAGAAATTATCGGCATCAGCACCATGCTCTAGTAAAAGTTGAACAGCTTCAGTGTGACCATATGAAGCAGCCAAAAACAACGGGAACTCCCCTCTCTCCGCCTCTCTTAAAACATCAGCTCCAAGCTCTATTAAACGCAGTATGTTAGTTGGTTTGCCACCCATTGCAGCATAGTGAATTGGACTGAAACCCTTATCATTCTGCATTTCTAGAGAGGCACCTCTTTCAACAAGATATTCTACAACTTCAACATCATTATATCTGGCTGCCAACATCAGAGGTGTTTCTCCTTTCGCCGACATAGCCGGTGACTGTGAATCAACATATTCACCATCATCAAGTAATTTACAAATGTGTTCAACATTTCCCTTTCTTGCAGCCACGTGCAGAAGGGACTGAGATTGGAAATTCTCAGTAATTTTTGCAACACGTTCTTTAATTCGCTTATGCTTTTCAGAGCCTTCCAGTCTCAAGACAGTCAATATAGATTTACCAGGAAAAAGAGGCGAGTTGTGGCCAATCTTAACACTCACCGCTATGGCACTGTAAAGATTGTCTGGACTGCAGTTCAGAATTGTATTTACAGTCTTGATGTCTCCTTCAATGCAAGCCGATTGTAGCAAGCTCAGACCTCTCTCCTTATCTGGTGTGGTCAGTACACTTAACGCCACACTCTTCAAGGACAGCTAAAAGGCAACAAACCAACGGATTAACTCGAATGCGTTCTCACTGTCACGACAAAAATTTCATTGGAGAGTAGAAAACAACGATATTTAAAAAAGTCATCAATAAAAATAGAAAACCGAAACATGCACACATCCAGGTGTGATCAAATTAAAATACCATTTTCGCTGTTAACACTGTTGTTGTTACTAGTTGATGAACATTAAAGGCAAAGTCAGATGTTAATGTATATTGACTACGCCATTGGGAAACAAAAGGTATATGCACGTGCAAATCCGCCTTATGTTTGACTTAGCCTTTGACAAGTCGACGTTGCCGACATATTCCAAGGGTAAAGCAGAAAACATTTTCATGTACACTTTCTGGCATTGACTTGAGACCTGTAACCACTATATTATTTTAATATGGTAATAGGATTCGAGCATCAGTCCCATTTATATCGTTTTCCCCACTATCGGTATACTATTCTTGGTTTGTACTTACGTCATATCAAAATTCAGAAGCATTAAAAAGACTTCGATTCCAAAATGTTTCGGGAATTGTAGAGGGTTTAAAACTAGACATCTGGGCCACATTTTGAAGCGCAAGAGCATTTCGTTCAAGAGTTATAGGCGAACGAGTATTAGAAGCATCGCAGAAAATACAGCGACATATCCCGGACTTTTACGCATCCAACCGTTTGATTGACAGCAGTTAAAATCTGCGGAGAGACTCGAGTATTCCCAAAGCTAAATCTGTTGACCAATCATATGCGACTAATTCTAGATATGCAAATTATTATGCCGCCCGTTGAAAAACATGTCGCGAAAGACAATTACATTTTGGGCGATGGGGAAAAGAGAAGAAAAGATTTTTTTCCCTCCTCTTGTCTCGCGCTTCGCGAAATGCCATGCTCATAAATCGCCTGTCATGCACGTTAGTGCAAACCAAGAATACCATCCCAATTCCCATCCTAACCTGCTAATTGACAATCATATCTTGACGAGTTTAGTTGATTAGTAACTGACTAATTCCAATGCATTCACTAGCGAGAGTGTGAACAGAGTCACTTTTATTGAAAGCACAATTGGAATTTAGCTTATCCAGGCAGGAGCAGTTCAGGCCAGGGTGGTGAAAAATGTTCCATCTATAACAACTTCAAACATCCATTTTTAAGGAATCAAATGTAGCCTAAAACTCGTCGACATACTACAAAATTATATGTATTGGCAACAGCTACTGGTGTAGACTTTCTGAAAGTCCCTTCCAATACTAATTTTCGGTAAGTTAGGTTCTTCGTTGGAAGGGACTTTTCCCACTTGCAGCGCGGGAAATTTACCGGTGGATTTTTCCACCGGTGAGGTATTAAAGAAGCAAATTAGCCAATAAACATGCAATTCTTGAACTACTTCATGGGTTCGGGCGTGGTCAACACGCTGAAAATCAAATTTTACCACACGAAATGGTTGCCGCGCTCGCCATGTACTTGGTTTTTAAAACCGTAGTGTCGCATTATCGGAGTAACAGCACGCATTTAAAAGATATAAAATGGAAAGAAAAAGTTTCAAGAATACTCAGTTGCCGCTACGGTGGGAACAGAGAAGCTTCAAGCGATGAAATTTTGCCTCGAGGAACTTCATAAATTATGTTTACATCAATGCGGGGCGATATTTATTCTTCGGAGTTTTAAAGAATTTCCAAGCAGCCGAGGGACATTACGGTAAAATAAATAGCATTTTCGATGGGAATTTATGTTGACATCAATTTGTGATTGACTTTTTCTTTGTGTTTTCGTCAGTTTTTGAGAAATGTTTATAAAACGTGCCCAAATTCATGAGTTTCGCCTTTTGATGGCGAGGGCAGTTCCTCGATACGCTAACGGTACGCGTTTTGCTTTTAAAGATAAGCTAACTGATATTTGAATAAAATTCTTCCGAAAACAATATTTTGCTGATTTTTTTTGTGTTTGTTCATTCATTTATACATAGGGTGAAAAGCGATTTTATGTAAACAAAATAAGACTTTATACGTTCTAACTTCACTCGCGTTGCCTTATGCAAAGATGTCTGTGCATTTTTTGCAATTTTGATTTCCAAATCAGTTTGTTGGGCAGTTTTTGATGCGCAACTAGTGTATTTTATTCGGAAATTAGTCATTCTAGCTATTCTAGACTGAGAAAAGGTTGTTTTTCTAAGCTTTTTTGCACCCTAAATCCACTGCGCAGACGGTCCGCGTAATAAGTACTTACCGTTTTTAAGAATTGCTAAAATTGAAAAATTGCCCGGTTGTCAGTGGGTTAAAAATCTAAATGCCGCCATTGCTGAAAGTGCTGTTTTGTTTTCATACCTGAGCATCACATCTGAAATAATTAACAAACATGGATTTTGATACGTACGCTAATACGGGTTGTCCAAAGTAAAAAATGACGCGTTGAAAGGAGTACAGGAAACCGTGGTATAGAGGGTTCAATATTTATCGGTAAAGACGTGTTTCTCGGGAAAGATTTTGTGTTTTGAAATTGCACCGTATGTCATTGTTTTGGATGAGGTGTGGTCCTATTAACATCATTCAAAGACAGTTTGTATCATTGAACTCATTGAACGATCCGTGCTCCTTCATGGGAAATAAAACTTATATTCTCGAGGCATGCTTTTTCTCGCCAAAGTCACAGTCTGGTCGTTACAAGCTTACTGTTGTAAGCAAAGTCAGTCCGACAAGTCGTATTGAACCAAGCACTTTTTCTACGCTCTGTTTTTTTGGTCGGCGAATGAAATAGCTTCGTTTCTCCGAGGTTTAGACTTCTTCTCCGCATAGGAAACAAATTACTTCTCTTGATCTTGGCGAGAGAACAACTTTACAAAGGTTTTCGTAGTAGTTGAACTCCCGTCCGACGCCATTCAAGTTCGCGATGACCGCCCGCGGAGCGCGTATAATTTGCGAGGTGTCAATCATTTTTTCGCGCCAAAAATTACGCGTCTGATTAAAATTGTTGCAAGTGAAACAAGTCGTCCTTATTTAATTCCGCACGCAAATTTATCGGATTACTCGACTAAAAAAGCGAAGGTCGACTTGTGGCAAGTCTACTACTGGAGGCGCTGTAAGCTTTTCTTCTGTCAACTGTACACAGGTACATGTACGTTAATAAATCTGGCGAGGACAGAATCGAACTATTCAAGAGTTCAATTGCTCGTTAAAAGTGTTATTAACCCTCGGACGTAAAGCAATCTTATACCCCCCCCCCCCCACAGTGGTACAAGGGGGAGGGGGTGGATGGCTGCAACCCCATCCCTTAGGTTTTTGCAGTGTTACAATATATCGGAAATATTTTAACCTCAAATAAATAGCCTGGCGCATGTCATGTGCTCTACAAGATAAGGTAACGGCGTTATGGCGCTGCCCGTTCTCGTCCCCAGAGCTCCACGGTTTTTTTTAAATTGCGTCTCATGTAGCTCTGGTAACGGACGAAAATTTTAATTTTTTGATTGGCCGTTTAAAAATGAATGCGTAACAAGGTAAAAAATTTTACGCCTCTACGCATAAGGTTTTACTTCCGGTTGAACTTCAAATGTTGAAGTCCTATGACCACATCAACAAAACCAACGTTTTAATTTCAACGCATTCAACGATCAATGTCACCCAGTTTTGTTTACCAGGTAAAGATACGGCTGTTAAATTTCAAAGTATAACGGGATCTGATTGTCGCTAAATATGAGCGATTCGTTTCTGAAAATAATCAGTATGTGTCTTGGAAGACGAAGCTATAATCGACTATAAGCGCTCACGAATATTAAAGACGTATGTTGCTTGCAATAGGGACGAGTATTAATTAAAGGAGAGGCAGAAATCCTGAAGAGAAATATTACCACTAGGTTACCTATTTTAAATAACAACAACAACAACAACAACGCTATCAGCACGCTCGTAAGCAAGTTATATTTTCTTTATTAGGCAGGATTAGGCAGTACCCTTTGCTACAACTTGAAATACAAATCTAGGGAAACGAAGGTCACTCGACGCCCAATTAAAATAACATGAAACGAATGCAAAACAAAAATTCCTCGATATTTCTTACCACTTTACGATGATATAAGCCTAATCAATGACCACAACATGTCCATCAACAAATTAGCTGTCCCATCAACTGATTTGGTCGGATATGATAGCGTTCAGTGGCGAAACGATAAATACACAGCTCCCAAACGAAAGAAATCGTTTGACTTATCGAGGAATTTCTAAAACCAGTAGGCAAAATACAAAGACAATCTTTCTTCTAAATAACAGCAGCACGTAAAACTTTTCTTCTTTCCTTTTTAGCGCGATGTTTTCCTGTAATTGATAAGTCTTGTACAGTCCTTTCGAACGCCATTTTCTCGTCTCCAGAGCTCAACCAAACGAAACGGGGCTCTGGGGACGAGAATGCACACACGAAAGGTTTATTTATTTCCGGTTTCTAGCATTGAGCAAGCGCAATAGTACATTAATGCATTAGGCATGCGCTAACGGATGTCGTGGATTTTACGACATCCGGAAGGCACTGTTACCAGAGCCCTTCGTTTTTTCCACTGACCAAACGAAACGAAGGCTCTGGGGACGAGAATGGGCGCTGCTAGTTCCGTGTCCGTCATCCAAAATGGCCGCCAGCGTGGATTTTACAAAACATTCAACTTTATCGCAAAAATGCGAAAATCGCAAATAATGTTTACTAGAGTTGTAAAATATGACGCAGTTAACATTTTCCTGCTTTTGGTAGCTCTTGAAAAAATCGGAGGGGGGAGGGGGGCGGAGGGGGGAGAGGGGGGGGGGGGCATCCAACCCCCTTAAAAAGAAGCTGGAAACAATAAACAGATGGATTGTCTTGTGGAGTCAGGACTTATTGATCGTCAATGATGAGCTAAAAAGTCTGACTCGTTCGTTATGTTAATGAACGTTTACTGTGGTGAAATCAAACTGAACAACGTAAAAAAAAAAGCGTTTGCGCGGGAAATGATCGTTGCAGAATTTACACGATAAGATCATTGATTGCTACCTCGTTTAGGTATTAAACTGGTAACAAGACATCGTTAAAACACCGTTTTACCTAGGAATATCCAAATTAGCTAGGGAAAATTCAACAGCATTTTCCCAAGATAAATTCATCTAGGGTTTCCTTTTTTCCGCTGGTGAAATATCTGGAAACGGCACACTGCTATAATGGACACCTGGGGTTGTCAGGCAAAAGTAACCTGAGTATCAGGCCTTCCTTTGGGAGAAGGAAGCCTGATACATTCGCGTAATTGCATTTTTGGGTTTGACAAGACACTGGTGACTTAAGTAGAGGAATTCGGTAAGAAAAAGTGGTGTAGTTATTCAAAGGTCGGTTTGGACTAGTTGAAGGAAAAGAGAGATAAACGGATTGATTGCTTAATTCCATCACTTAATAAAATTTTTTGTTTCAATTTCGTCCTATAAAAACACATAGTTGGCTTGTATCGCGCAGAGAGTTGAACTAGTACCCATTGTAGCACACTGGGTCCGGTGCATCTTCAGGATACAATTGAGAAATTAAGAAATCAATTCTAAACGGCGACTAAAACTGAAGTGAAATCAGGTAGTGTCGAAAACGAAGCACTCGAAAACGAAGATCGAAGCACAAAGCACCCTGACAGTCGAAAACGAAGCACCCGAAGTCGAAAACGAAGCACCCAAACTCGAAAACGAAGCACCCGAAGTAGAAAACGAAGCACTCGCTATACGTTTGCGATTTTCGATCCGAAAAATACTCCTTCCTCAATTGAAAATTCCTGAAACATGCATAAATGTGGAAGATGTGGCAACACTGCTGTTCAGAAGGGATGCACCGTTCGGTGCTCACCTTCTGCGAGCAAACTACTTCAGCAATGCAGCGGGAAGCAGGCTGCTTACCAATCTTAAGCCGTAAGTAAGGAATAGTGTGTACTATGTACTGCATCCTGAAGTGTATGCCTTCAGTGGAGGACAAGTGCGAAGACACAATCGAAGAGGAAGAAGTGGACGACGAAGAGGGAGATGAAGACTACGGAGAGGGAGATAAGAACCAGACGACTTGCCTCAGTGATTTGGGGCTCCCACTGCGGTTTTCATGATGTGTAAGCTAAACTCAGCTTTACTGTAATGACATATTGGTGCTAGGCAAGGACCCAAATCCTTGTTTTTTTTTACCTGCTTTCAGAAATGGCGGAGACAGCGTTCCCTTTTAGTAATTCTTCAAATAGAGCAAGCAGTGAATGCATTGAACTCCGTTAGTCAGCTTTTTAAGGAGTAATGTCACGGCGATTTTGTTTGTTGTTTTTTTTTTTGCTCCAGTTAATACTTAACAATTGCCTTGTGCCTTTGGTCTTACACGAATGCTCTTAGAGCATTGAAAATAAAATAACAACTGATTCCTTGAAGAGAAATTAGAGCATAACCAGATTTAAGCGATTTTTCCAAGACTCACAGCTCAGAACTTGAACAAAATGGCCAATTTTTATAACTTGCAGTCCATTTCCATCCGAGCCATCTGCAACCAAAATGTTCACTAATTTATAGTTTCAGTGCTCTAATATAACAATAAATTGATAACAAATTTGGAGCATTATTTGTAGGTTTCTATCGATATAAATATATTTTATGACTTTTCAAAGTGACTTAAAAAAAGGTGACATTGTATTGTATGGCAACAAATTTTTGTGGTAGTTTTATCTATTGCTTTTAATAACAGCAACAAACCGACTCAGATATACGTAAAAAAATGTAACATTTCACGAGTCAGGCCCAGTTCAAACGTCGAACTTCACATGTGCCGAATCTTATGCAAATGAGCAAGAACAATAGATTTTGCTCATTTGCATTAGATTCGACACATGTGAAGTTCGACGTTTGAACCGGGCCTTAAAGTCAGTTTATTTTATTTCATTTGTTTTATTAGCTTCGCCAAATCAAGTACATATATAAAAAGTTTACCAAAACAAAACAAAAATGAGAGAGGCAGGGTATCCGCAACAGCATAGCCAATTTAATACTGCGGTCCCAAACATTGTTATTTAAACTGAGTTCTTCTGCACAAACGTTGGCAACATGTTTTCTTGTTAGTTTGGAACTGTTTACTATTTAACATGTGTTTATATTTTGTGAATAAAGCAAGAGATTTTCTCTTTAATTTATTAAAATTCAGTACCAATTTTTACCCCCAAAATTTTGCCCGACCCCCCCCCCCCCTTTATCTTTTTTTTTTTTGGACAACCCCCCCCCCCTTTAAAGCCATTGTTTTTCGCATACCCCTCCCTCAAATCCTACCAGCCCCCACCCCACCTCATAAAAAATTAACGGTCCCTAAAGCCCCATTCACACCAACGGTTAAACATGTTTAAATGTTGTTTAGTTTAACTGCGTTTTTAGTCTCTATCTTGAAAGTTTTTAAATGTATATGACTCAAACTAGGTGGAATGGCAATAAAAGTCAATGAACTTTCTTTTAGTAACGATTTCACTCCAAATTTTACAAGAGTTTAGCAGGTATATATATTTCTAAACCTGTTTTAAACTAAACAGGCAAAATGGCAAAATGGCAAAATAAATAAAATGGAAATGAAAATGAAATGGAAAACAACATTTAAACAGTTGGTGTGAATGGGTTTGTGACATCTTCTTGACAAGTTTTTGATTAGTTTGATGGCTTCCGGTTTCAAAGGGCGATAAGTTACACAGGGAGCAGAGGAGCCAAATTTGACCTAATACGCGTTCGATCTTTGAGCTTTATACGCGCGCTGTGTCTTGTGTTATTCGATCTGTTGTTTTCGAGTTTTTCCTCCAGCGGGACCCCAAGCGTAATCGGCGCTTTCGGAAAGCTTAAGCTTTCCGAGCGAGGCACGAAGTGCCGAGAAGAAAAAGACATAGTACCACGTGACTCGTTGGATGTGGACCGCAACATACTGGTGACGGAAGTAAAAACTTCGAAAGTGACATGCCGTCAATAAAACGGAAGTTATGCCAACCGTTCATAATAGACCTTGTCACGGTTTTTCCAAATTTTTATATTGACCTGA
Organism: Cladopsammia gracilis; assembly: GCA_022457155.1. Classification (NCBI taxonomy): domain Eukaryota; kingdom Metazoa; phylum Cnidaria; class Anthozoa; order Scleractinia; family Dendrophylliidae; genus Cladopsammia; species Cladopsammia gracilis. The sequence continues at coordinate 521,820 of JAJGOT010000443.1, read as the reverse complement.
CAGCAAAAATCCATCGACACTGCTGGAAATAGCATCTCAAAATTAGCAAAGTGGCCGAGTTTAAAAGCGATATCTTTTAAAATAGTGGAGATATAGCTCCGCAAAGTCGACAAATTTCACAGACGCGCGCGTTGTAGGCAAGAAATTTGGCCACGCGATGCAAACGTCTGTGAAATTTGCCGACTTTGCAGAGCTATATCTCCACTATTTTAAAAGATATCGCTTTTAAACTCGGCCACTTTGCTTTGTCAACGCAAAGAAGTGGCCCTGAATTCATCTATAGCTTAGCTTATCCACCACGTCCTTACATTTATCGAGCTTGCCTGTTTCTGCTGTTTCTTTCGCAGACCTTTACAATATTCACATTATTCACAATATTCACCTAGCAGACAAAAACAATCACCGAATGGCACTGATAGAAAGTTATTCCGGAAAAGATGGCATGTTTTCGTGGAAAAGACGCTAACATTGTTCACTTTATAAATAAACTCATGCCAAAGGCTTCCGGTCATGCGCACACCTCTCGTATGACGTATATCCGTCACCAGTATGTTGCGGTCCACATCCTACGAAAGTCAACTTTGAACGCCATAAAGAGCGATCACCGAAAGGAGCGTTTACTGGATCTCTTCATCGAAATTGTTGAAAAGCTGTCCAGAGACTGTCTATATAAAGCTACATGCCAAAAATCAGAACTTTTTATAGAGTGTTTTCACTCACGTGGTCTGCTGCTATACTAATTTATTTGAACAAAACAAAGTGTTTGCATTAGAAAAGAGTTCAATCCCCACAGGATTAGCTTGGGACACCAATATGGCCGCCGTTTTATTGTTTTGGGACACCAACATGGCCGCCGTGACGTCATGTGAAAACACTCCATTGAATCAAAAGTGAGTAATCGGGGATCCAAAAATAGGCACAAAAACAAAAGCGATCCGTACATGATAATGTAGCGTAACTTTTAGTCTGGTTGTCTCGGCTTCGTGTGAAATTAATTTTCTGTAAAGATCTGCAAACCGCTCAGTTTCACTAAATAAACCCTTCGTTTTCGACTTCGGGTGTCGGGTGCTTCGTTTTCGACTTCGGGTGCTTCGTTTTCGAGTTTCGAGGTTTGGGTGCTTCGTTTTCGACTTTCAGGGTACCCTGGGTGCCAGAGGTTTTTATTTTTTAGTGAAAACGGCGAGTTTGAACCGTTTATGGGTTAATTTCACTCATGATATTCAGAGAACGGACCTCTGGATCCAGGGTGCTTTCAGGGTGCTTCGTGCTTCGGTCTTCGTTTTCGAGTGCTTCGTTTTCGACACTACCGTGAAATCATGAATTCAAAAGTTACAATCAGGCAACACGCTTCTTGGAAAATTATTCCTAACCATTGTGTAAAAAAATGTAATTAACTATAAAACTAATTACTTAAGCTAGAGAGCCTCCCTATTTTTTATCGCATGATTCTCGATTATTGGCGCGACTTCAACAGGGGCACCCAACGAATCTGTTCCTCACTTTATCTGTTCCCCAGCGGAATTCTTGCTGGCTGGCAAAAAATATTCTAAATATATATTTTTTAATTACCATTTTTGCGCTGGCTGACTTCAGAAAGGAGACGCAAGAGAAAACTGTGCTGGCTAACTTGATTAGATCGAAAAGAGACGGAAAGATGGATTTTGTGAGGAGACGTTTGATGTTGGTCACTTCGTAGTAACAAATTTAAGCAGTACTTGGAGACATCCGACCAGGTTTAAGTTCGAGACGGCAGTACATGTACAAAACAATAAACAAAAAAGCTTCAAATAGTTTGTCATTAATGTTTCATTAGTTCCCAAGCCCCTTTTGGTGACTTATTATTATTGTTTTTACTTATTCATATTTTTAATTGCTGGCTGGGAAACAAACATTTTTTTTTATCCAGCTGGCTGGGAATTTCCTTATGTGTTATGCTGCCGGGGAAAAAGGAACAGATATATTTTTCCCAGCAATGTAGAAGAACACCTGAAAATGCTTTTATATCATTTATTTTAATTTATTTGAGTAAAATAGTGCATTTTACCAAAGATTGTTCGTTGGGTGCTCCTGCTTCAAAAACTTACCTGGTCTTATTACTACCAATATCAAAAATGTAATTATATGGAACAACTGTAATATTTTAATTGATAAGAAGCAAGTTTTTTTTTTATAGAAAATGGTTCTCAAAAAAATGTTATTCACGTGCAAGATTTCTGAAGATTTACTGAATGAACAAGGCAACTTCTGTAACTTTTTAGAATTCAAAACAAAGTTCAATTTAGATGTACCCTTTACGAAGTTTTATGGTCTTATCAATGCCATTCCTACCCTGGGTGCCAGAGGTTTTTATTTTTTAGTGTAAACGGCGAGTTTGAGCGGCGAAGCCGCGACAACGAGGCGCAACGCGCCGAGAAAAAATAAAAACCTCTGGGCACTCGAGTACACAACCTCATTTCCATGCGATTTGTGGATCGGATATCTCACCAAACCGGTTTTAAACCTTGGGGACCAACGCGTGTCTGTTTGTTTACATTAAATCTGACAGTTGACATGTTTAAAACGCGGTCGAGACAGAAATATTAAATCAAATCCACTCCAGTGGAAAAGATACATCGATGACATTTTTTCACTGTAGAGTGTCGAGAAAAAGGAGATAGAAGATTTTATTGTCCTTGCAAACAAACATTAATCTCAGACAAAGAAGTAAACTTTCTGGATACAACCGTTTTCAAAGGCGAGAGATTTAACAAACAAAGAATCCTTGATATCCGCACGCAATTAATCCAGTACACCTATTTCTCTGCAACTCCAAAGCACGCCTCCGTGCTAGAGATAAAAATTAAATAGAGATAAAAATTTTCCTCGTTCAAACAAAACTCTAAAGGTCACACTCCACGATAACACGAATTAATAAGTCGTGTCTGGCCTGTCAACACCTCCTTTCAAGACATCCTTGCGCTGAATAAATTTCAACAGCGCTTCTTTCTGAACTGGCTTTAGTTCTCTGATATTTTGAAAATTTGGATACTAAAGAGTAATCCACAGCGTTTCTTAAAGATCGCAAAAAGACGCAATCTCTATCTACGTCCGCCATTGTTGTTTGTGTGGCTTCACTTTGGGAAACCGGTTTTTCACGCGCCCGTTGCGAATTGTTTTGGTCCAGCCAATCGAAGTTGCTGTTGCATCATTAACTCCCGGTAGAGTCTGGAAACAAGTAGGAGTAACCAATCAGCGACCTAGTTCAGATTCTGAACTAGATCCTCGCATGGAAATGAGGTTGTATATTCGAGTGACCAGAGGTCCGTCTCGCGAGCTTCTTCTAACCGTTTATGCGGTTAATTTTACTCATGATATTCAGAGAACGGACCTCTGGATCCAGGGTGTGCCATTCCTCGCGCGTGGAAAAATGCTTTAAAACTGCATGGTCAAAACAACCTCAACGATATTTCTACCACACCTCTAATCACAAGTTCTATTTATTCTGCAATCTTCGTTCCACCAACCTCCCAAACTAAAATTTTACGACACGGCTTTTTAGAAAATAATGTTCTAGTCATAAAGTTTATCAAATGCCTTTTATAGTTACAAAAGAAGTTAAACTCATAATGTTTCAATACAAAATTATACACAACACTCCCTACTCAAATGAGTCTTTACCGTGACGGTATCTCAGAAAGTGATTTTTGTCCGTTATGTGGGTGTGAGAAGCAAACTTTAAACCATATGTTAATCCAATGCAGTAAATCACTCTCCGGCCTTCTGGAATACGTTTCAAGAGTGGTGGTTTGAAAAAGCTCGTGAAAGACTTTCTATAAAACATGGTAGCATATTATACGGCTACTTTGACAATACAGAGTACTGGCAGGCATTAAACTACTCAATTCTAATAGCAAAATACTATATATTCTGCACGTCAAACAGGCGCCAAGGTGAACTATACTTCTGTATAAACTTCCTGCTGCGAATCCGAGAAAAAATTGAAGTAATTAAAGAAACTGCAATTGCAAAGAAATCAGCTTGCCTGCTTTTCGCCGAAAGTGGATAGTTCTTCTGTACTGAATTAGTATTAGTAAATTTGTAAATGTAATCGTACGTTTGCGTAGTTCGTGTGGTGTCATATTGTAATGTAGTGATGTAAATAATGTATTGTTTAAAATAAAGTTGTTCATTATATAAAAAAAATCAGGCAACACAAGCCGCTTTTTAAAAATAGAAAATTACTCTCACAACGTGATATATGTCCGGTTCTGTCATCAACGCATTCGCCGACGAGCGTCTTTTGGTTTATAGCAACCTTTGGATTTAAATTTTCCCTAGCTATCGCTTTGGGGTAGCTGTCAAGGGAAACTCTATTGTTCCCGTGACATATCGAAGATGATAAACGGGGATAAACATGATAAAATATCCCCGAGATAAAGTATCTAGGGCACCTTGGGGCAAAAGTCTGTAGTGTGACCACGGCTAATTTTTCGTGCAGACCAGAGCCCTGGTGCAGACAGAAGACAGTGAAGTTTTGTGACTTATATAAAGACTATAAAATACTATAGAGTGCTGACACATCTAAATTTTGAAACGTACTTAATTATTACTGTGGGTGCCAGAGGCTTTTCTTGCGCTCTCGCTACGTTCGGCATTTATTAGCGGCCACAGCTTTTGACGTTACTTTCGGTGGCTCGTTACTTTTGAAATTTTACGGTAACACCCTGGGTGCCAGATGTTTTACTCACGCTCTCATCTATCACACGCTAATACTAACAATCAAAGGGCTCTTAAAGCCATCTCGTTAATGCGAGAGAATGTAAGGTTAATAAAACAACAACAACAACAACAACAACAACAACAACAAGAATTGGAAAAGTTGGGTGCCTTTGATAGGTAAATGTAGTAAAGACGTGATAGGTAATATGTGTAAAGCTGCTAAATGGTTTACTGAAGTTGAAAGATTGAAAATACCTGTAGGTCTAATCGTAGAGTTAGACATTGCAGTCATAGAGGACTTAAGGGCTCTTTTAGGAGCCACCAAATCAATAAAAGTCATGAGCAACAAAATAATCACGAGTATGAATGTAAATAATTTTCATGTTAATTTAGCGTATTTGTTCAAAATAGTCTTCATTTTACAGCTGAGGGGAAACTTCAACTTGATTATATTAAGCGAATGAGCCGAGGCCAATTTGGTTGCTACGGGGGGAAATTATGAGGAGGGATGGGGGTGGCAAAACTACTTAGATTCAATCTATCTTTAGAGAGCCCTTTTACTTAGTTAATTTTCTATGTTTTGTATCAGTCACAGTATTTTAGTAGCAATGACTTGTATGGCATTACAATGGCGATTTTCTTATCAATCGAAATTTGGGAAAGATGTTCGAAGGTTAAAAAATATTTACTATCTTTATTTATTGATATTTAAACAAAACTAAAACATATTGCAACGATTTTCATTTGGGATTAAAATTGATTTACTAGCAATGTTTTTAAACAGCCAATTAATATGTGCAGTGTATATGTGGATGTATGAGACAAAACAAGAACTTTGTGCATGTGAATAAGTTCAGTAAAAAGACTTCAGTAAAAAAGGAATGTTTTATCTAAATACTTCACTAAGGTAGACTATTGTAAAAAAGGCAAATGAAAATATTTTACTTGTCGCTTTTTCCGTCAACTAAAAAATTGTGTACCTTCGGGCAGAATGGTGTCTCTTGTAGGAATAGAGCTAGCGATTAGATTTCGTTTCCTTTTATAGCCGAAGCTGTTTTCAAAACATCTCGGCTTAAAGAAGCCTTGGTAAAAACGACAAGCGACGTGGCCCCGAAAATTGCCGACATGAGACGTTCTGAACAGCGAGAAACGGCTCGATTCCGCTTCAAAAATACGACAAATTACGACAGCGACTTTAGAAGGTTGTGCAATTTACCAATAAAAATTAAACATTATTGACCATATCGTTCATATCAACACCCGACGGCCAACGGTCTGTTTTACATGTAATGATCAATTTGTTATTGAAACGTCTACCAACCTCGTTCCCAAGGCCCCTATCTTCCTCTCTCTTGGATCGGACGTGCAGTTAGAGTACACCCTAGACTCCCGGTATACACATACATATCCGTGACCTTTGATTTTTGATTTTTTTGGTGCAAATTGGTTTTAACAAGTTTAATAATTTTCCTTCGAGCAATTTTATTTTAAAAAGAGACTTTTCTTTTGATCTTGTTGAAAAATTGCACTTTATCAAATAAAGACAAATAAGTGACAGGTCACGCGTGTGGTTTTCGTTGGAATTACACGCACTGGCTCCCCCGACGGTGTCAATTTGCGCGAGGGCAAAAGTAACGACCCTCCCCTCGGGTGAATGTCATTTTGTCTCTGTGACGCGGTCGCTAAGCTTTAGTATTCGAATTTCGTGATACAGCCGTTTGGATCGCGGACAATGGCGAAGCGAAGATGGCCAGAATCGCTCCAAAACGGAGCCCTTTTAGAGCCCGTGAAAGGGAATTTGGAAGCTAGCACGAATCGCACGGGTAGACATTTAACCTGCGGCCTCACTGGTGGCAATTCGGGGAGCTTGAGTTGAATTGTTTAGAATTTATTGGCTTTCGCGTGGCGAGGGTTCGCTCAGAGGTCTCCAGCCTTCCCTTCTTTTATAGTGGATAGTGGGGCGAGTAACAAAAGTTGTAAAAATGCATTTAAACCGGTCAGGATACATCAAGAGACAATAAAGTAAAGGTAAGAAGACTTTAGTGTGTAATATTTTCGATTTTTCTATCGCTTATCAATTCCGTGACAAATCGTATTATTTCCTAGTATATTTCATTACTGTGCTGTAACTTGATCTGACTCACATCACGATTGGTCTGCCTGTGGGATCATCCAATTTAAATCTTTGATGTGTGCCACAACGCATTGGATAAATGTTTACGCTTATCCGCGTTTGTAGATCTTTATATATAAGATATAAACATCTAAGAATTTTACGGAGATTTTAAAGAAGAAAAGAACTGATCCATGACCTATGGTCGCTACAATGTCTGTCATTGATCGATCAGATTCCGTTCACGCATATTCATTGCTATTTTAAGACTTAAATTCAGTCAGGAAGTCAAGACAAAAAAGTGCATATCCTTAGAATTCCTCTATTCCTCAAAGAAAGAACTGAGCAAATATATATTTTTCCAACCTTAATTTCATTTTTAAGACAGTTTTGAGATTCGCTCTTTCCTGTTCTTTATAATCTTCCGGAAACCGGACATTCCACAAAGATAACAAGTATCACAGCACATTCATAATCCATCGGACAAAATTATCAACAAAAGCCAGAGAAACTTTTGATAACTCAGACGTCAGATGTGGGTGGGCTGAAATATCTGTTTTCCGCTTAGTTGTCAATGCTTGTTAAAGGAAATATTTCACGCAGTTGTGTATGTTGTTATCGATATCGATATGAAATGTTTTGGAAAGTGAAGCGGACATTGATTTTTCTTTTGTGGAGAGTTGAAAAAGAAATGGCTGCATAAGTTAATGTTATACATGAATGGGTTATTTGCGAATATATAGTGATTCTGTCTTTTTTTATTCGAAAGTCGAGAGTTTTCTATTTCCGGTATCATGTGTTTAGTAACTATTAGAAATTAAATGGGTCTGCTTTAAACCTCAAAATATAGTGTTGACAGTGTCTTCTTGACGAACCTCGGGGTCACGACCGCAGTAAAAATTCATAAAATATTCTATTAAGATCCAAGTCTTATGCGATAGTCATATATTGGAATAGTGGGATCTTGTAATTGTTTTTTAGTAGCTCCTCAGAGTTTATTCCGCGTGTAAGTGTAATGTGTTTCTCGGAGCTAGGCAGTATCTCCATTACATCCGGTTTGAAATATTTGAATCTCCAGCATAATAGCTGTACACTCTTTATCAAGTTTCCCGGAAAGTGACATCATGAAACTTAGCGCCCCAATTTCTCAAATTATAAAATTTGTACTAAAGTAATCAAACATGCGGGATTCCTGACCGCAGTATTTTTCAAAACCTTTTTCTGATCTGCCGGAGATACAGGCAAAGGTTGTCCGTTGTTGCATTATTATGCAGTATTACTTTATTTTGTATTAAATTTTCCACCGCAGAAATATAATCGCGCAGAAAAAATTACTTGTTTTAATGATGTATATCGGCTTAACAAGAACTTTTCAACAGTGAATATATTCCTATCATAACTCCGAGGCGACCGGCACAACAGTTATCTGTATTCCCGATTCAACTCCACACACGTCCTCAAAAGAACCAGAGACTGTTATCATAATACTGATACATTTTTACAACAACGTACAATAATTCACTCACTAGTTTTCTCGTTGTTTATGTTCATATTGGCGCCAGAACAGCAACCATATAACTGGGAGAACCATAAAAACCTCCGGTCAGGAAGTGAAATTGTTTAATACCGATGCCTTGGATTTTATTTATACTTGACCAGAAATCCGCAAACATTTCCTCCCAGCAGAAATTTAAGCTGTCCCAACGCGCAAAAATTTCCTCCCGCAAAACAAATTCAGTCAAAATTTCCTTGTGCACGGTAGCTAAACCAATAAAACTATGACGTCTTTCCCATACTATTGCATACAAACGCAAAGTTCATGCTATTTTGCTCTGCCATATCGCTCATATTAAAACACAAACTTTCCCGTCCAATAACGTCTCCATTCGTAAAAAATAGACCGTGAAATTCTCAAACTACGTTTCCCAAGAAAACGTATTTGACCTATTTTTACCATTCTCGAAAGCAGCTTGAATGGCTTTACGACAAATGATTGAAAATTTTAAATATTGATACGTAACGTGAGATATCGAAACTAAGAACTTTAATATCTTTGCAGTGACGTAATGTGAAATATGACAAGTTCATCACAAGTTCTGACATCCCAATACCCTAGGGAAATTAACAATAGGACCGGGGGTGTTCCTCAAATATTTTAGTGACGGTATGTGACGCCCTTCTTGAAATCCTAACCGCTTTAACCAACCATATCCTCAATGCCCTAATATAGCTTCTATGAAGAAGAAAGAAGAAACTCCCCCCCGGACAAAAGTCCACAAAAATTTGTTAACAGCTTTTGCCCCTTTTTTCGTGGTAATTTCGAAATCTCGCTTAATGCGCATGCGCATTAACGAGATAAAAATAAAGAAAATCAACGAGGAAGAGTATGTTGATATTCCAAAGGTTTTTGTCAGAACTGACAGTCAATCATAGCCCGAAAGACAATTCTGTGGTGTAGAATGAACTTGAATTATCGTACACGGTGTGAAATTTGCTAAGCAAAGAAAACTGTTCTTTGTAGCTTTAAAAGAAATGATCAAGAATTTGGGGCAAAAAGATAAAAATTAATGTCGCACCGGAAATTAACGCTCCATTTAATCAAGACAGAAAATTGAACGCTTCAAGAAATTGACGCGACTTTAAGTTGCGTAAATTTCGAACTGAGTTCGCGTTAATTTAATGAAGCGTTTATTTTCTAAAGTGTTTGTTTTCAGTGGCGTTAAAAAGTAGAACATTTCTCTCCTGCCCGGCTCTCCTGAGATACAAAAAAAGATCAAAGGCTTTTGAGGCCGGTTGCCGATAAATAATATTCCTGGGAGTGGCTGAAATATGATCGTGGTGTGTTCACTGAAAAATCTAACCAGAAATCCAACAAAAATCTTACAAAGTAAAGTAAATACCCCATTTTCGAGCTAGTAACTATTGATTTCACTTTCATCATTAAATTATATATCAATTCTAAATAATCCGACCGATTTCCGTAAAAAGATGGAAATAAATAGGCCTGGCAGGATTGACACCAACTTTTCAATCTTTCAAATCCGACCTTTGATATCTCAGACCATCTCTTCCACGAGGCCGGGATTTCTGTTTCAAATATTCTTTCTCTGTCTTTACTAACTGACATTGAATAATCTCAAAGCTGCACAAACTATGGCAACCTATCGTTAACTATAAATTCTGGATTATGAGCACATGGGCTTTGAGACACAAACGGTAGTAAGGGTCTAGTAACAAGACAAAGCGGGAGTTTCCCTTCAATCGAGCCCCGTTAATATATCTCGGGAATTCTGAATCCTTGTAAACTTACCACTTGCAATTGTTTTCCAGTGGAGAGATCCATTGATGTCTTCAAGGGTATCAATTTAGCTGGAGTGCGAGCAGAACGAGAGCAGATTATTTGAGAGCAGATACTCCGTGACAGCGTGAGAGACAATAACCGGGAGGTCGACCACGAGAGACGCGTTAACCGCAAGCCACACCCTCATCGGATGTCATCGTTATCTGGGTGTTAACACCCAAATAACGATAACAACCGGCAACAACAGGGTATTAAAAGTCAGTTTTGTTCACAGAACATTCGAAGTTTTGAGTTTTGAAACAAAACCGTTGCGTTCCCATACAAACCTTTATAAATCGAATCTTTGTAACACAATACCGCTCATAAAGCAAGGGTCCCGGTTGTCTGATAGTGAGCTTGGGCCGCCTGTGGACAGTGATAGTTTTAGGAAAAAGGAGGGATGTACAGCCCCCGAAATGATCCCGACCCCGAAATGATCCCCAACCCTGAAATGATCCCCAAATCGACCCCGAAATGATACCGACCCCGAAATGATCCCCATTTCTCTTCACGTCGATCCCGAAATGATCCCCAATTAATTTTAGGAATGGAATGATATCCTAGAGCTATGGATCGTGCAAAATGCAGAACATCATAACTTAAGTTTCACTAATAATTTTCACTTGCCCACATTCTTTAATGACATTAATTTGGGATTACACTTTGAACTGGATTAAAGTCATTAAACGAAAATATTATTTAATACACAAAGTCTATTTTATTTGCATATCTAGTGTTATATGTATGGACATCACTGGCATAGCGAAGGTGGTTGTCGAAGATTCTTGGTTTTCACGTGACGTCATCAAATTCGAAAATCATAAATTGTAATGCCTTCTGAATTTATATGTCCACCAGGTTGAAGATGACTTAAAAATAAATCTTTTCACAAGTATCCAACCCGGTAGCGTCTTTCGTTTTGAAAATACAGCATTTTGAATTTCTGACTTTTCACCCTACGTGACACCAACATGGCGTCCGTGACAAAGCTTTTTCCTATGAAACAAGGGCCTCTCCTCGTGATTTTTGGCACTTTGGGCAGTTAAAGTATTAGGAATGCAGTTTATGCGAATGAATAGGAGTTCACGAGAGAAAAGTAATCGCTTTCAGAGCGAAAGTGAAGTCCAGATGTTTTTATTGATTTCCGGCGGCCATCTAAGATGGCGTTTCCATACAAAGCTCTGTAAATTTGAGTCGAGTGCTTCGGCGAATAATTCAACAACGGGATACTGCACAGATCTGAGACTTAGCGAAGTTTTTTATTTGTTACTCTTTTATAACATTACAAATTATTGGCTTCTTTCACTAAATAGTTTCGATTCTAAAACATTATATATTGGTGTCCCTCCGGGATGGCGTTTCCATACAAAGCTCTGTAAATTTGAGTCGAATGCTTCGGCGAATAATTCAACAACGGAATATTGCACAGATCTGAGACTTCGCGAAGTTGTTTATTTGTTACTCTTTTATAACATTACAAATTATTGGCTTCCTTCACTAATTCGTTTCGATTTCAGACCATTTTAAAATTTTATGGCGTGACAGTGAAAACCAAGAATTGTCGTGAAATTGTAGTCTTTTGTAACGCAACGCGCAAACCCGTTTATTCATGTTGTATGTTTTGACAGATAATAGAGTTGTAATCACGGAAGGTCTAGTGATGATCGAGAAGTTTATTAATTGTAATGAATGCTTTGTAATTGAAGGGATTGTAATAATTTATGCGCGTATTGCGTGTATGAAACATTAGAATTTTGTTTACAAAAAGATAGGGATAGACTTAATTGTGATCAGATAGTAAAACGTAGTCGAAGAGTAAACTTGTATTGTAGATTGTGAAACGAACGTGGGAAATAAAGAAGGTTATACAGTCCAACTTGATCGTGAGTGTGATATTTCCCGACAAAGATATTGGGAAGTTGCTTTTTATGCCACTGGTGTGAGAACTTGAGTAATTGTAAGAAAGATAAACACAGAAAAGAAATATAGACAAATTAATGGCAAAACCATTAATCAACTATGTCAGACTTTAGAAAAGGAGAATTGGGGAGGGAGGAAAGATTGCGTGAGGAGCCCTAAGGACGTCTGCGCAGGAGGCTCGGTTTGGCCAGCCGAAATAAAGTACACCTTTTAAATTTGTATCTACGTTGTATCGGTCCTTGCTTTTTTAGTTTATTTCACTTGTTAAACCGATCAGATCACTATTGATCCAACGTATACCAGCAGGATTGTCGTCCACGGTTACGTGCTTGAACTTCTCATTTTAGTAAAAAGTAAAGCGCGCGCGGAACTCTGGGAAGGGATAAGAAGGGAGACGAGGCTCTTTCCATCATTCCCCGTGCTCCCATTTTATATTTTACTGTTCTCAAGGAGCCTCTGCGGAGGAGAGAGCTTATAGACCTGACTCGTCCCCAGTCGTCGCGAGGTGTGATGGGAAGGAGGAAAGGGGGGAGACGTCGTCTCTCCCTTCTCCCCTCTTCCTTCCCATCATCCCCTTCGTTCTAGAGCGCTTACCATTTGAATGGAATTTCCGGTTAGAATTTTCCGACAAATGGTACTGGACTTTCCTTACTGAAGGAAACGGAACAGGAATGACCTGTACCATTTGTAATTTACCGAATGCCGAGAGGCACTGGGGGTGAAAAACAAAACGACGGCGGGAAACATTAACAGGCAAATACTTTTATAGGCTTACCCTAAAACGCGATTGTACGCAACAACAACAACAACAATTTATTTACAAATAATAAAACAAATTATATTAGCAACCCGCAAATGCTTTCAAGCCCTGCTACAAGTCTCCAATTTTATTAAAACAATCATTTATTTATTTACTTATTCGCTCAAGTTAATGCTAGAATTCCAGCTCTGATTCTTTGCTACGTACGACTACGTTTCAATTGTGCGAATCGCTCATGCAGCAAGCACGATTCGTAAAAGTTAAAGTAAAACAACTAACGGCAATCAAAACTGTCCATCTTTCTAACCTGTTAAATTTCACAATCATGCTGTAGAAAATCTGTCAACATAGCCGATGAAAAGTGGCAATTTTCATACGAATAAACTCGGAGTAAATTTCCTTCTTCAAAGTGAGCTTTCTTATTTCGCGAAGAAGCCTGGTACTAGTGATGCGAACAAATGGTACAGAAAATTCCAGTCGTTCCGATAAAAGTGAGAAAAAGGTTATACCTCGGAAGGTATTGCCTTTATTCCGAAAAAAATCCACCGGGATGAACCGTTCCATTTGAATTCTCCCCGGAATTACCGGTTTTTCCACACAAATGGTAAGCGCTCCAGTCTTCCACGCCAAAAACTAATAATGAGAGACGACTGGGGATGAGTCAGCTTATAGCGGAGCTCTGCGGGCCGAAGTCCCGCGCGGAGCGCCATGCTGATAGAACCAGAGAACCATAGAACCCATGCTCGTCATTTTTCATGGTCATGGCTAGCGGAATGTTTCGCGGGCGCGTTGTGTACCCACCGCCGCCGCCGACGCCGCCGTCGCTTAGGGTTAACTCGCGGGCGCGTAGACCGTCGCAAAACATGCGCGTATGACGCCACCCAACAACATTGCAATTTCACGTCACCTGGGATGCTGTGTTTAGCGGAGAAAACCGTTTAAATTAAAGTCGTTATTCTCCTGAATTTTTTCGCGGTTTGCTTCTCAAGATAGGGATACTAATTAAGGGATATTCAGAAGCCGCTATCTTCCCCGTGTGCTGTTGCCTTGTCGTGGTGGGGGAGCTTGTGTGCCTCAATGACCCTGTGAGCTAAACCGGTGGGGGCTTAAGCCCCTGGCAGGTCTAACCAAGCCGAGCAGGTTACAGGGGAGAGGACAGACTAAAAGCAGCAACTGGCCCTCCAGGTTGGGGGTTGGGCGTGGGGCTAACAACCCCACCCCAGAAAACATCAGCTTGTTACTGAAACTGCAACAACACTACCTACAGAAACCTGGGGTCCAGTGGGAAACTCTAGTCAAACCAATGGCACCATGACAACTGCGGATGAAAGCCCATCTCAGGAAGTCCGCAGTCCGAGTCAGAGCTTCCTGGGACCCCGAACTACGATCCGTCTTGGAGCATGGAATGTCCGTACCATGTTTGAAACTTCGAAGACAGCCCAAGTCATCAATGAAATGCAGAACTACAACGTAGACCTCCTCTGCGTAAGCGAGTGCAGATGGACTGGGTCAGGACGTAAGGTGACACGCGATGGTTCAATTATCCTCTTCTCAGGAAAGGACAATGTACACTCCAACGGTGTAGCCCTTATTGCAAACAAGCAAGCAGCCAAGTCTCTAATGGAGTGGGAACCCATCAGCGACAGACTTATCAGAGCGAGATTTGCCTCGAGCTACTGTAATCTAACCATCTTGCAGTGCTATGCTCCAACCAACGAGGCAGAGGAAGAGGTCAAGGATAACTTTTACGAGCAACTGCAACGTGAAGTCTCCAAAATCCCACAACACGATATGCTACTGATAACTGGTGATCTGAATGCTAAGGTTGGTAATGATAACAGCGGGAGAGAGGATGCAATGGGGCGGCATGGCTGCGGAACCATCAATGACAATGGAGAGAGGCTTGTTGAATTTTGTCTTAACAACAGGTGCATAATTGGCGGAACCATCTTCCCCCACAAAGATATTCATAAACTGAGTTGGAGATCACCTTATGGGATTACTGTCAATCAGATTGACCACGTCATCGTCAACAAGAATCGAACAAGAAATGGCAGAGATCTCTTTTGGATGTCAAAGTCCACCGTGGGGGAGATGTTGGCAGTGACCATCACCTGCTAATAGCCAAGATCAGGCTAAAACTACGAGCAACACTTACCATCAAACAGCGGCACAGAGTATTCGATGTTAACAAACTTCGTGCACCTGAGGTTAAGCGGGAATTCACCCTTGAGCTCAGAAATCGCTTTAGCGCTCTTGATACCGTAGATGGAGAAGACCAGGACATTGTTGAAACAACATGGGGAAATATCACAAGAGTGTATAAAGAAACAGCAGAGAGCGTCTTAGGCTTCAGAAAGAAGAAAGACAGACAATGGATAACACCTGAGACATGGAGGAAGATCGACGAGAGGAGAAAAGCCAAAGACAACCTGCTAAATGCAAAGTCACCCAGACTGACTCAACGTGCGAAAGAAGAGTACAAGATCAAATACAAAGAGGTCAAGAGGAGTGCCCATAGGGACAAAAGAGCTTTTGTAGAGGAATTGGCTAATGAAGCAGAGACGGCCGCAGCTAAAGGGGACCTGAGCACTGTTTACAAGATCACCAAGCAGCTAAGTGGGCAGAATAACACCTGCAACAAACCAGTCAAAGATAAGCAAGGAAAACTGTTAACAACGGAAAGGGAACAGGCTGAGCGATGGGTTCAGCACTTCAAAGAAGTGCTTAATCGGCCTGAGCCTAACGAGCCTGCAGATCCAGACCCCCTCGGATGATATTGACATTAACATCAGCCCACCCTCCCAGGCTGAGGTGGAGACGGCAATTAAGGCAATGAAGAGTGGGAAAGCGCCAGGAATCGATTCGCTACAGGCAGAATTACTCAAGGCAGATATCACCACAGCCTCCTTGGTGTTTACCAATCTCTTTGCTAAGATTTGGGATCACGAAATCATCCCCAAAGACTGGTGTAAGGGCCTTATATCCAAGATTCCGAAGAAGGGTGATCTCAGCAACTGCGACAACTGGCGAGGCATAACACTCATGTCCATTCCCAGCAAGGTCTTCTGCAGAGTCCTCCTCAAGAGGATTGACTGTGCCTTAGATGTTAAGTTGAGACAGGAACAGGCAGGATTTCGGAAAGGTCGAGGCTGCATAGATCAGATTTTTGCTCTGCGGAGACTGAGACGAGCGACTTGGGATGTAGACGTGCTTGAGAAGCTCCGTTCACCGTGCACTTATTTTAACTTATTTATGTTGTCTATGGAAAAATCTTCTCTCTTCTTAACCCCAAAGAGGAAATCTACAAGCCAGAATTTATCTACTAGCTCCGCGGAGTCACCCGAAGAGAAACGCTGGAAAGAATCCCGTTCTCCCGACACAGACGTTTCGGAAGGCGAAGACGAAGCTATGGCCGCGTCGTCTCCAACGGAAGGCATTGTTAAAAAACTGGATCTTATTCTAACTAGGCTGGATAACATAGATTTGAAGATGGAAGAATTTAATCAAGCAGTAAAAGGCCTAAAAAGCAAGGTATCTAGCCTTGAAGTTGACGTGGCTTCGGTTAAAAACAAGCAGAAGAGTCTGGATGATAAATTCACTCACGTGGAGACAAATTCCAAATTTGTTGATGACACCTTGAAACAGCTTCAAGATGGTGTGGATAAAAGGAAGCTAGAGATTGATAATTGCAATAAACAACTCCTTTATATGGAGGCGTATAGCAGAAGAGAGAACCTAAAATTCGAGGGAATTGCAGAATCTCCGGAGGAGCACAACGCAACTTCTAAAGAAGACACGAGGGAAGTTCTTATAAACTTTTTTGAACAAGTACTAGGAACTGAAGATGCCAAAAATATCGAGTTCCAACGGGTACACAGACTGGGCAAACCCAAGACCGACAGTGAAAATGGTGGCCGAACCATTATTGCGCGTTTTTTAAGATTCTCTGATAGGGAGCGCATTTTTAAATGCGGTCGAAAACTTAAAGATACTAATTATAGAATGTTTGAAGATATTCCGAACGAATTACATCAATTGAGAAAAGCCCAAATGCACAAACTAAAAAAAGCAAGGCAAGAAGGAAAACGAGCTTATTTTAGCAAAACAGAACCAGATAAGTTATACATTGATGGAATATATGTTAAAATGTAAAATCACTATTTCTATATGATTAGCATTAAGTTAACGTATTTACCGTTTCCCTTGTGACCCCCCTGTCTTTTTTAACAATCGTCAAATACATCTCTATTGTAGTTTCTGCAATTATTATTTAACATATGAATAGAGCAAAAAAATCATTTTTCATAATTGACACTTCATAGACATTTGTTTCTATGATCAAGGTGATGGAACTAGGTTTTGAGTATTGTGCAAGTAGTTTAGGAAGCGGATAATATTGATGGATAAAGGTCCAGTAAAGTTTACTTTGGAATATAAGGTAAGTGTTTTAAATTTTCCTCTCCACTTGTTTTTGTATGCGATACATGTTATGTTTTCATTTTTGTTAATTAATGTAATAGTAGCTTTGGCTTGTTTTTTACGTAACCATAATACTACGTCAACTAGCACTGTTGAACACAGTAGCCCAATGAAGATTAAGACAACCAACATTGATTACATGCCCTATCTTGTAGTTCGTCTGTTATATCGAGGATGTACTTTAAGGCTTTATTTTTTTTAGTCCTTCCGCAACTCCAGCGTTTATATAACTTTTTTTTTCAGCTTATGAATATTAGATGGGAGTAGATACTTGTAAATTGGTCTCGTTAAATGTGAGGGGCATAAGTAATTTTAAGAAAAGAAGAATTATTTACACTTGGTGTCGAAAACAAAAGGCAGATTTTATCTTCTTACAAGAGACTCATTCTAAAAAAGACACAGAAATACAGTGGAAAAATGAATGGGGAGGTGAAATCTTTATGTCGCACGGTAGTTCTAATTCACGTGGAGTGGCAATTCTTTTTAAAAAAGGCGTTGATTGTACTATTGAATCCAAAATACTGGACCCTTTGGGACGTTATATCATTCTTAAAGTTGAGATTAAAGACAAAATATATTTATTGATTAATATATATGCACCTAACAAAGACACAGATATTATTAATTTTCTCAATAATTTATTGACGACGCTGCAAAAAGAAAACCTTGACGAAGAAGAAAATATTATATTGGGTGGGGATTTCAACTGCCCTCTAAATCCAGTTTTCGATAAGAAAGGGGGTATTTTAACTCCAAAAAAATTTGTAGTAGCCACAATTGATAGCTTACAAGAAGAGCTTGATTTAGTTGATATATGGAGGATTAAAAATCCTACGAAAAGAAGCTTTACGTGGAGTCAAAACTCTCCAACGATATTTTGTCGTTTGGATTATTGGCTGATTTCAAACAGTTTGCAAGATTTAGTTACATCAACGGATATCATTCCATCCATTAAAACGGATCATGCAGCAATTTCCATAGAGATATGTAACAGAATCGATGATATTAAAGGCCCAGGATATTGGAAAATGAACTCTTCTCTTTTGGAAAATGAAGATTATATAAATGACATTAACGAGAAAATACCAATTTGGTTAACTGAGGGTCGCAAAGATCTGACCGATAATCGGAATATTTGGGATTGGATGAAATATAATATTAGAATACATGCAATTCAGCATTCTAAACGAAGAGCGAAGGCAAGAAATGAAAAAGAAAACAATCTTCAAAAGGAATATGCAAAAGCAAAACAGAATTATGAGTCAGATACAAATGAAGCTAATGTAAATGCACTCAATTCAGCTAAAGAGATGCTAGAACTCCTTTATGAAGAAAAACTTCAAGGAATTATTATTCGTGCACGGGCCCGCTGGCACGAACATGGTGAAAGAAGTAGTAAATATTTCCTTAATCTAGAAAAAAGAAATAATGTTAAGAAACACATGCGAAAACTGAGAATTCACGGTTCCATAACGACAGATCCTTTCGATATACTTTCAGAACAAAAACAATTTTATGAAAAATTATATTCAAGCAGAAATAAAAACGTTGATAATACACAACGAATTAAATCCTTTCTGAGTGATTTACACATTCCTAAACTTACAGAAGAGCAAAAGCTATCGTGCGAGGGTGATATAACATCTGAAGAATGTGCCTCCATTCTAGAGAGCTTTCAAAACAACAAAGCTCCTGGGAACGACGGAATTCCTGTTGAATTTTATAAAAAATTCTGGTCTCTCATAAGTGAACCTTTCACATTATGTGTTAATGAATGCTTTAAAAAGGGAGAAATGTCACGTTCACAAAAACAAGCAGTCATTACTCTTATTGAAAAAAAAGGAAAAGATCGTTCATTCCTTGAAAACTGGCGACCAATCTCCCTAATTAATGTTGACGCAAAAGTTATGTCAAAGGTTATAGCGAATAGAATCAAAAATGTTTTGCCAAATATTATACATTATAACCAAACCGGTTTTGTTAAAGATCGCTACATTGGCGAAACAGTACGATCAATATTTGATATAATGGATTTTACTCTCAAAGAAAATATTCCCGGTTTAATGATCTTTATCGATTTTCAAAAGGCATTCGATAGTCTGGAGTGGAACTATCTTATTGCTTGTCTAGAAGCTTTTAACTTCGGTTCGGATTTTATTCGATGGGTAAAAGTTTTCTATGAAAACATACAAAGCTGTATCATAAATAATGGCACAACTTCAGATTATTTCACACTGGAACGGGGAGTTAGGCAAGGAGACCCCCTCTCTCCCTATCTATTTGTTATCGCAATTGAAACTCTAGCCATAGCGATCCGTCAAAATACTGCGATAAAAGGTATCTTCATTAACAAAGAGGAGACAAAAATCCTCCAATATGCAGATGATATGACTGCAACCTTATTTGATATTAACTCAGCTTACGCTCTTTTCAACCTTTTGGATGTCTTTAAGAAACTCTCAGGCTTAGTAATAAATTCATCTAAGACTGAAGGAATGTGGATCGGATCTTCTAGAGGAAATCAAACCAAACCTTTTGGTATTAAATGGCCAAATGAGCCAATTAAAGCTCTTGGTGTTTATTATTCCTATGATTTGAAATTGCTACATGAAAAAAACTTTATAGAAAGATTGGATAGCGTAAAGAAACTTATAAATATTTGGTCTTCAAGAGGTCTCTCTCTTTATGGGAAAGTGACAATTATCAAATCTCTAATTATTCCAAAATTTGTTTATATCTCATCTTTGCTTCCCACATCAAAAGAAATTATTCAAGAATTAAATCGACTGCTTTTTAAATTCTTATGGAAAGGAACAGATAAAGTTACAAGATTATCAGCAATAAATGAATACGAAAAAGGAGGTTTGAAAATGATTGATTTGGAAAGTATGATTAAATCTTTAAGATTAGTCTGGCTAAAAAGAGTTTTTGGGACAAATGATGGCACATGGAAAAGTTACTTAAGGCACTTATTGGAACGGTTTGGAGGTCTTTTTTTATTTTATTGCAATTATGATACTAAAGATTTGACCATTCCCTCGCCTTTCTATTCTGAACTTCTTAAGTGGTGGTCAGATTTTCGGGACGTTTTTGATACAGGAAAAGACTGGCGAAACATAATATGGAATAATAAAGAGATACGCATTGATAAACTGCCCGTTTTTTATAAAGAAATGTTCGAGTCTGGCATTTTGTATGTTGAGGACCTTCAATTCCAGCTTAATAATACAGACTCTTTTAAGCTTATTTCAAGTAGAATTAACAAAATAAATTTTCTGATATGGATAGGACTTAGACATTCCGTACCATCTCACTTAAGATACAATAAAGGTAATTCCTTGCCTTCTCTTTCATTGATGATTGACAAAAATGTTTTTGATGTACTGAAAAAGAAATCCAAAGATTACTATATGTTAATTAAAGGTGTTAAAGCGCAGTGCCCATATATTTCAGACGTTCTAAAACGTGACTTTAATTTGACTGATGATCAACTGAAAAAAGTTTTTATTCTGCCTCATACCATAGCTTTTGAAGCATACGTCAAAGCTTTCCAATACAAAGTCCTTAACTCTATATTATATACAAATTATAAACTATATAAGATAGGTTATGTTACAGACGATAGATGCTCTTTCTGTAAATTAGAAATAGAAACCTTATACCATCTGTTCTTCCACTGTACACACTCTTCAAATTTTTGGAAAGAATTTGAAATCCTTTATTATCAGCTGACTAAAGAATTTGTACACCTTACCTTGCAAGATATAATGATAGGTATTATAGTTTCAAAATGCCCTTTACTGAATTATTTGTTATTAATTGCCAAAGTCTATTTATGGGATTGCAGAAGGACTCAAATACTTCCAAATATAGCAGGATTTAAGATAAAAGTAAAAATTAAATACGAAATAGAAAAATATATATGCTTTAAGAATAACACTGTAAGCCAATTTGACAAGAAATGGTCATTGACGTCGGGCTGTGTAATTTAATAACTATGTTAGACTGCTGCTATGTTGGCTACTATTATTATGTTTAATGAGTATATAGGGTTACGTAATTTTTAAGGTTAATTGTGTTAGTACGTCTCCGTAATTTAACGTAGATATTGTTTGTAGGTGTTATGTGTAGTATTATTTTATCTTGTATTGTATGCCGAGAGCAGTGTAATGTACTGTACTGTAAGTATTAAGTGTACTGTTCAATAAAAGCATTATTATTATTAAAAAAAAAAAAAAAAAAAAAAAAAAAAAAAAAAAAAAGATTTTTGCTCTGCGGAACATCATAGAGCAGTGTATTGAGTGGAATGTTCCCTTGTATATAAACTTCATTGACTTTAAGAAAGCATTCGACAGTGTTCACCGTGAGAGCCTCTGGAAGATCTTGAGGGCATACGGAATACTACCCAAAATTGTTACCATCATACGAACATTCTATGAACACTTTGAATGTAGTGTCATCTTGGAGAATACTCTGACAGAGTCATTTTCCGTTAAGTCTGGAGTAAGGCAGGGCTGCATTCTCTCCCCAATCTTGTTTCTAGTAGTTATCGACTGGGTGATGTGTAAAACAACATCAGACCGTCCCCGTGGAATCCAATGGACCTTGTTCTCATATTTGAAAGACCTTGACTTTGCCGACGATCTGGCAGTCATATCAGCTACTCATAGCCATTTCCAGGAAAAATCCAACCGGCTAAGCAATTTTGCAATGCGAACTGGTTTGAACATCAACCAGAAAAAGTCCCAGGTGATGTTTATCAATGCGCCAACAGCATCCCCAATCACGATCAATGGAGAAGCGCTGGAGTGCATTGAAGACTTCACATATCTTGGAAGCCTCATAAGCAACGACAATGGTGCCTATAAAGACATCCAGGCACGCCTTAACAAAGCCAGAGGTGCCTTCAGTCGACTCCGTAACATCTGGAAGTCCAAGCAATACAGCCTCAAAACTAAGATCAGGCTTTACAACAGTAACGTTAAGGCCGTACTTTTGTATGGCTCCGAGTGCTGGGGAATAACGAAAGGAGATATGAGAAAGGTTGACGTCTTTCACAACAGCTGCCTCCGTAAGATCTGTAATATCTACTGGCCCAACAAGATTCGTAATGAGGAACTGCATAAGAAGACAGCCAGTATGAATATGTCCCTTGAGATTAAAAATCGCAGGCTACGTTGGCTCGGTCACGTACTGAGGATGCCCGAAGACAGGGTTTCCAAACTTGCGATGGGATGGACTCCACCTGGAAGAAGGAAAAGAGGCAGGCCAAAAACCACCTGGCGGAGGACAGTGATGAAGGAGCTGTAAGAGATGGGTCTAACATGGGGCGAAGCACAGGCCAAAGCACGGGACAAAACTCTATGGCGAAGTTTTGTCGCGGCCTTATGTCCCCGACGGGACGAAGAGGATGAATGAATATAAATGAATGAGAAGCCGCTATAGTGGAAATAGAAGAGCTTTCAGAGATAAAATCTTGCTTCGAGGATGGGAGCAATGCGGGAAGATGTTTGTCATTTCGGGTTTCAGAACTGAAGAAGCGGAGATTTAAACAATTTCCAAGCAGTAGAGGGACTTAAAGGTAAAACAAAATACATTTTTCGATGGGAATTTATGTTGATATCAATCTGTGATTGACTTTTTTGTGTTCTCGCTAGTTTTCGGGAGAATTGTTTATAACGCGCTCAATTAAATTCAGTTGTTTTGATTTCTTTCATCGGAGACATCTCGGCCTCGATGAGTTCTTAATGCTTCGCGTTTCGATTTTAAACATAAACTTATGGAGATTTGAATAAATTTTTTCGAAAGAAGATTGTGTTGTCCATTTTTATGTGTTTGTTCATTCATTACATAGGTTGAAAAGCGATTTTATTTAAACAAAACAAAACAAGACTTGGATTTTATAGTTGTAAACTTCACTCGCGCGGTCTTATGCAAATATGTTTCAGTTTATATATATCAGTTTCTCGGACAATTTTTATAAGCAGCAGGTGTATTTTATTTGGAAATTAGTCGTACTAATTATTCTAGACGGAGAAAAAGTTGTTTTTGTGAACTTTTGTACGGTCTAAATTTACTGTGCAAATGGTCGCGTAAGTCTGTTTTTGAGAATTGCTAAAATTAAAAGATAGCCCGGTCGTCAATTTTATTCTTGTGCTTCCGACCTTTCACCTCGGTTAAGTTTATCATCGGCTTTCTGTTCAAAGAGCGACGCTGTTAGGCTCAGGCTATCTATATTTAGTATATACTGAAACAGTGGATAGCATTGTCGGCGCGCTCTGATTGGCTACTGAAACTCGGAATAGCAAATGCTATTCACTTCCCAGCAACTCGCGAAAATTAGCGCGCGAAAATTGTAATCGTTGACAGGAATAAATGAGTTAAAAAGCATCATTTTCGTTCAACCTCGTCCCCAGGGCCTTCTCCGCTTTTACAATTCAAAATGGCGGGTCGAGCGGAGAAGACCCTGGTCGAGGCTGCAAAATACTCCAAGAATCTTGGAGTATTTTGACACGTGACAGGTGCTGAAAATCTACGTCGTTCCTCTTGTACAGCGGCTAAAACAAATATGGCTGCTTTCTTCACTGCAGTCCAGGAGCAGTCGTTGAAAATGACCTTTAGCTTTGGTTCAATATCAGGCATCAATACCAACAAAACGAGGAATCTGGAGTCCGTTCTCTTTGTATAGACGAATTTGTGTTGTCATCAGGTACAATTTTGCGACTGTAAGACCGATTTTGCGACCATATTCTTGGTGCTGTTTATGTGTTTTTCAGGTAAGCTTAAGTAAGACTTAAATTAACCGTCTTTAGACAAACTTTCAGCGTAACTTTTCAATAATTGAACCGATTTTCCAAGGGCTTTTCGCGGTGAAAGCATTTTCGCCTTTTTTTAAATATTTTTGTTTCAAATTTCGATTCGGGTTTTCGAGTCAGCTGTGATTAAACCGGATTGTATGCACACATTTCTTTCCTTATGTGCATGTTTCTAAGACAGTAAAAAACAGTGGCCTGTAATAATTAATTATATTATTTTCTTTTATATTTTATATAGCTGTGAATATCTCAGTTCTGCTGAAGTCTTACCATCAATCAACATATGCGGAATGTTTTTCACGCACACACCAACATGCAAGTCATTCATGTTGTGTGTGATCATTAAAGAATTTACTGATGGTGTTTCTCAGACAAGGGCATCTCACGAATTGTTTTGCCAAATAGCTGTCGGGGATGCTCATGCTCATGCTCAGATGTTTGGATTACAATTGGATGAAAAGTTAATATTCTC
This sequence comes from Cladopsammia gracilis, assembly GCA_022457155.1. NCBI lineage: Eukaryota > Metazoa > Cnidaria > Anthozoa > Scleractinia > Dendrophylliidae > Cladopsammia > Cladopsammia gracilis. The sequence continues at coordinate 497,220 of JAJGOT010000443.1, read as the reverse complement.
AAACTGGAAATGTTAACTTACCTTTTTAGGACCCAGTAAAGAGGGTCTATTATAGGGGGTCGCACAGTCCGCAAACCGCCATAGTTTGTTCTCCCTAGACCGCAAACCGCTTTGGTTTTTAACTCAAGACCGAAACTGCCGATAATTCTTGACCGTAAACTGCCAGATAAATACGAATGTACTCGCAAACCGACACTAAAAAATGGCTTAAACTGCCAGCCCGCCAGAGTATAATAGACCCTCAGTAAAAACTATGCCTGACATTTTTAAGAGGATAAAAAAAATACTATTTCTGGTTCTCAGAAAGTCAAACTGAATATTTCAGAAGGCAAATAGCTCCCTAAAAAAAATTCTTGGACATCATACCTGAGCTAACTTTTTCAGAGAAAAGGATTTTGTTTGGGATACTTTTTCAGCTTAGGCATCTGAACAGATCTTAATTGGTGGACTTGGCTCATTGGGTGCCCACCTTCCTGGGATTTTCAAAAAATACCCTCCTTCCAATAAGTGCCCCCCCCCCCCCCTACACAAAGCTTGCTTATAAAAAAAAGTGACATTGAAGACATTACAGTGGATATAATAGCAAATGATCCAGTTGTAGGTTTATCAGATTATTCATTCTTTTTTAATAGTTTTGCACTATTTGTTGTGTGGTCCATTACCTAAGTGCTGATATTTGCAAGAGGTGAACTGTCATGTTTCATGAAAATAATAAAATCATTATACTTACCAAAAAACTACTTGACTTGCTTGAATAAAAAAAATAATTTTAATTGATTTGGGCAACCAACTTTGAGACATGGGCACCCCAGCTTGACTGTTTGGGAGCCCGATGGGCTTCCTGAAATTTTCTTTAGGGCACAGCCTTGGATTAGCATACAACACATGTGCCACATAATATACCACCTGGCTTCCACAAAGCGACTGGCTTCCCAGCTACAATTGCTATACTGAGTGGGCATCTGTAAATGGCTTTTGACTGTATTATTTTTATCACTGTCAGAGCAAGTTGTCTTGAATGGTGCATACAATAAAGTAAGAAAATATAAACATTGTACTCAGTCTGGTACATTAGCTTCTCTTAGGTGCCAACCCACAAGCTTCCAAGGGAGTATGTTGGGCAAGGAAGGGAAATAACTAATCTTTTTACAGTATACATGGCAAGAGAGAAATTGTGATGATGATGATGAAAAATTAATTTCCTAAACATCTCCACTGTTAATTAGGGCCCTTTCTGTTATTAATTTTGTTAACTATACTCCCTTTTTGTTTCAACACATTATTCTTTTGCAACATTCCTTATTTGATATCTTGAAGTTACAATCTTTCTTGTGGTTGAAACAGTTGACATTGTTCAGGGCATGAACATCCTTAGTGACTTTTTGTCTTTGAGCTTCTACATACATATATTATTATTCAAGAGCTGTTAGGGAAATGGTCAAAACTATTGAACTCGTACAGGGCCCACTGCTTTACAAAATACTGGTGTGCACTCACTCCCCCACCTAATTTAATGCTGTTGTCTTGTTAATTGGTATAGCCCTTATTAATTTTTATCAGGAGTGGAAACTGGGCAAACAATATCCTCCTTCATGCGTCATTTTACTAGCAATGCTAACTTCACATTTTTAGGCCAATAAATGTTGTCCAAGAGCCTAATCAGATAGGTGATATCTTGCATACCCCCCCCCCCACCCCCACCACAATATAACAGGGCCCACTGCTTTACAAAATACTGGTGTGCACTCACTCCCCCACCTAATTTAATGCTGTTGTCTTGTTAATTGGTATAGCCCTTATTAATTTTTATCAGGAGTGGAAACTGGGCAAACAATATCCTCCTTCATGCGTCATTTTACTAGCAATGCTAACTTCACATTTTTAGGCCAATAAATGTTGTCCAAGAGCCTAATCAGATAGGTGATATCTTGCATACCCCCCCCCCCACCCCCACCACAATATAAGGTGGATCACCTTCTAATATACTTGTCATGACCACTTCCCTTACATATTATTATGATTAATTTTGGTAAACGTTTTGACAAGTGGATGATGAGACCATCCTGGTACTAACTGTTTACAAAATTGTCTTGAGTTATAACAGGGCTGTTCTGAAAACCACTCTAGTGATAAATGAATTTAAAGATTACTATTAATGAGTTTTGGTATAAAAAATAACAGTGTCACTCAGTCCAAATGGATAAAATTTTCAGGAAAACATTTTATTCCATTTCAAAATACTTGATTTTCTGATCTAGTTCAAACTCTGACAATTCCAGCATTCACATTGTGCATGATCCAGACCATTATTATGACCAGAGAGTGCTTATATTAAGGCCTAAAATACAAGTTGTTGGCAATAATTTCCTAGAATTACTTAGGAGGTTCTTGCGTTGAATTGTCTCAGTTTTATAATTTCAAAGTAAATAAAGCTAACTCAAGAAATAATATCTTTTATAGCAAATCCTAACCTCCTGACCAATTTGCCAATAAATTCTCTCAATGAAGGATTCCCTTCTGTCAATAAGAAATGCCACCAATACAAACAGTTCGTCCAAAACTAATGGTGCATAGAACATTAATTTTGACAACCACAGATTTCTGACATGGTGCAAAAGAGAAAAACAAATACATTGACAAAAAAATGCAAAACTTATGGCAGGTGTAAATGCCATGGTTTTCCATTAAACTTTTAAGAAACTGGGTCCACAAATAAAGTAAAATGAGGAAAAATGAGGAAAAACGTCTGAGCCTCTTGACTTGAAGTTATTTTCAATTTTTGAGTAGCTAGCCATCTTTACTGTTGTTGTTGGTCATAATAGCTGCTGTCAGTTACTAATGACCGCCCTGGACACCTCACGTAAAAGTACAAATACTCATGCGGTCACCATTCCACAAAAACAGCAGAAGAATCCCTTACTAAATCCCCCTTTTGTGGATTTGGATACTATAAGAATATCTTACTGGGCAGGTGACTTTTTTAAAGTTAATTAACTTTGCCATTTTACAATGCTCCTGGTCAAAGAGTCCACACCAGAGACAAGTGGATGATCATAATATATGCAGCTGCCTTCCAAAAACATCTCATATCAAAAAATGTCAAGACAATGCCATAAAGCTACTCACTCTTACATAAATTTATGGAAAATTTCAGGATTTTGAAATGTGCTATTAATTGTTTTAAATATCAAAAACTGTCAAATTTTAATTAATTCTCAACGATCAAGGGGGCTCGAGTATCGTTTTTCTGGTATTTTTTAAATAATTGGAAAATAAAATGTGCGCTGAATAAACTGTAAGGTTACAATATAAGCTTTAATACATGTACTTAGCTTGTTTCGAACATTTCTCAATCTCTCTGTATTCAATCGGCAAATGTCTTTGACATTTAATGCGAAAATTTTACAGTATTTATAAGCAACCGCTATAAATGAAATAAATTTATAGGTTATATCTGATTCACATGCTTTCCAGCCTAAAAGAACTGAACAAAAACATCTTAAGCTTATATCTTGAAAGTATAAAGGAGATCCTTCGTCACCTTGTTTTTCATCGCAGTCTGCATGCTTTCTTTCTGCAAATTGTGAGTCAGCTTTGCTTTGATGTGAAGTCCGCATCTTCTTTAATTATGATTTCCGAGGCAAGCTTAATGGACAATTTATTTATTTCTCGAAAATACACCGCACATAAAACTTTTTAGTCAGCCATTTTGTAAGAAAGAAAAAGCTGACCAATCAGAGTTTGTGAAAGAATGCCACAAATCAACTGCCAATCAGCGGTCCTGTTAGATCAGCCTCGACCAGGGTCTTCTCCGCTCGACCCGCCATTTTGAATTGTAAAAGCGGAGAAGGCCCTGGGGACGAGGTTGGACGGCGGCTTGGCCTGAGTAGCCTCGTTTTCGTGCGACTCGCCCCAGTTATCCGAGTGCTCCGTGTATTGTTATGGTTGGTGACGGAACCATTCACTGCTCTCGCTCGATCGCAGGGTGCGCTCTTTCTGATTCCTTTCGAAGAATTTTATTGTATGGCGAGAAATCGTTTACGAACAGCTCGGTACGGGTTTTATTAACGATTTAAAAACATTTCGTTGAAATTTCCGCATCATGCCCCCTCATCTATCCTCGGATACCCAGGGGCAGTTAGTTGATGTCCTCCTGCCCACAGCTGTGGGAAAATATCGATCAAATGCACCAAGTACCGAGGGAACAAACAATCGTCGTCCCATCGACGTTTTGTTTGTTTGCGACGAGTGGAAATCCTCTAAGGGCGGTTTGTCCGCGTTCAACAGAGAATTCGCTGTTAATTTGGCGAAAATATCAAAGGGAAAGATCAATGTACATTGCTACGTCTCGGACCAAAGCGATGAAGCCGCTGACAGAGAAGATGCGAGAAGAAATGGTGTGAATTTACTGATTGCTAAGAAAATACCTGGTACGGCAAACCCTCACGATTGGTTGAAGTTTCCACCACCAGAACTTCCAAACCTTGATGTTGTGATAGGTCATGGAAGAAAATTTGGTGCGCCTGCCAACTTTATCACGAAAATCAATGCAAACTGCAAATTGGTGCAGTTTCTTCACGTATTTTGTCCCGACCTCGGGAAATACAAGTCTTCGAAAAGCTCCGCAGCATGTGATACAATCCATGAAAATGAAGAAAAACACAAACTTGAAATCGAACTATGTGAAGTGGCTGAGGCTGTTGTGGCAGTGGGTCCTCAACTGCAGCAAAAGTACAGAAGATGCCTCCCTGATAGTAAAGTAGAGATTTTCACTCCAGGAATTATTGAGAGTTTTTTGGTGCATCAGCTTCCACAATGGCAGCTTCATGCGGAAAATCATGAGATGGTGTTCAGTTGTCTCGTTTGTGGTCGAGCACTTGTTGAGGATCGTTTACTCAAAGGGTATGACATCATTGCAAATGCCATTGGTTCCCTTGGGGAGAATTTCAAAATGGTATTTGTTGGATCACCACCTAAAAAACAGAGAAAACTAGAAAACTGGTTTCTAACGGAAACAAAGATAACACGTGAACAACTAACAATTCACAGTTACGTTGACCGACAGCAACTGAAAAAAATGTTCCATGGATCAGATGTGGCTGCTCTTCCATCTCGAACTGAAGGCTTTGGCCTGGTTGCCTTGGAAGCTATTTCTGCTGATATGCCCGTCCTTATTTCCAGACAAGCTGGAATATCTGAAGCTCTCCGAAAGGTAGAAGGTGGAAATTATGTTATTGTTGAATCAAATGATCCAGACGAATGGGCGAAAAGGCTCAAACAGCTGGCAAAGCAGAAGCCACAAGAGAGACATGACAAAGCAGTTTGCCTTAGAGAAAACTATGATAAGACATACTCTTGGAAGAATGAATGTGAGAAATTCTCATCTTTGATTGAAAAATTGGTAATGGAAGGTATGTGGACATGATGTTTGAATATCACTTTCCAAAGTTTAAAAAGGCACAATTAAGTTTACTTCTGGCATAACTAATCAAACCAAATTGAATGCACTTAAACCCAGTGGCATGATTGGGTATCATTGGGTTTACTGTAGTTATCGAACACAGTCAAACTCTCAAACAATTGAGTTATGTTCAATGGCATGGTGATTGCAAAAAAATGGTCGAAGTTGGATTGCATTTGATTGAAAATGGCATATACATGTATGCAAGCTGTACCAAGTCTTGGAATGGGCAAGAGTCATTCTCGGTGGCTTTCAATGCTAATTCATTATGTTTGTTTGATTGCGTTTGAATGAGTTTGATTGGGTTTTGGAAATCAAATGCAATCAAACTCTCACACAATTTTTTTTAAGTTTGACTATGTTAGATTTCTGAACCATTTGAACCCAATCCTTTGATGAAGTTTGATTGGGTTCGATTACATCTATAAAATTTGATTATCAAACAGTTTGATTAGCTATGCCAGAGATAATGTTAGCCCTACTCTTCTCACCCTCCTTCTCAGGGTCTCTCTTCTCAACAAATATTTAATCAAATAGCTCGATCAATCACGATATACATAAGTGCATGAATATGTGCATGAGTAAAGTTGTTGTGATTCAATATTTTTTTTTAAAGTGTGATTTTGCGCTGGATAGTCACATAAGGTGCTTATTAGCCAAAATGTGTTTTGTCCTTTTTTTGGAGTGAGAATGTGGATCTTTTTAACTTTAACTTGCATGAAGCACTGCAGCCATTACTTTATGAAGAAAGAGCCTTCTGATGGCTCAGAAATGTAATTTGTAAGCAGACAAACAAGACAGACAGACATGTAGCAAATAAAAAAATAATGTTGCTGCAAATAAAAATGTTGCTGCAAATAAATAAAAGTTGCTGCAAATAAAAAAGTTGCTGCAAATAAAAAAGTTGCTGCAAATAAAAAATGTTGCTGCAAATAAAAAAATAATGTTGCTACAAATAAAAATGTTGCTGCAAATAAATAAAAGTTGCTGCAAATAAAAAAGTTGCTGCAAATAAAAAAGTTGCTGCAAATAAAAAAAGTTGCTTGCAAATAAAAATATTGCTGCAAATAAAAAAGTTGCTGCAAATAAAAAAGTTGCTGCAAATAAAAAATGTTGCTGCAAATAAAAATGTTGCTGCAAATAAATAAAAAAGTTGCTGCAAATAAAAAAGTTGCTGCAAATAAAAAAAGTTGCTTGCAAATAAAAATATTGCTGCAAATAAAAAAGTTGCTGCAAATAAAAAAGTTGCTGCAAATAAAAAATGTTGCTGCAAATAAAAATGTTGCTGCAAATAAATAAAAGTTGCTGCAAATAAAAAAGTTGCTGCAAATAAAAAAGTTGCTGCAAATAAAAAAGTTGCTGCAAATAAAAAATGTTGCTGCAAATAAAAAAGTTGCTACAAATAAAAAAAGTTGCTGCAAATAAAAAAGTGGCTGCAAATAAAAGTGGACATAGTACCCAGACTTCCTCTTGTCATGGAGATCAGGGCAGAAAGGAAGATGGCAGATGGGAGTTCAGAAAGAGAGATAATCGAACATTACTTTCATCAGGGGTATGAAAACAAAGTTTTTACGTGTATACCATAATGTGGAAATAAGTTTAAGTACTTTAAAGCAGCGTCTCCGTGCTTATGACTTGCGAAGGGTCAGAAATGAGGTAAATGAGGACCAAGTGAGGGATATTATCAGGCATGAAATTACAGTCAAAATACTCAGTGCATTCTGCTTATTATTTGGGAATGACTTTCATTAATCGGGAACGGATTGCATTATTGAAATCAAAATACATATAAAATTCAGGTTTAAAATTGATTATTGGAATCTTCCAATGGTAGCCTCATTTGAAATGACGAATGCTGATTGGTTTGCTATTGACATCAGGAGAATGTTCACGTGCAAAGCAAGCAACAGTTGGTGGCTTGACACATCTGACCTATAGAGTGTTTTCACTGACGTCATATCAAAATGCAGAAGCAGTTTTCGATTCTAAAATGTTTATGGAATTGTAGAGAGTTTAAAACTACACATCTGGGCCAAATTTTGAAGAGCAAGAGCATTTCATTCAAGAGTTATAGGCGAATGACTATAGACATTTTTAGTAAGAAATGTATGGAGCGGCCATCTTGGTGTCCCACTTTGGGACATCAACATGGCAGCCAAATATTTAAAGACTTTGAAGCCTTAATAACACCAAATATCTCATCACAAAATATTGTATTCACTATAAAAGGCATGAAATCGTCTTATAAGCATCTATAATTCATTAATAACTTTCAACTAGTTCAATTTTGTTTATTTTCACGGCTCATCTGAAATAGCGTGACGAATTGTGTGACACATTTACAACCTTTATAAATCGAAAACGAAACATCGTTAAAACCTGAAACTTTTTGTGAAAGATTATAACACTGGTATCCACATACCATGTTAGAAAAAGCTTTGTAAGATGTATACTTTAGATTTTTTAATTTTTATGACGTCATGTGAAAACACTCTATTTCTGTTCGCTCAACAGAACTTCACCACTGAGTAGTTTTTTGATGTAAAGAAGCTTTGCATTTACAAAACACAGAAGAAGAATTCTTAAAATGCTAGTGTGCTGGTACTCATGAAAGAGAAATTTTCACTGAAAGTGAAGAAAATTTCCTATGAAGTCCAATCAACGGAATTCTCTGAAACCAACAGCGACCAACGGTTGCGTAATTCGCATGTGAACTTTTGATGGAAGTAATGTTCGATTTCCAAACTCCCATCCGCCATCTTCCTTTTTGCCCTCGTCTTCATGACAAGAGAACGTCTGGGTACTATCTCCATTTTTATTTGCAGCAACTTTTTTATTTGCAGCAACTTTTTAGTTTGCAGCAACTTTTATTTATTTGCAGCAACGTGTTACAATTATTATATGGTGAAGTGCTTTTTTATGTCTTGACCCTGTGTGGGCCACCGTAGCTATCACCACGAAATGCCGAAATAATTTATGCTGCATAAAAATTCATGCCGGTTTTTCCATGACAGATCTAAATATGTCAACTAAACATGGGTGATTGTGTGCTGTGTTTCTTGCCTATCGTGATGTATAGCGACAGAAGTCTTGTTCAAGGTCACAGTGAATTGAAAGTTGACGAAAAAAATCTTTCACTAGAGTTTGCTGTACACTCTACAGTGCGACGCCGTGTATCTGTGAACCATGCACTGGACTTGTACAGAAGCGATACTGATGGACTTTTCAATAACTTACAAAACATTGAGGAGGAATTTTTTAACGAATGCAGTTCCAAAGCTTTTAAGGCAGGACTGACTGTAGCCTGCAGGCAGATATCCCCTATTGCAAACCGTTCATTTCTGAAGCTTACAAAATGATTTGTTGTTATTGCCAAATTCCTCTCTCAATCTGTGAAACCTCGAAGGGCAACTTTTTAATTAATAATTGTATACGATTGTAAAGCTTCAAAGCAAGTCGAATGAAAAAAAAAAACACCGTTCAGGAATAATTGTGCTAGATCGTCATCTTCTCCTGTGAAATGAATTATCTTGGATTAACGTGTTTGAACTTCCAGTGGTCCATTGACTGAAAAATTTGCGGGTGTAATCAGTGCCTGACGCTACAGACCATTATATTTATTAAATATACAATGCAGTATAACTGGCACAGTGAATTCATATCATCAGTGTTTGATACTATAATGCCATGAAAGAACAATCTACTCTAGCTTGAAGAACATAAATCTAGGTAATTCTGAGAATAGAAGGACAAAGGGGCTATTAATAAGAGGACTACAGAATCACTACAAGAAAACAATATTTATTTACCTGTAGATCCAATGTAAAATCCCCCAGTGAAGAAAAACATTCATCGAAAACGAAATTTCGCTGGTCCTACTTTTGTGACAAATAATAAAAATTATTAGAAATTTCTGTACCACTGAGCCTAAAAAAAGCCGGGGAAAAATGCTAGGGGATGAATCTTCAAAACATTATCACAGCAAGAGATCCTGGCGAGACACACAGGAAAAAATACCAGGTTCCGAATTTTGGATATTTTAGGGTATTTAAAGAATACCCACAAAAATCCCAAATTTGGGAGAGTGAGACAAGTCCCAACCAGGGAACTTTGTTGGGAATTTGCTGGTTGGGACTTGTCTCACTCTCCCAAATTTGGGATTTTTGTGGGTATTCTTTAAATACCCTAAAATATCCAAAATTGGGAACCTGGTATTTTTTCCTGTAACATTATTTAGGTGAAGATCATTTCACAGCACGAGTCAGTCGAGGTAATTTATAGAATATTTTAATCGAGAACAGCAGGATACATGAACACGATTCGAAGCAGCGTTTCGCAGACGTCCGTTTTCCGTGTGTAGCAAGGAAATCGGATGTGTTTTGCTGTCTGTCTCTATCTCTCTAGCTCCAATGAGGGTGGATTTTGTGTGCAAGCACATTTAACTCCACTTATTAACTAAATGCCGAGTGGTAAACAACCATGTATTAACACAACAGACAATTATCTAAGGTAAAGAAAAGAGCACAAGTTATTTCAACCTATTTTGAGCAGATTATAAATGGTGGCTTATTTTGATTTTCATGTAAAATCTTTTAACCCTTTAAGCCCTAAGAGTGATCAGCATCAAATTTCTCCTTTTAATATCATTGCCTTATCAATCTAAAAGGTCATGAGAATTGAGGACATTATCATACGATGAATTCTCTTGATATCCAAACAATTTCTCCCCACTACTTCTATAAGAAATGTATAGGGACAAGAAATGAGAATTTAAATTTCTATATTAGGGCTTAAAGGGTTAACATTGTTTGTTGCATAAAACTTTTGCTACAGTTACAGCTGTAGGTAATGACTAACTAATGTGTAACAAGTGGACTTCAAAATGGACTTCTGACTTTGTTTTGGAGATCAGATATCTGAAGGGCCAACCTATTTTAAAAAATTGGACCTCCTTACTCAATATGGCCACATTGTCTGTGTCTAAAAATATTGTACATCAATCTCTGGAATGCAACTTAATTTCTATGCCAATTTTCATATGAGCTGGTCTATTAAGCAGATTCATTCAACTGGTGACATACTCCTTTAAAGCAAATTCAATCTTAAAATGACAGCATTTGCAAATAATGACAACTGCAAGTTGGCAAAATTTGACATCATTTGGCTAGAAAAATGGAAAAGGTTTTAGACTTGAATTAACATTGATTTTTTGTCCTTTTTTACAATCTGTTGAGAATTAGAAAAGAAAATTATCAATCCCAAAAAAATGAAGGGGTCACTGATCAACCAAGCAAGTTAAATCTAAGCAAAGTTAACGCAATGGCTACAAGCCTTTTTTGTGTTTAGATTTCTTTCTTTGCACGCATGCTCATGCATGATGAAGCATGGCATTATATACAATAAGTACAAACATCCTTAATAAATTATCTTCCAGTCAATTTAGCATAACTTAACTTTATTTACAGAAGTTGGTAGTGTTTATTGTGTTTAAGCCAGTGAGAAAAAAATTCCTACTTAACTGATTGGCCTTTAATGTTTATTACTTGGATTGTATTATATTTTTACAACAAAATTACTTGTGCGTATTTCAACAGCTGACGAGGAAAAAATCAGCAAACCGTCACAGGAAAGCATTAGCTCAAGCCAAAGTTCTTTCCAGGGGAGTCTAAAACGACCTCGACCTGAAGCTAATGATGAGTTACAAAACAACATCCCAGCTGCGTTACAAGTATCTGATAAAAGAATACATACCACAAACATATAATCATTAGTTCTGCTAATGCTATACATACTACTCATGTCAGCAGTGTCTGTTAATGTTAAAGTTAAAGTTTTCTCTTTGTGACTAACTTGCTATCAGGCTCCCTTTTTTGTCCGAATAAATGGGCACCTGATCGCAGGTTATTTTTGCTGGCAGTTATAAACAAAAGAGTGTTTCTTGTTTCCATATAATCTGGCATACATAGTCGATCAAAGTACTGACCAGCAGACTTTAGCGCATGAAACTGCGATAAAACACAAAAAAAAATAAAACCAATGGTGCCAAAAAAAACCAAACTACTTAGCAGTAAGTTAACTCTGCTTGCCTATTGAATGCTGTTCATAATCGATTAATTGACATGAATGTTATCTAAAATTGGCATTAGGTGCAAGCTGTACTAAAGAGGTTTGAATTCTTAAATTTATGTTGCCATGGCAACAAAACTAGTTATAAACCATCCTTAAATAATGTGTTTGAACATTGTTTTTAATGTGATGTTTTACACTAAAACACTTTTCCCAGAACACCATTTGGTCGTATTGTTTATGGTTTATACTTGTTACCCAACATTTTTTTTTTCAATTAAGTGTATATATCTATTGTATGAATTGAATTGTGTCAATTTAAAGACTTTCATGCGTGTTTATTGTACACAGCATGAAGAAAAACCACAAAATGCATAACATCTCCGGAAATAATGGGTGAAGGTATGCAAAGCAGCATACAGATATGCAATAGTCGTGCCATGATAAAAACATCTTGGCTGCTGATCTCTTTCATACAGGAATAAAATTCTCTATTGTGGTTTTTTAGTACCATGTGTTGGTAATTTATGAGACGTTAGAAATACTGAATACTTTTTTGTTCAAATTGAAAACAAAAAGAGACTGCAGCTGAATGTTGAACACCATGACAACACTTGTATATTCGAAATGAAAGAGTGAGCTGAGTGTTCAATGCATGTCATGGCAGCACTATTGTATCAGTATTGTTAAAATAAAAACACCAGCTGAAGTCACAGCTGAAGTCACAGGTTCAATCCTGAGTGGGGATTTTTAGATTTTCTTTCTGACACTTCAAAATTTATTGAAAATAAAATTCTAAGTGTCGATATTACGTTATATAAGTCTCGATGAGGTGTCCGACGTCCTTCTGGACGGTATGATTTAGGCACAACCCTTTGGGAGGCTGAGCACCATCTTTTGGCTCTGAGATATTTGGGATCGTTTGGGTAACCGATAGGAGCTATGATTGGTTAATGGTTGCCTTGGTAACCATTAACCAATCAATTAATCAGTAACAAGCTCAAGTGGTCAGCCCATGTTTCCATGTCAGCAGCTAAAGCAAACAAGTCGCTGGGTACAATACAACGCAACCTTTGGAATTGTCCAAAGAACGTAAAAGAAATTGCATATACATCCCTAGTACGACCGAAGCTGGAATATGCAAGTGCGGCTTGGGACCCGTTTTTAACCCGTGAATATACGCGCATGCGTAATGAACGGGTTATCGGTAACGACGACAGATATGCAAATGAGTCACTCACTCGCTCACTCCTTCCATCAGCTGTAAACTTAGTGACGTAATGCTTTGTTACGAATGCGTTTTGTAACAAGAACAGCGTGAATCCAGCGATAACAATAACTAAATTGGTGTAAACGAATATAAACAACAATAAGCTTAAAGATGTTCCGCATTTGGAGTCTTTAATGCAACGTTAAAATCGATCTAAAAGGAATTTTCAACTGAGACACGCGTTTTGATGGTTATCTACCTTCGAGTAATAAAATTTACCCCATAACAAGTCAGTGGTCACGGTGGTCGAGTGGTGTAAATCGCGGACTTTTAGCCGAAAGGCCCAGGTTCGAATCTCGCTCGGGGCGTTTTTTTTTTTTTTTTTTTTTTTTGCTTTTTTTTCTTTCTTCTTCGGACTGAACATTATGAAAGTGATGTACTGTATTATATTTTTGCGTTTGTCAAAAATCCTTACGTTTAATTTAAAAAAATATATATTGAACCGTGACAGAGTGAAAACATGAGCTTACCGCAATTATTGCCTTATGCGTTAGCATTTCAAATTCACGGGTTGGCTCTAAGGAGCCTTTGATTAAAGAAAGATATCAGTGCTCTGGAAAGTTCTGCTCACAGAATTATGATAGATATGCCAGTGTTACGGACATGATTAAAGACTTAGGGTGGGCCACGCTGGAAATGAGAAGAAGGCAGTCTAGATTAACACTTATGTATAAACTAACTCATGGTCTTATTGACATAGATACCCCAAAATATTTAACTCAACACTCCGAGAGTCGCACGAGGGGAAGCCATCAATTTAAATTTCGGGTGCCATATGCAAATAAAGACGTTTTTAAATTTTCATTTTTTCCAAAAACTATAGCGGACTGGAACTGCCTTCCCTGAGGCCATTGTTTCATCATCTTCCTTAGAAATTTTTAAATATAGGTTAGCAGCTTTTCTTAAACAATAGTTAAGCAATAGAACACATTTTCTATGACTTTACCGGCGTAATAGAACCACGCGGGATGTTGGGAGAACACGAGAAAAGCTTGTAAACCACGAGCCGTAGGCGAGTGGTTTACAAGCTTTTCGAGTGTTCTCCCAACATCCCAAGTGGTTCTATTACGCCGGTAAAGTCATAGAAAATGTGTTCTATTGCTTTTATGAAATAACTATGAAAAGCGTTTGGAAAGAGAGAAATTTGTTGTAGTTTTGTGCCGATCAAGTAGCTTGTTCTCATAACATTCATCATATGACCGGGAAAACCAATCAGAGCCGCTGAAAGAATGAACTTTACACGATGCCACTGACAAAGCTGCACTGACAAATTCACGGGTTCAACGAAAGTGATGAAAAGTTTTAGCGCTTTGAAATTCGTCAGTTGGAATTTAGCAGCTGAAAGAAGAAAATATATTCAATGATTCAAAAGTTCTTTGAATGGGAAATCCAGAAAATTGTGTCCGGAATCTGCCGCCGCAAACATGAATGTACGACTCAGGAAAGTTTGAAAGTCTAAAATTTTTATGGCGTATGTTGGATTCAAAGATTGCCTTCTTGTCAAGAATTTTTCAATTGGAATAAAGGTTAGTTCCAGAAACTCAGTTTCTGAAAATGTTTTCGACTTTATCCACTTACTTTGAAGTGTACAATGAAGCCCGTACTTCTCTACATTTTAAGTTCTGAATGAAAACTAAGCTCATTGTTTTTTAAGCCTACAGTTGAATTGTTTGATCATTCCATGCAAATAATTTGTTTAACCATAAACCTATAATTTTTGTTAGCTTCATTTTCTTCTTGCTAATTGATCATCCTTGCTTGGACACATAATCAGAATTTAAACTGCATCGGGTACAAAAGTATTCAATGAAAAAATCTCAAAAACAAAACACGATAAAGCGTAAGATAAATGGAATCGGCGTAAAATAATTATCCTAAACAACAAAGCTATAAGCTTAAGCTTAAGCTTAAGCCTTGCTTTTTAATTCCACTGTGAAAATCCGTCTTATTTAGAAGTTATCTTAGGATTTGTAGGAACATTTATAAACTTCAGTTCAGTGAATTTCAATCGAAAATTCCTCAGTTTGAAAGCCATTGTTTTCTCTTTGGGATCCATAATTTTTGAGCTTTCCACTAATAGCTAAACCTTCAGTTCAATGAACTTCACAAAGCACGTATCCAGGTTGTTTTGATTGTCATTGATCGCTGCATGTAATCCTTTCCAAGCCAATGTTAAATGAAAATATATTCCTGTTGTTGATATCAGTTTTAAAATATTAAAGCTTAGTGTTCTTTTGTCGTTAAGCCGTTTTTTGTTTGCGTGCGTGGGAAATTTTTTTTTATTTTGTAGGTTTGAGCAGCAACTTATCGTTTACAAGAAACATATCTTCTCTTCCCTTCTCTTCTCATCTTCTAACAGACCACAATATGCAATAAGACACTAAACCGGCTCGTGTTGTGAAATTCTTTCTCCTCACGCTTGTGTTGATGCAGTGGAAAATTGAACTTTGTTTACTTTGCAGTTTCGCTTGCGCGGTTTTCTATGAGTTTACCGGCACAATAGTTAATAGGTCTTTGGCCAATCAGAACGCGCGTAGTATCTCAGTTATTTTATAATTATATATAGTTTATATAGTCTTTTTTATTTAATTTTTATACAATTATTTTATATATTGATATATCTGTATTTTATTCATTTATTTATTTATTTTTTACGGTTGGTGTGATAACCTAACGGTTTTTACCGACCTAATATATGTAAATGTAAATGTAAATGTTAACCTGTCGCAACTGATGCTGGTTAAACAAAGGTTCGCTGGTTACCCAAACGATACCGGAAAGCTGGTGCGCAGTCTCCCTGATGTTTTTGGAGAGGCAAATAGTGTTGGTCGGTTTTCACTTCATGAGCACCTAAGACTAGCAATAAAATGTATATATTTTTGCCTGGCATACTTGATGATTTTAAGGTAAAATTCGAGCACCCGTTCTGTATGCTGTCGTAAATTACATTCCCTTGTTTTGACTCTGGAATCTACTGTGGATTCCGAAAGTAACGCCTTCTATTACTTACCGCCGCCTGGTTAGCTCAGTTGATAGAGCGCCAGTCTGCAGAGCGGGAGGTCGCGGGTTCGAATCACTCGGGGTGTTTAACTGCCTTTCTATATAACATGCGCAAATGGTTAGATCTTCACGTGACCTGGATGACCACGTAGAAATCGGTCCCGTCTCCAATGGGGACGTTACAAACACCCTCAGTGTTGTACATTCTTTCATGGGTGAGGTGAGGGAGATGAGATCAACAGTGGACCGATAGCGGCTGCCTGTGGTAGTCTTGTCCCTAGAGCTCGCGCATTTCAGGTCAGCGGAGACCGAACGTTCCCGGAGCCTTGGTGCTGACCGAAAGGAACGCGGCCTCTGGGAACGAGATTGCTGCTTGAGGCGACTTCATGAGCTGGCGTCCGATCTCATTCTCATAAGGGAAATGTCAAAACTGTTGTACTCGGACAGGAACCACCATTTTAAAAAACGAGTGGTGGTCTCTTTATATGCCAACCACTCTTCCCCCCCTCCCTAAAAAAAGGTGTCTTGTTGGTAGCCCATTTTATCAGCAGAAGAAACTGAGAAAAAAGATTTAAACCTACCTGTGCCGTTTTACTCAGTAACAATGCTACCTTCATGCAAACAAAATATCAGTATCATCTCCAATTTTTAGGCTTATAAATTTTGTCCATTACACTCATCAGATAGGTGGAATCTTGCGTAACCGCCCTACCCCTATATGTGTATGTAAAGCGCAAAGAAACCATGCGATATGTGCGCTTTATAAAATAACGGTAGTTTCTTGGTGTTGCGGATGGTGTGATCACCAAATGACGTAAAACAAAAGATTCAAAAGACACTGAACAATACCCACACCACAACACAAAAGCTAACCAACAATGGCTTCCGCAACACCAAGAAACACCCAAAATAACTGAGATACTACGCGCGTTCTGATTGGCCAAAGACCTATTAACTACTGTGCCGGTATATGGTATAGAAAACCGCGCAAGCGAAACTGTAAAGTAAACAAAGTTCAATTTTCCACTGCATCAACACAAGCGTGAGGAAAAAGAATTTCACAACTCGAGCCGGTTTAGTGTCTTATTGCATATTGTGGTCTGTTAGAAGATGAGAAGAGAAGATATGTTTCTTGTAAACGATAAGTTGCTGCTCAAACCTACAAAATAATAAAAAAAAAATTTCCACGCACGCAAGCAAAGCCCTGAACTGGAACCCCCAAGGTCAACGAAAGAGAGGGGAGACCACGAAACACCTGGCGGCGAGAGCTTGAAAAGGACATTAAGAGGACTGGACACACATGGAAACAACTTGAAGGGATAGCACAGGACAGAGGAGACTGGCGAGTTATTGTTGGTGGCCTATGCTCCGGGAGGAGCAAAGGGCCAAAGTAAGTAAGTAAGCAAGCAAAAAAAGGCTTAAC
>JAJGOT010000443.1:292500-475000 GCA_022457155.1 Cladopsammia gracilis | reverse complement strand
TTCGTCAGTCTTTGGACGGTATAAAAAGCTAAGTTAATCAATTAGTGTTATTTCCCGCCGAAATATCAACCGGTTTTTGAGTAAGATGGAAACTGATCAAACGATCTGTGTACTAACTCAAAATACTGATTTACACAAGTACCTGGTTCTGTCGAGGAAAACTATTTTCCCATATTGCCTTTTTAAGTCCAACACTGCAGGTTTAATTTGAAAAACATCGGCGCGATGTTTAACTTAAGGTTCCGGCAAATTCGGAAATCGTGCTGAGTTTTAAACTAAATGTTAGCCACGGGCCGGTTCTTCTTAATAAGTTGTTTACTTTTCGGTGTTTTCAATAAACCTTTTATCAAAATATGGCTTCTGAAAATGCAGAATTGCTCAGTGAAAAATAGTTGAATTCTAACTTGCCTTTTCCCCTGTGTTAATAAAACTTTGTCAAATGATTTGGAACCAATATTGTGAAAAGGAGAAGAAATGAATTCAGGTTAAATTTGGTCATTTATATAAATATATTTTCTATTTTCTATACAAAGCACAGCTCATAAATAACCTTGAAATTCGTTTTGTTTTATTTTTTATTGTTAAGAGACGGAATTATTTCTTTGCGCAAAATGAAATTCTTTGTAACCTCAATTGACTTCAATCTTCTCACAATTCCTTGACCGACTGTTGTTTAGTTGATATTAAAGCATTTCTGCGTTACCGTATGAGACGAATTTAACAGATAATTTAATCGTCAAAACTAAGCTTCACTTATCTTTAAATGGACGGTGCAAATAGATTGATAAAAATACATGCCAGTAGCGAATCGCTATGTAGTCAACAGAAACAAGAAACCTTAACGAACAAAATAATGAGCAAAACCTGAATATTTCCAAGAAAATTTGCTTTCAGATTTGAATCCGATCGGGTTTCACAAGAAAAAGTCAATTGCGATTTAATTCGCCAAACACTACGCATTTTAAAAATTAATATTCCTTTTCTCTTTTTTTTCTGCCAGCATGCCTAAATGCGCCGCCGATCATCTCTTTCTAAATGATCTAAACCATTTTATTTTTCTGGGTGCACAGTTAATGGTTGGAAGAAACATTTTATGTTGAGATCCATTACTAGACGCTTCCTCTCCCGTACAATCAAAAGTAAAATGCCTGCATGATATTGTTTAATATGACATTTAATGTTAATAATAAAAGCTAAAGGGAAGCTTCAGTTCATTGATTATGTTTGTTTAGTGTCGCGAACTCTCTCAAAGCATTAAAAGAATTGTCATTTTCCCCCTTCGCATTTAGTCAAAGAGCTTTAAAATAATCAATAACTCAAAATCAATTTTCAACTTCAAATATTTCACTCAAAAGGACAAATACTATTTTAGAAGAATTAAATGAATTTACCTCACCTTTTACGGTTGTAAGTGTTAAATAATGAATTTAATGGTGTCGGATATTTGTTCGACATGACAAAATTAAAACCTTTCTTTCAACTATTCACTTCCCGTAAACTGCGTATTTAATTAAACACATAAAGAAAGCCAGTTTTTATTGACTGCAGTGTATTCTGTTATTATTACGAGCAGTTGAATTCACTCTTGGAATTATAAACATAATTGTTTTTAACTGTCATGACTAAAGTTTTGATATCACTAATTGACCGAAATTTCTCTCGAAGAAGCTCTAACGAGGATCGTTTTATGCTTGAGGAGGTGTTGATGGGATAAAATTTGCAAATGAATTATACCAGTTTCCAGCCTGCTTTAAGCTCGATTACGCTATTACACTCTTTTAATTTAAGGCTGATTCCAACATTTGTAATCTTCAATGATTAAATAGAAATTTAAATTTAAACATAATTTGTGTTTAACTGTCAATCACATTAAATGAACCTGTCTGTAAAAGAAAACAAAAAAGCGCGATGCATAGATAGATGACACTCCCCTAAAATGTCAAAGTTTTAAATGCGATTGCAACTCCCAGAAAACTCATTTGGAGTAAGGTAAGCTGACCGAAATCATTGATCTGAAAACTTCAACGATTGAGAATGTTCTTCTCGCAAGATCCAATGCTTTTATACCAACAGCCTCCTTATATGCAAGCTCCAGCAATTGCTCGCAGTCCTCCAAGCCGACCTTCGTTTTTAATTGACGATCTTTTAGTCAGAAGACAGTCACCCTATTTAGTCCCAAAACAACCGCAAGACCATATCCACGAGCCTCAAGTTCCCTCAACTAGCGGCAATTCGTTCAAGTTTGGTATGCCCAGCATATTTTCACGAAGTCGTGAAGAACATTCAAGTGTTTATCAAGGTAAAATTTCTTATCAATTTTAAACTCTTTAAGCCAGGCTTGTTTAAGGGAGTGACTTTAATAATGCGCAAACGTATACATAACAATTCTTCGTTTGCGCGCTGGTAGACTTCGAGGATCAAATAATCGTTCAAAATTGGAAAAAGCGCTCTTAATAGTTACAATTTCAAGTCATCTGTTACCAAATTAAACTGCGAAAAAAGATTCTAAAGAGGGGAAATAAAAGAAATTTGAGCTGATAATGGCTTAAAATTCGCGAATTCTCCAAACTGAAAGCAAATACTATGCGTAATTTAATCTTTCTTTTCCTTCTCGTAATAAGTGCCATCCTTGCCAGGAATTCTCTATTTTATAATTACATTTTCACACTTTAAACTCTTAAATTTATTGTATACTCTTTCTGAATCCAAAACAAATAAAATAACCTTAGAACTCACAATTATCGATCGTCTCAACGGTTTGCCTCTGAGTATAATAAAGATGATTATGAGTATCGATCTCATTTCGCTTTACCTAGATGCCTTTTTTAGTCTATTCACAGACGTTTTATTATTTATTATTCTATAAGATAGTGGGAAACTAGCAGATTTTATGCTGTGTTCGTTTTTGCAGAAGTGCCGATAAAAATCTCAAATTTTATGTTTTAAGTATAGATTTTACAGTGGCACTAAACAAAGAGAAAATATTGTTAAGAGAGCTCCCACGAATGATCGCTTATGAAGTTTTCATCAACAAAGTTGAACGTAACGTCTTTTAAAATTCAATTCATACCAAATTCAATAATTTTATTAAACGTGATTCTTTTCCTTTGTAGATCCTAGCCCAGAGGTTCTTAACTCCCTTCCAGTTTACTTTCGCCTCAAGCCAACTATCAGAACGCCTAGTGGCCGCAGATGTCGCAAATCTCGCACCGTGTTCACCGATCTCCAGTTGCGCATTCTCGAGAAAACATTTTCTGAGCAGAAGTACCTGGATACGTCGAGCCGAGCGAAACTCGCACAGACCTTAGGCTTGAACGAAACACAAGTGAAAACATGGTTCCAGAATAGAAGAATGAAATGGAAGAAAGATGCGAAACATAACAAGCAAGTGGAAAGCGGCGAGGGAGAATTCTCGCACGCAGAAAACGAGAACGCAGACAAGAAAAGAAGCGGGGAAATGGAAGGCGAGAATGTGCAGATAAAGCGGGAAGACGAACAGCCATAAGCTTTAGAGACTTTTTAAAGTGTAAATGTAGTTGAGCGACTGGCCACATGCAGTAACGATGAAAGTTTGTATCAAGTTATATAGTTCTTTTTAAGGAATGACTCGGCTCGGTTAAATTATGTCAACGAGCGTTTGTTATTCGTGATCATAGCGAGTACTGGTAGCAATCATCAAATTCATGTCATACGTAATTACTTACTCTTTATATATTACTGCTGTTCAGTCCAGCGGTTAAGATAATTACATGGTATAATTTCCAAAAGGAGTAAAAACAAATTCCTGATAAAGGGGACCAAAATAATATAGCACAGCTCACGGAATCCTTATGACGATAATCGAACCGTTATCAGGCACAAGGTCGCACAAGTCTTCCAATGTATAAACGTTTGAGCATCTACGGGTTAACGAACGTAATAAAGACATGCTGACGAATACGCTTTGGGTTTAAGTTAGAAAAAAACATTTTGACTGGAGTTAACCGGCTTCGAGTTCCACTCTTTAGTAATAGTCAAATATATGAACACTTTATATTTACCAGTCTTCGCCGTTTAATAACCAACCGATATCAATTTCATTGCGTTATCTTGTTAAATCAACAAAATAAAATCATGCAGATGTAAGTGATTGTAAAATGATGGCTAAGTGTCCGTTTGAAGATTAATGAAATAGAACCATTGACTGAATTTATTAATAAACTGTTTAAAAGCGTTCGAAATAGACTGACTCAAAATAGTGAAATTGATAAAAAATATAATCAAACTTAGAAAATCCAGGACCGAGTTGTTCAAAGCACGATTGAATCCAGGTAAATAACTACTCAATAATTTTTTTTTTCAAAGTTTTTCTGCCCTTCGTTTCGGCTTCGACTTGTCTTCACTTCCGGGCTAAAAATAAACTTTTGAATACATTTTTAAACAAGAGAAATGAAATCCTAGTTTAACTTTTCATCATCGGCTTTCGAACAACCGTGCCCTGAATGGTAGAAAATGGATGCGTTTTTCACACTGGAGACGAGAAACCCATCCAAGACAGATTTCCCGTCTCTGATGAGATTCCCGGACAGGATTTTTGACGGGAAACTCGATCACGAAAAAATTCGTCTACTTATCCGTCTGAGTCAACGAGTTTTATAAACGAGTTTCCCGAATAGACAAGATACCCGTCGAAATCCTTCACGAATTCGCACTTAGACGTGTTTCAAGGTCGAGTTTCAGGAGAAAATTGAGCCGAAGGACTGGAAATAGAACGAAAGTAAAGCACTTTGGGAAAAGAAAATGGGGCCAAAGAAGAAGGCGAAACGTTGCAAAAAGAAATCATGGACTGACAACTAATGGTGTAATCAACGAGTTTTGTTTCTCAACTAAGATAAACTAGGACGCGAAAGAGCTTTTTAACTGGCAATTATTACTTAAGTTTCATTTCCTTGAGCCCAATAAGAGGCAATTTGACATGAACCTTGCGGCATACATTCTTTGGAAACACTTGTCCTTTCATGTTTTCTGCTGGCTGGGTAACCATGCATGTCTCGTCCCAGTACCTTGTCTAAATGTCGGCCTCTAACCCGTCCTCAACAGCCGATTCGCATATAATTAACCGCATATAAGCGAGTCTAATTAACATCAAATTACCGCATGCAAGCGGTTAAAGTAGGCCCAATTCACCTGCTGAGAAACAAAGAAAATAGAGCTGATCTCAAACTAGCTTTTGTCTTCCACTTGAACATTTTACGTAAAGTAAAACTCCTTTTTATTTACGGTAAAAGAAGGAAAAAGATCAGAAGGGTGTATGCCCCGAACCCGAGTCGTTTGCTTCATAAGTAATACCCATATCCACCACACCAAACAGGGCTAGCTGACAGGAACTGTAATTTTTAACATATTTACAGTTACCCATAACCATAAATGAAAGCTAACCGTTTTCAAATCAGTGCTTAACCCTAAACACTGCAGATCAGTGCTAAACTGGAGCTCTTTTCTCTCAGTTCTGTGTCTAATGTTGAAATGGGGTTCTGTTCTCGTGTATGTCAGTAATAGAAAGAATACTACCGTTGGGTAAATAGGGCCTATTTTACTCGCTTGCATGCGGTATGTTAATTAGACCCGCTTATATGCGGTTAATTGTATGCGAATCGGCTGTCAAATCTGTCCCAATGTGATTTTCTCTCTTTAGTTTCTTCCTATTTTTCAAGATAATAAAACAAGCTTAAAGCAAGCTCCTGGCTATAATTATGACAACACAATCTTTCAACCGGGAGACAGTTCCCTTAGCAAATAGAGTGTCGTGTCTTTCAACAATTATAAAACTTAAAATATTTAATACTGATCTTGTTTCGTCTCTATAAAGCCAAACAACGACAACAATGTCCAAAGCAATATCTTCTTTCTTTACTCGAACAATTTTTCAACAGCCGACAAAATTCCTAAGGACAAAACGATGTCATCTGTTTCGCCATTATGTGGCACATGCAAAACAAATATTGTTCAATCGGAAATGGCCTTTGTGCGTTGAAAAACACGCCAAATGCAAAGGGGGATGGAGGAAACTTAGGAAACACGAAAGTGTCCCAAGACTTCTGTCGGCTGTGGAAGCTCTTTTCTTCCCGACCTAAAAACTTTCAGTTAGATTTCATGCATTATCATGATTGGCCTATATAAACATGAGTTGCCGTATCTTAGCCTTTTCAACTGAGCTTTCCTGAATTTGTCTACGATTTCTTGCTTTGTTAAAGAAACAACGACTGATTCTATTTCTCAAAAGGTTTATCATAATTCCCTAGATGTCACGATTTTGCTTTATTTATCTTAAATTGGGAGTAAGAACAAAATTGCCCCGCAAAAGACCCAATTTAACAGCAACAACAGTATCATTTGTTTTTGTAGTTTGGCAAAGTAATTAGTCATTACGATCGCCGGAATAACTGTCATGCGATCGGCTAATGTATTTCTTGAATACATTGCTCTACATCTTTGTGACCATACAGTCTAGCACATCCAGCCGGTGAACGCCCTCCCTTGTCGAGTGTAGTCAAATCAGCTCCATGATCCAGCAAAAGGCGAACTATGTCCACGTGACCTGAGCTTGCAGACACGTGCTGCGGCGTCTCGCCATTTGTATCCCAAGGTACTTGGTGTATCCCTGATCATAATGTATGGTACTTCATGTATCCCTTATTGTAATGTATTTAGATATATTGCAGTGCAATTTAGGGTCGGATTACAGTATCTAGGGTTGAAGCACTGATTTTAGTATTTAGGGTTAAGCACTGATTCCAGTATTTCCAGTGTATCGAAAAGGTTAGTTCTTATATATGGCCTGGGCTGGCAGCATATTATCTTTTAGTATCACCCAACTAGTGGACTAATGCAAATCCTGCATTTTGATTGGCTACGCTACTAGGGGTCTAATAGTAATAGTCATCGAGTAGCGAAATTCGCCGGTTTTATTTTTCGTTTTATTCCCAAATAAATATTTATTCAACTTGCAATTGCTTTTTTTTATTATTGCCTTTTTCTGTCCGACTAGTTGGGTGATACTAAAACAATTAGACCCTTCGCCCTCAAGGGTCACGGGTCAATAGCCCATTCGGCTTCGCCTCATGGGCTATTGACCCGTAGCCCTTTAATAAAAATAAAAAAAATAATAAATAATAAAAATAAAAATAAAAACTAAGTGTTTAAATACAAAATAATAAGGGATACACCAAGTACATATCTTTACATCAGGCCCATTGACATTACTTCCTGCATTAATTAAGACGCGGACAATTTCTGTCTTGCCAAGTGCCGCGGCCGTGTGAAGAGCGATGCTGCCTTCAGAATCTCTTGACTTTACATTCGCACCATACTCAAGAAAGAGGGTAACCATTTCTGAATCACTGAAGGCTGAAGCTAGGTGTAGGGGAGTGCTTCCTTCGTTATCTCGGGCTTCCACATCTGCACCACACTCAAGAAGTGAACGAGCAGTGTACCTCTCATCGAAAATTGCACAGAGGTGAAGTGGAGTGCAACCTTTTGCGTCTTTAGCCTCGAGATTGCTGAAAGAAAGATTCAAATTCAATCAAACTACATAATGATAATAATTATTTATCACTTAATATAGTGCATTCTCCAAACTTTGCCCAAATGCGCTTTACATGTCGATATATTTGCAATCGAAAAATCGAAAAAAAAAATGTACTAAAGAATATAAATACTAAACCCTAACTATACAATAAGCTAATCTAAAAAGGTGTGTCTTGAGTTTGTGAGACCTAAACACAATAGAAGCTACAGTACTACGGGGCCAATAAAAATAGAGGTCTGGAAGAGCTACAGTACTACTCCAATAGTAGGGCTAAACTTAATGTCCACCGGCAATTTGTTCCATAGATATAATGGTTGACAAAGAACTTACTTGTCTACAAATCTAAGAGCTCTCCTTGGAGCATAAGGAACAAGAAGGACGTTAAGGTACGAAGGTGCTAAGCCACTGACAATCTTGTATGGGTGGAGAGAGACAGTGTGGAGTAAAGTTTCTTGTCTAAGGAAACAACACGACAGCAGAGACCAGGCTCGAACCACCGACCTTCAGGTTGAAAGTCCGACGCGCTAACCACTAGACCACCGTTCCGCCCACACCGCTTCTGAGGACCAGGTAATATTAAGAGGTGTGGTCTCGTTACCTTTGTTTGCACCTATCCACATCCCTTCTGTTTTGGATCTTTTTATTGCCAGGCCAGAACATTCTTTGAAGGAGCAAAAGGCGTTGAAACAAGTTTTCTGCAGATGCTGTGTCGGACACAAAGGCAGTTGTATCATCAGCATATTGAGACCTATTGAGAGATTTTGAATTCTTTGCTGTGGATTTTTGTTTCGCGAATATTTTCGTAATTTCTAATGGCATTTGCTAAAATTTTGGCGCAAAGAGTGAAGAGGATGCCAGGATGCAGACAGCCTTATCTAACTCCATGTTGTAAGGAGAAAAATTCTTATGCATGTCCAATATTAATAACACAGCTGGAGCTCTCATTATAAAAATTTTTGATTTATTTTTTCAGTTGAGGGCCAAAGTTAAAAGCTTCCAATGTTTTGGTTATAAAATTCCAATCAACTGAGTCAAAGGCTTTTTTGAAGTCGATGAAGATTGCTATACCAGGTATATCTTCCAGCAAAGTTACTTTAAATATATCAATGATCAGCCTAAATTACAACAAGGGCCTGTTTATATGGAGAAAAGTTGGCCCGGGTAGGAGGGTCACCCGCCCTCCCGGGACAACTTTACCGAGCGTTCGCATGACAAAAAAGTTGTCCTGCCTGACAGAGCCAAAAGCTGTCCATGCTCTATGACGCGTGACCAGTATGTTTGAACATTTGAATGTAGTTTTCAAGTTTACGCATCGGTTTTGTAAATTCATTCCGAGATTCGGAATTCCCGCGAGAATTTTACTGCATTTTCGGAAACAAAGAGCAACAAAACTGATCATTTTATTTGAAATGTTACATATCCGAACAATATTAGGTTTTTTATGCGTGTAGCGAAGTTATCTTTCCATTAACTCGTGACTTTCAAAGTGTTTTCCAGAGAGATCTTTAAGGTTTCTCTCAAATCTCGGATGTTACAAAAAGAAATATTCAAATGTTCATTTCAGTCTTGTGGATTCTGGTCACCATGACGGAGCATGACTGTAACTAGCCCGCGCATGCCCAGATTATCTATAATTGACTGAGTTGGCCCGGTTAGCTGAGCCAAACCATTTATATGAGAAAAAGTTGGCTCGGCCAGCCGATCACCCTGCCATCAAAAGAGGGTGACCTGGCTAGCCGAACCAACTTTGAGATTCTCATATAAACAGTTCGCCGCGTCTTGTAAGGGAAAGTATGAAAACTTGGCTCGCCCATGGTAGCTTGAGTGGGTGGGTGACCCTCCTACCCGGGCCAACTTTTCTCCATATAAATAGGCCCTAACACTCATTTCCATCTCTCAAAATGACGTTGGACACTTTATGAGGTTTACATAATGTATTATCTTCATTGTTACAAGCGAACAAAACCCCATTAAAAACTACATGACTATATGCAGCTGGTATGTCGACAGATGTAGCTCTGTTGTGATCCTAAATTCTCCCAAACTTACCAGTTGTCTTCCGACGTGCCCAACCATCACCCTTTTCACAGAAAGCTCACTTTTTATTAAGAGGGTCGTGAAGGGGGGTACCAAATCCCAGTTCCCAGGCTAATTTTTGCCATTCTGCGAGAAACCTTTTCCGAAGCCATTTTTATCTTCCCTTCACAATATCTTCCCGCCATATGCAAACTTACAGAACTTGTCCGCTGACCAGGAAAACTGACAGAACGTAACTATGCAACCGTGTAAGCCTGGTAGCTAGACCGCGGGCGCGAAGGCGAAAAATACTGATTTCACGGTCTCTACTGTCGCTATTGAGGAGTGCAAGGTCTATTGCTACGAAATTTTATTTTTCGATTTCAAAATATTGGAGCAAAGACCGCTGAAGAAAAGAAATCCCATTCCCATTTTATAATTGTTCATCCCATTCCCAGTGGCTAAATCCCAGTCCCAGTGAGTAAATCCCATTTTCCCAGTCCAAAATAAGGCTAATGCCAGTTCTCGTTTTACCCCTTCACGACCCTCTATTAAAGTACCTTCTTCGCCAGTCGTGTAGGGGGCTTCCAACGCAACAGGACAGGAAGAGGACGGCAAAACGTTCTTGTGTTGACATGTAACTCTCCCAAACTTCTAGCCTCGCAACCTACCAACTCGACGGCAAAATATTGCTTTCCTCTCGTTGTTCATGATATGTAATGTAGTCAACGACCAGAGAAGAGGACTGCGAGAGATTGCGTCAAGTGGTACCGAGTCTTTCCCGGTCACCTTGGACGAGTTTGTTCTGATAATATGTCCATCCACAAGAAAGTCATGAATCACTCCATCGAAAAACAAGTGGTAAGTTTTAAATGATTCACTTCTTTAGTGCTATGTTAGCTTCAAGACCCAGTGAAGTAAATAAATCTTCTCATCTCCTTCGGTCGCCATTTCTGATCCAGTTCCCGGTCCAGTTGCAGCAAACATGGCGCCGCCTGGGCATGATGTGTATCAGTCATATCTAAGAGGGCCCATCCCGGGCATTTGACTTTTTTTTAAACATTTTGTTCAATTTCCTCACTATGCTGACTATGTTGGCAGTTTACATGGTCAAATGCTCCACTGGTTAGGGCTTTACAGAGCGTCAAATTCCCCATGCACCGTCTAGATAATTAGGTATTTTAAAAAGCTAGTAGTATTATTTAAAAGGAACACTGTCTCGAACGAGCATGCGCCAGTTTCTCGAATTTATGCACATGTTATTGTCTTCCCCCATGGATAGGGGAACCCCGGGCTAATTGTTGGGGAAATAGGGAATTTGTGGGGACTTTGAAGCATGCACATGCCTAAGTGGTGGGGAAATGAGGGGCATTTGATTTCATGTGCCTTAGGTCAATCCTGGGAAAATATGCCAGGTGATTTTGCTTCTAGTAATAGCACAAAGAAATTGGGAACAAGTCAAGCAATCAACTCAAGGTGGTTACAAGGGAGAATAAGAATAATAACATCACTAATTTATGTGTGATTTCCTATCTGTATACAAGCATAAATAACCCATTTCCCACGATTAAGGTTTTTCCCACAACACTTGGGAGGAACTTGAAAAAATTGGCCATTTTTTTCGAGTTGCAATCCATTTCATCCTGGCCATCCAAAGATAACAAATACTTGTTTCTATGCACTAGTAGAGTATTTGTTAACAAAATTAGACCATTATTTGTAGATTTCCAT
This sequence comes from Cladopsammia gracilis, assembly GCA_022457155.1. Classification (NCBI taxonomy): domain Eukaryota; kingdom Metazoa; phylum Cnidaria; class Anthozoa; order Scleractinia; family Dendrophylliidae; genus Cladopsammia; species Cladopsammia gracilis. Next base: position 463,686 of record JAJGOT010000443.1, on the reverse strand, counting down.
TGAAACAAATATGTCTTTTGGCCTTTCAGAGTGATACTAAAAATAGGTGACAGTGTCCCTTAAAGCTTACCTACTGAGGGAACAATACACCTTATTTGATAGCGTAACAGATAATACATACCCCTTATTCAGTGGTTTATGAGATAATATGCCTGAATATTTTACGAGTTGCATAGTATTTTTTCGGCCCATGCTAGGGCAAGAAAAAGCGTGAACAATGAGTAAAATGTCCACACATATTATCTGTTAAACCATTGAATAATAAGGGATTTATAAGTCGACTGAAATTCCTTTTATTATAGCTTCTGTCTTCAAACCGGGACAGTAAGGTGTAATACGACAATCTGTTGTGTAATACACTTGGATGTTTTGTGCGTTCTCTTTTCCTTAAAAGGTAAAATGATGTCACTGTCGAATAGTAAGCACGGATATTTTGCGTGTTCTCTTTTACTTAAAAGGTAAAATGATGTCACAGTCGAATAGTAAGCATGGATATTTTGCATTTTCTCTTTTCCTTATAAGGTAAAATGATGTCACAGTCGAATAGTAAGCACGGATATTTTGCGTGTTCTCTTTTCCTTAAAAGGTAAAATGATGTCACAGTGGAATAGTAAGCATGGATATTTTGCATTTTCTCTTTTCCTTATAAGGTAAAATGATGTCACAGTCGAATAGTAAGCACGGATATTTTGCGTTTTCTCTTTTCCTTATAAGGTAAAATGATGTCACAGTCGAATAGTAAGCACGGATATTTTGCGTTTTCTCTTTTCCTTATAAGGTAAAATGATGTCACATTCGAATAGTAAGCACAGATATTTTGTGTTTTCTCTTTTCCTTATAAGGTAAAATGATGTCACAGTCGAATAGTAAGCACGGATATTTTGCGTTTTCTCTTTTCCTTATAAGGTAAAATGACATCACGGTCGAATAGTAAGCACGGATATTTTGCGAGTTCTCTTTTCCTTAAAAGGTAAAATGATGTCACAGTGGAATAGTAAGCATGGATATTTTGCATTTTCTCTTTTCCTTATAAGGTAAAATGATGTCACAGTCGAATAGTAAGCACGGATATTTTGCGTTTTCTCTTTTCCTTATAAGGTAAAATGATGTCACAGTCGAATAGTAAGCACGGATATTTTGCGTTTTCTCTTTTCCTTATAAGGTAAAATGATGTCACATTTGAATAGTAAGCACAGATATTTTGTGTTTTCTCTTTTCCTTATAAGGTAAAATGATGTCACAGTCGAATAGTAAGCACGGATATTTTGCGTTTTCTCTTTTCCTTATAAGGTAAAATGACATCACAGTCGAATAGTAAAAAAAAAAGGTAAAGTCGCACTCGGGCCACGATGGCCCACACGGCCGGAGTTTAACCCAGTTTCCGTAGCATTAAGCAACTAGGAATATTGCTACTTCCCCCTGGATGGGATGCTAGTCCATCGCAGGGTTACCCCCTGCATTTTGTCGCCGGTACCCATTTATACACCTGGGTGGAGAGAGACAGTGTGGAGTAAAGTTTCTTGTCTAAGGAAACAACACGACGGCAGAGACCAGGCTTCGAACCACCGACCTTCAGGTTGAAAGTCCGACGCGCTAACCACCAGACCACCGTGCCGCCCACAAAATCGTCGAAGTCGAATAGTAAGCACAGATATTTTGTGTGTTCTCTTTCCCTTATAAGGTAAAATGACATCACAGTCGAATAGTAAGCACGGATATTTTGCATGTTCTCTTTCCCTTATTCTCGGCCCATGCTAGGGCAAGAAAAAATGTGAATAATGAGTAAAATGTCCACACGTATTATCTTTTAAACCATTGAATAATATGGGTTTATTAGTTGACTGAAATTCCTTTTATTATAGCTTCTGTCTTCAAACCGGGACAGTAAGGTGTAATATGACAATCTGTTGTGTAATACACTTGGATGTTTTGCGCGTTCTCTTTTCCTTAAAAGGTAAAATGACATCACAGTTGAATAGTAAGCATGGATATTTTCTGTGTTCTCGTTCCCTTGTAAGGTAAAATGACATCACAGTCGAATAGTAAGCACAGATATTTTGCATGTTCTCTTTTCCTTATAAGGTAAAATTATGTCACAGTCGAGTAGTAAGCACGGATATTTTATGAGTTGCGTTGTAATTTTTTTTAGCTACAAAGGGGCGAGAAAAATGTGAGCAATGAGTAAAATATGCCACTTATTATCTGTTAAATCATTGAATAATGGGATTATTATTCAACTGAAATTCTTTTTTTCCCCTTATAATTGGCCTGTGTCTTTAAACCGGGACACTAACACAGGAAAAAATACCTGATTCCCATTTTGGGATTTTTTAGGGTATTTACAGAACACCAACAAAATTCCCAAATTTGGCAAAGTGAGACAAGTCCCAACCTGGGAATTCCCAACCACGTTCCCTGGTTGGGACTTGTCTCACGCTTCCAAATTTGGGATTAATATTGGTATTTTTTAAATACCCTAAAATATCCAAAAATGGGAACCTGGTATTTTTTCCTGTGTAAGGTGTTATACGGCAATCTGTTGTGTAATATGCGCAGATATTTTGCATGTTCTCTTACCCTTATAAGGTAAGATGATGTCACAGTCTAATAATAATGTGAATTATTGTGTTTTGTCTTGTTCTACCAAGAGTTCCACCCATGAAAATTTGGTTTTTATGCAACATTCAGGGGTGTAGCTAATTAAGTGAAAAAACTGAGCGGGCTCATTAACAAGCCCAGCTGGTTTTTCTCGCTTGTGCACCTTTAAAATCACCCCAGGTCTTTGTTTTCTAGGGAAATTTGATCCACTGATAAGTTCTCTTTCAGGCTGGTGAAATTAGATGGTAGCCGGCTCTTAGCTGCATCCCTGAACATTGAGCTGGAAGGGGTTGTGGAGGCTGGCCTGACGTGGGGCATTTGATCTTTTTTCCACCCTCACTTTAGCCCTGGGGTGGGGTACTCGTTGTACCTTTTAGGGGTCAAAATTTGCAGATTGGTACTGCTTAGGGTACTTAAATCTAAAGTGACCACAATCAGAATTATTGCAGTACCTTTTAGGGTACAAAGCTAAAAAAAAATATGACAGAATATGACATGTGTTGTTTGAGAATTGTGACCTCTTTAGGGGTAAAAATTTATTTCAGCCACACTCATCAAACAAGGGTGTTTTACGAAAATTTCCGAAGAGCACCCCCGTCATTTTTATGTGGGAGACCCCCTGGGCACTTTATTCCTTGAAATGTTACTGTTAATGAATGACCAGAGGGGGGGGGGGGGGGGACACAAACAGATGTTTGTCAAAAAACGCATATGCCCCACATATGCCCAGCATTTCTCTTCATCCACCCGCTTCTCCTACAGAATAACATTGAGGGGCTTCAGGTGCATTGAATTCAGTACACTTCTCTGCAAATTTCTAAGGCCGGTTGAAAGTAATTTTTAAGCTTTATTTTTCTTAAAGTTTTACAGTGGGACCCTATCAATACCCTTGTAAAATGACCACTGGGATCCCGCTGGCATCCTGCCGGGAAATGAATTTCCAGGTTGGAATCCTTCCAGGATCGCGACATGAAATTATCTTGGCGGGAATCCTTCTGGGATCCCGGCAAGAAAAGAAATCTTAGCGGGAACGTTTCTGGGAATCCTGACGAGAAAAAATGCCTGGTTCAACAATGACCAAATCAGGGCTCGTTAAACGTCCCGTCCACTCGTCAGGGCCAAGTAGATTTTTGTGTAGGGCAAGTAACTTTCACTTAGTCTGTCGTTTGTGATCGTCCGGGTGAGTGTAGTTCTGAAAAGAACTGTTGTTGTTGACAATGACTGACGTTTCGACAACCTGAGCGGAAGTCATCTTCAAAGTTTAGCCGTGATGTTATTGGCTGTAGAGACTCAAGTCAGTGATAGGTGCGTTTCGATCCGTGTATTGTTAGTGTGTTGTCAGTTAGTTCAGTCTATTGTTCGTCTGTTTTGTTGACAAGTCGTTTGTTAGCCGCTGGTAGCTGTTGGCATCTGTTCAGTGGTGTCTGTTCTAAGTTAGTAAACCAACTTTCTAGAGTGAGTCGTTTGTAGTAGTCCGTACTGTAGGTAACGCATTCGGCAGAATCCCAGTCAATTCTGTGGTTCGTGCGTAAATGGTGTTCAGCAATGTGATTGTTGATGTCACCATTTTTTGTCGCCCGTTTGTGTTCAGTCAGTCGTATGTTCAGATTCCTGCCAGTCTCACCGATGTAAGAGGCCTGGCAGTCGCAGCATTTGATCTTGTATACTGCTCCTTGTCTGTCGTTAGGTTCGTCCTTGTCTTAAACGTTTGTGATAGGCAAGGATATGGATATGGACAAACCGCATGTGAACTAAGCTTAGGCCCGTTTAAAACGTCGAATTTCACATGTGCCAAACTTAATGCAAATGAGCGAAGCCAATAGTTTTTTCCTTATTAGCATTAGATTCGGCACATGTGAAATTCGACGTTTAAAACCGGCCTTAAGGTTACAGTGTACCTTCGTGGGTGTCTCCAGTGTAACAGCTCCAGCGTCTTAAGATTACACTTAATATACCTAAACCCAGATATCAAATTAAAGCTTATAGAGCTGGCTATCTAAATATGGAAACCATTTGGTAATAAAATGAATTGTCGAATTTTTTACGACGTCTAAATTCGAACGTCCGAATCAGCTTTAAAACGCTTTAAAACTCAAAGCGATTATTGTATTTTGCTAATTTGATTTGTTCTCAGGTTTCAGGACACGAAGTGCTAAAAAAACGTGTCGGCGATTTCCCATATTCAATTGCAGTGAAAAGTTACAGAATATTTTCGAAAAGGGGAGAAAAAAAATTGGAATGATCGCACGGAAATGGCTCTTGACGAAAAAGTTTTCGGAAATAAGAAATTCGCCGACACGATTTTGTTGATTATATGTTAGCCTAGCTTCTGTCCAAATTTGAGGAAAATCGAACAAATTCCCTTCGAGTTGTAGCTCTTTAAAGTGTCCCCAACAAGCGAAAAAATTAACTTTGAGAAAACAGCGCTTAGAAAAACATATCGCTTCATAAACAAACTCCGCCCACAAAAGTTATACTGTCATTTCTCCGTCAATTTTCACTATTTTTCGATAATTTTTTTTTGGGATGAAAGTTCATTCTGTAAACTTTATTTTGACGCCAAAAAAAAAAAAAATGCAATAAATTTTCGATCTGAAGGTACTCTGTAACCTTAAGTAACAATTTACAAAAAGTTGTCCGAGCAAGTAAAACTTAGACTTGCTTACCCAAAGGGCAAGCTTAAATTTTAGTTATAGTTTAGTTTTAGTCCATATTATTTTTAATTAGGTTGCCGTAAGCCATTCATCAAATTGAAACATACCAGTCAATGGCAAAGTACTTATTGTCTAATTACTTTCAACCACAAAGTTTGCAATCACAATATTCCATTCTTTGTCAAACATTTTTATTTCCTTTTAACTCATATCTCAGACAAGTTCACCTGCAAAGTTTATGAGAAACCAGAAAAACTATCAACGCAAATTCCCACCAGTACTGTATATCTTCAATTTAGTATATCTGACATAATTACCGCAATACCTTACTATATAATATAATACCCTAATACAGCCACACGAATCCTACAACCTTACATTATCCGTGCCACTCAAAACCCTATCACTATTTTATGACAGCTCGCTCAATTTGAGTTTCAGTTAAGGGGCACTAGTTCATTATTATTTTTAAATTACTCTCACGGTCATGTTTCAACCTCATAGAATGGTTTTCAATGGAGTGTTGTAAAACCGTTCAAACCAAAGTAATAGAGCAGTTTTCAATTGAGTGTCGTAAAACCAAAACCAAAGTAATTACTCTGACCAATCACAGCAGTCGTAAACAATCCAATGAACCAATCAGAGCTCGAAGCAATAACATGTCGGCGGCGCCAAGCGCGGGAAAACGCGTGCGAGCAAGTCACGATTGGTTTTGGTTTTACTTGTGATTGGTTGAGAAAGTGGCGCGAGATTTTATTCCCAATCACAAAGCAATGCAAAACCAAAGTAATTGTGTAATTATGGCCAATCCCAACAGTCGCAGACAATCAAACGAACCAATCAGAACTCAAAGTTAATATATGTAACCGGTGCCAAGCGCGGGAAAACACGTACGAGCAGGTTACAATTGGTTTTAGCCCTGCTTCTGATTGGTTGAGAAAGTGGTGCGAGATGTTTTGCCAATCATAAAGATCGGGAATGCAAAATTCAAGATTACGTTAGACACTCAATTGAAAAGCGCTCTAAATTAAAGTCGTTATTCACTTTGTCTTTACATAGTAGTGTCAGTAGATGTAGATAATTTTGCCGGCGCTTTCATGTTGTTGAACCATTGTAATTGAAACTCAAACACGTTGCTTTTTGACGGCGCTTCTCGGGAGTCAGTATTTTCCCAGTTCATTTACTACTATGTCGCTGAAAGCTGTTTTGCTCCATCTTTTTTCAAAGCTTCAGGAAGCTAAGTACATAGTTGATTGCGAAAATAATGCGCAAGGAGCGAGAAAAAGCGAACTACTAACTGAATTGAACTGAGCAAATGTGCCCGGTGGCCAATGTGCCCAACGACCCATTATTTTGTTAAATCGTTACATGCAGTCATATACATTAAAGGACGTTAAATTAAGGGGTGTTGTTGTCGCATTAAGCATTTATTACCTTTTATGCACGCCTTCTATTTTATAATAGTCTTGTCATGCCTTTATTTGATTATGCTGACCTTGTTTGGGGAGACAAGCATAATGCAACCTCAATGTTCAGTTTACAAGTCTTGCAGAATAAGGCTGCTAAAATAATTTTAGACAGACCTCTTTATTCATCTGCTACACATGCGCTTGCCACTCTTAAGTGGGTTCCATTAGAAAAAAGGCGTTTTCAGAGAAGATGTATTTATGTGTATAAGTGTTTAAATGGGCTTGTTGAGCATGATATGAAGTTCACAAGACAAACAATCAAACAATCCGTGAATCTGAATAATGTTAAACGTGATCTTTTTAAATTTTAAATTTGTAATTTTAAAAATTTGAATTAATGTTGTGTACATTTTAATAGTTTTTTATATATTTTAGCTTTTAACGTCTTCGCGAATTGTGTGTGTTTTGAATTTTTTTTTCTTCTTAATTTTGTGAGATCCTTTTTGAAAACCATATTTTATATGAAAAAGTCATCTCAATAAAGATTATTAAATAGTTGTTATATACCGCGGCGTTAGTTTATTTTCGAATTTGGCCTATTTGGCCTCTGAATGCCAAAAGTCAAAAGTTTATAAGCATTTTCATATACATACATGGTATTGCCTATTACACTAACAGATTAAACTAGAATACAGTGATTGCAGTCCTTGCTAACAGAGTGTTTCGTCTCTCTGAAGCTTCATATATAAAGTGACCCACCTGTTTACATATGAAGGGGTCAACATTATTAAAAAAGAAATTAATTCTATCTGTATTTTGTAGTTCAATTTAATCCTTGGTTCAATTTTTATTTTCCATTGTTCTTTTCTATGTTAATATATGATAATGAATATAAAACAAAGCAAAATGAAATTTGAACCAGGGATAAAATTGAACTACAACACCTACATTAAAGGACACTCAAGACTTGATATTTTAGTATATTACATCTCCCTTGCCCACGTTAACGCCTTTGTACGTTGGATGTTATTTCTCTTTTTCCTACAATATATTTTCAGGACACTGCAGTGCCAAATATATTCCCGATATTTTTTTTGAAATATTCTAAATTTAACGCTTCGTTACTACTTCGTTACTAGATTAAAGCACTTCTCCTTCAATCAGGAACCTCTAGTCTTTAAAGCAAGCGTTTTCGCCTTCCTGTTTGTTGTCGTTCTTGAGGACGCTATTAAGTTTCTTCTTTGATTGTGTATTTTTCAGCTGTCCCTGAAGAGATTGGCCTTTAATGAATTGACCACACCAGACAAAGAGAGTGGTGTGAGCTGTCTACAATCAGCCTGCATCAAAGGTGACATCGCGACTGTCAATACAATTCTGAACTGCAGTCCAGACAAACTGGATAGTGCTATAGCTATGAGTATAAAGATGGGTCACAACTCGTCTCTTTTCCCTGGCAAATCTGTTTCAACTGCGTTAAGAAAACAAGGCTCTGAAAAGCATAAGCAGATTATCGAACTTGTTGAAAAAGCTACAAAACACTTCCAATCTCAATCTCTTTTACACTTGGCTGCAAAAAGGGGAAACAAGGAGCACCTTCGTAGGCTACTTGATTGTGGTGATCATGTTAACTCCATGTCGCCAGACTTGGAGGAGAGTAGAGAAACGCCGCTGATGGTGGCAGCGAGGTTTAATGATGTGAACGTTGTAGAATATCTAATCGAAAGAGGTGCCTCTTTGGAGATGCAGGATATTGAGGGTTTCACTGCACTTGACCATGCTGTGATAGGTGGTAAAATGACAAATGTAGTACGTTTGGTAGAATTTGGAGCTGAGATTTTGAGATCTGACGAAGAGTCCCCTGTTAGTCTAGCTGTTCATCTAGCTGTTCAATATGGCCACACAAATATTGTCCGTTTTCTTATGGAGCACGGTGTGGATGTGAATAAAGTTGATAATATTGGCAATACACTTGTCATGTTTGCTGCACAAAAAGGTCATCTTGAAACCATTCAGTTTTTGTTAAAAAATGGATGCAATTTATATAGAGGTAATCTAGGAGGATGGTTACCACTGCATTTTGCCGCTGCTGGCGACCATGCAGATGTAGTGAAGTTTATCATTCAAAATGGTGGAAATGTTAAAGCCACGACAGATGATAACCAAACAGTACTTCATTTAGCTACTCATCTGGATTTGGTCCGTTTCCTTGTCGACGAAGGTGCTGATATTCATGTCAGAGACGAGATCGGTAGAACAGCGCTGCATATGGCTGCTAAAAGTGGTCAGACTGACACAGTCAACTTTCTTTTAAATCATGGCGCAAATATAAACGCACGTGATGAATATGGATACTCGGCTTTGTACTTTGCCTTTCAGTACGGCCATGCTTCTGCCGCTAAAATTTTGATTGAGCAAGGATGCGATTTGAAACTTACAACCGACGAAGATAGTGCAAAAACTCTTAATCCGATCTTACTGTCGAGAGCAGCTGCACAAGGCCGCACAGACGTTTTAGAACTCCTTTTCCAAATAGGTTTATCTGTGAATGCAGTGAATAATTCTTTCCTAGAAACACCTTTAATTGCAGCAGCCAGATCTGGGCAATGTGATACAGTCGCTTTTCTCTTAGACCGAGGAGCAGACATCAATGGTGGCGATACCAATAAACCGACAAGTGAAAACCACAATTGCGGTGATCATGCCAATCATGAGTCTGATGATTACGAGGAAGACTGCCAACGTCCTTCCCCATTGTTTTACGCCCTAACAGCGGGTCAAGGGGGAGTAGCTAAACTTCTGATAGAGCGAGGAGCTGATACCACAAACTCAAATGGGAAAGATCGCTCACTTGCTGAACTTGCGGCTGAGAATGGTCTCTCGGATATTTTTGAGCTACTTGGTTGTAAGGATACCTTGCATTTTAACAAAGTCGTAGATGGCGATACTTTACTGACATCAGCAGCAAGCCGTGGGAACCTTGACTCAGTTCGGTTTCTTTTGCAAAACGGCGCGGATGTGAATTTCAAGAATATGTCAGGAGACACACCTCTCATGTGTGTTATTCATTCTGCTGAACAATGTTGTGTCTTAGAAATTGTCAAGCTCCTTCTTGATTTTGGTGCTGACATTAACGCCAAAAACCTCTCGTCTGAAACACCTCTTACGTTAGCTTGTGTAAGAAATCTTGATCAATTAGCGGAGCTTTTTCTTGAACTTGGCTGTGAAACAAGAAATAAAGACTTCGATGCCTATTCTCCCATTCATTACGCTGCCGAAAACAACAATGGCAAACTTGCTGAGATTCTATTTCAGTACGGTGCTAATGCTAATGCAAGAAAAGGTCTTGATGAGATGACGCCTTTGCATTCAGCTTCAACCAGAAACAGCGTTCTCGCAGCCCAGGTGTTGTTAAAACATGGTGCCGAGGTGGAAATGGTGAGTAAAATGGGCGAAACACCTCTCGCTTTAGCAGCAAGTCATGGCTGTCTGCCTATGGTTCAATTACTGACAGCAAATGGTGGGAATGTTCATGCAAAAGACAAAACTGGAAGGACTCCTCTCATTCGAGCACTTAAGAATTCCCTTTTCGGTTATTTTGAATTCCTTCCCCTGGTGGAAACACTGTTGCATCAGGGAAGTTCTGTGAATGTTACTGACCTGTATGGGCGATCCTCCATTCATTACGTTCCCGCAGATGCTACGAGAGAGTTTTTTGACCTCCTCTTAAGCCATGGCGCTTGTGTTAATGTCCCAGATGAAAACGGGGAGACGCCTTTGCATTTCGCTGCATCAGCTGGTAACACAGCCTGTATGGAGTGGCTGTTTGAGCATGGTGCAGACGTTGGAGACTTAGACATCGAACATCGCACCCCTCTCCATGCAGCTGCTTATGAAGGCCACATGAGTTCTGTCGTGTTGCTCATTCAACACGGGGCTGATGTTCGTTTGGCTGACAAGAAAGGCTGGATTCCTTTGCACCTTGCTGCCCTTAAAGGACATGTTGATGTTGTAAGAGTTTTGGTTGAGAATGGGAGTGATGTTACAGCTGTTGATAAAAAGGAGAGATCTGTCCTTCATTTAGCAGCAAAAAGTGGATGCAAAGAGTTAGTAGAATTTCTGATTCACCATGGTAGTGACATCAATGCAAAAGATCGTTGTGGACAAACAGTGCTTGGAGCAATAGACGAATGCTCTTACCTATACTGGGGGTGGAACTTTCTTCAAATATACCTTGAAAATGGAGGCGATACACACGCTGTTGATGGACTGACAGGTGACACAGTGCTTCATATTGCTGCAGCAAACAATTTTGTTTCTACTTTGGACAATCTTCTGAATCAAGGATTGGAGCTTGAGTCAAGAGACACACAAGGAAATACACCTCTACATAAGGCGGCAGCAATCGGCGCTAAAGAGATGCTACAAAGACTTGTTGATAGAGGAGCGGACTTGTCTGCTGTAAACAAGAAAGGTCAGACGCCATTCTTAGTCAGTCTAAGGTCTACGGTCAACAGCAGGGAAGAATCTGTTTTTTTGCTTAAACAGGGAAGTTGTGTGCATGTTGCAGATAAAGATGGGAATACGTCCCTTCACTGTGCCGTTAGTGAGCCCCTTGTTCTAAAAGAAATCATCGAAAATGGTGGAGATGTGAATGCCGTCAATGCATGTGGCAGTTCTCCTCTTCATATCGTTGCTCATCATAGTGCCTTAATTCATGCCACACGGATCCTGCTGAGAGCGGGCGCCAATGTCCATTGCCGAGACAAAAATAACAATACACCTCTACTTGTAGCCATTGCACATAGCAGTGTCGAGATTGCCAAGTTGTTGATCAAGAGCGGAAGCGATATCCATGCTACCAACATTCAAGGAAAGAATGGCATGCACATGGCTACTTATCTTTGTGCTTACGACATGGTAGAGGAACTGATCGTTCATGGAGTACACGTAAATGCAGTTGATGAGCTGGGTAGTACCCCCCTTCATATTGCTATGCTCACAAACGACCAGTCGTTACGTAACCACAAGTTGTTAGTAAATGCCATGTTAAAGCATGGCAGTGATCCTGAAGCTGTGGATTACAAAGGAAGTACTCCTCTGCATGTGGGCTGCTCTTCAGGGAACGATGGAGCTGTCTCGGTGGTTATTAATCACGGAAGGTAAGATGATGAAGTTATTTTGTTTCAGTTTTTCCCTATTTCGTTGTGATCTGGTAATAATTACAAGGTTGATCTCCAGAATAGATTTACATGTAGTTTCTAAAAGCCTTTTTGTGGTTACCAGTAACTTGGTTACTGGTAACCTCTATGTCATCACCTGTGTAAGTAAGTCCGAATTTCCGAAGCGTGAAGTTGTGCCGAGTTCACCCGATTGCTGTACGATGAGACAATTCGGATAGCTTCAGGTTGCATACGATTTAGTAACACAGGAATACCAATTCTTTATATTGATTATCAATTTTCTTTTTACAACAGTAGCCATATGCAGTCCTCGACTGCCTATTTTTATATAATGGTTTTGAATAGATGTTGTTGGTAGTAAGGAAACGGGATAAAATAATATACCGGAAGGGTATTGTTTTTCATGTATCAATTTTGATATTTATTATTTATAACTTTTTTTTGCTAAATGTGCTTTATCTGACAGCAATCTCCAGGCTAAGGACGCTAAAGGTTGTACTCCGCTTCACATCTGTGCAGTTTTCAATCAGAGGGACACTGCCTTTTTACTTCTCGACAACGGAGCTGATGTGGAAGCCAGAGATAACGAAGACAGCACTCCTCTGCATCTCGCTTCAGCCTTCAGTGATGCAAGCATGGTTGCCATGCTTCTTCAGCATGGTGCATGTGTCAAGTCAAAAGATTCTGAAGGCAGCATTGCTCTTCATGCAGCCGCTGCATTTGGCAAGGCAAGCACTGTGCAGGTCTTAGTTAATGCAGGAAGTGATATCAATGCACCTGATGCTAATGGTGAGACACCTCTGCACGTGGCGGCAGGCTCTGGTCACGTGGAGATAGTTCGACTGTTGCTGGATAACGGAGCAGATTTTCAGTTCTGCAGTCGACAAGGAAGGGCGTACACCGGCTGGATGTGCTAGATTGTATGGCAATGAGGAAGTGGAACAGTGCCTGCAACTTTCGTCTTCAAGTCGATCATAAAGGACTTGCTTTTCAGTTAAGGTTTTACATTATTTCAACTTTATATGTTTTCGATGTATAGTTCTGTGGAAAAACAATCGTTATTCTTTGTAAATATGCAGCCCAGTGATTTTCTTAAAAAAATGATCAAATAGTAAAGATACAAAGTTTTTGTTCCAGCTGAAATTCTGTATCATAGAGAATATAACGGAGGCCAAGCGTGTGTTCTGTTGCATTGATTCAGTCATTAAATACTTTTGTGTTTTGCGGGCTAGTTGGGGTGGAAAAGCAAAGACGTTTTGACATTTTCAACCTTCTTCAAAGAGCCGTTTCCCTCGACAAGGCTGCCAAAATGCTCCAAGAATCGTGGTTGTGCCTAAATCATACCGTCCACAAGGACGTCGGACACCTTATTGAGACTTATATAACGTAATGTCGACACTTAGAATTTTATTTTCAGTAAATTTTTAGGTGTAAAAAATAAAATCTAAAATCCCCAATCAGGACCTGTGACCTCAGCTAGGCTTAGGCTTACATAGCCTACCGTACCACTGTACCACCTAGCTTCTCGGGTTGCTTAGTCTAGCTAACTAGTTACTCCGTTATATAAGTCTCAATAAGGTGTCCGACGTCCTTCTGGACGGTATGATTTGGGCTTGACCCTGGTTCATTTTAGCGATTGGCAGCCATGTTTGTTTTCTAGCAATCTGAAACGAAGACATTTCATTGTGTTTTACATGACAAAATGCTCCAAGATTTTGGAGAATTTTTGCAGTCCTGTCCAATGGTTTCCACCCCAGTCCCCCCGCCGTTTTTAAAGCGGAGATGGCTCTGGGGACAAGGTTGTTTTGATTCGAGACAATCAAACAAGCGACTCTGACTAAGCCTAAAGTATGAGAAGCAACTGTGACACTGAAGAGTTATAGTTCAATGCATACTTGAAATTGGACTTTGCCGATGCGTGTTGAACGTATGTAATCTTATTGTTCTGATAGGGATAAATAAAATAATTATTTTTTCCAACTCTTTCTTTGCCTGCTTGCTGCTTTATTGTCACATTCATATTTAAAAATCACTTAGAACAGTAAACAGTTTAAACGGATGATGTGGCTTTCAAGCTGGTTTTCACTAGTGTCACAAGCATGAGCACAAGCATGAGCACAAGTTCAGGACATCAACGACAAAAGCATTACTCACTTTTCATATGTTGACTTCACTGGAAATGAGTGGAACATAAAGACGGGCATCAGAAAAAACCCGTTCCTTTTTCTTGTGCTTATGCTTATACTTTACCGTATTCATTTCGAGCAACGACGAGTGTTTGCTCCTCTAACTAGCTGATGCTTGTGGTTTGATGTTTTTGTCGCTTGCGTAAACCATTCTTCAGGGAATTATTCAAAACACCGGTCTCATATTCGGATCCGTGATGGTTGAGTCATTGCTATCAGCCTCTAGCGACTGGAGGATGTTCAGTCGATTGATCGATCACATAATTCAACCTGCATGGGGACTTTGTCAATAGGACTCCAGGATAGGTTAAGCGCACAGCGGGAAAACTGGAGAGAGGATAAGGCGCCCTTTCCTTCGTTACCCCCTCCCCTTCGCTTTGTTTAACGGCTTATAATTTCTCCTTTCTTCTAACCTATCTATCTATCTCCCTTTAATTGCCTCCATCTTGCAATTGGTCAGCGGTCTCTTAAAGAATAAATTACAATATAATTAATAATTAAGAGTAAGTAGTCAGTGACAGCAGCTCCATTGAGGATTGCCAAGAACACCGTCGTGGATGGAGCCCGTACAACGCTGGAAGGCAGAGCATTCCATTCCTTTATAGTGCGAGGAAAGTATGCAAACGGTACTCAAAATGCAACCGGGGGGGGGGAGGAAGTGTCACTTGACGGCTCTTATTTTTAACTATGAACTAGTTGCAGTATTGGGACAAAATTTCACTCGATTGGTCAATCGGGTGTTAACATTGAGCTCGCGATATGTAATGGTCAACTGCAAGATGGGTGGGTCCGCGTGTTTCGTATTCACGAGTTGGCTCACAGGAGCTTTTGATTTCCTTTCCGAGAGGCCTGCACAGAGGCTACTGGCTTTCACGGTATTGAACTGGAACTAGCTTACAGTCGAGGCTAATGCGGGGGAATATCATTAAAAATATTTGCATGTGAAAAGATTCCCGCGCGCGAGCCTCCACTGCACGTTAGTTACAGTTCAATACCGTGAATACGAATATTGTCTCTTGAATGCAAATTTCTTCAAAACACAACAAAACAACACAAGATTCTCTTTCGGTTTTATATATTTTACGTGAGTTTTCTTTCTGACACACTCACAAATCCACTTGCTTTAACAGCAAGGAATTAATTTATTCTACGATTATTATTAAAATAGACATTCGGACCAGACAAGATGTAAAATGGAATTGCGATTGTGGCGAGTTAAGGAATTCAGCTCCGAAACCAGTTACATAAGAAAAATGTTGGAGAGGTGCATGTTGGAGAGATCGCGATCTCTCCAACATGCAGCGATAAAAAATATATATTTCCATTCAATGCCTTAAAATAAACTTCCTTGCAGTGAGGTAAGCACCACAAATTTACTGTTTTAAAATTGCAATCATTCCGCATTATCACGCCAGAGTCATTTTTTCTACACAAATTAATCAATAATCAGTCGATACTAGCTGTAAAGGCTGTTCAGTCGTAGCAGTGAAAGACGGTCGTTTTCTAGGCAGAATATCCAAATTCTTTGGCATCATCACCAGTGAAGTCACCATAACGCCACAGGTTTAACTAGAAAAAAACAACAACAACAACAACAACAATGTGAGCCTTGAAATGAACCACGTTCGCAAAACAAAAAATCTTATCGTCACTTTGGGGTGAGATGGAGGTACCTATCGTTAACTCATCGATGTCAATGATTCCTCATTGATAATAATAATAGGTCTAATAGTGAAAATGTGGACGAAACTATCAGTTAATCGGTCACTTAAGAAAACCTTTGATGTCACCGATTTGTTACGCCTGAAAATTTTACAGTTCCAAAAAAATGTGCGTGTCTTACCCTTGCTTTCCTTGCTCCATCCTGAGCCCTGTTATATTCTTCCAAAAGTTTCTGGAGGCGCTTCTCCTTTCTTTTCTCAACAGTCACAAGGCCGTCTGTAACGAGACTCTTACCGATATCATCTCCATTGTCCTGCACCAGTGTCACATAATCCTAACAAGACAAAATGGAACAACAACAAAAATAGTTCATTATAGAGCTGCTTTCAATTGAGTGTCGAAAGTAATATCCCGCATTGCTTTGGTTTTGCATTGATATGCTCTTAGAGCAGTTTTCAATTGAGTGTCGAAAGTAATTACACAATTGCTTTGGTTTTGCATTGCTACGCGTTGTGATTGGCTAAAAAATCTCGCGCCACTTTCTTGACCAATCAGAAGTGAAACCAAAACCAATCGTGACTTGCTCGCACGCGTTTTCCCGTGCTTGGCGCCGCCGACATGTAATTGCTTCGAGCTCTGATTGGTTCATTGGATTGTTTACGACTGTTGTGATTGGTCAGAGTAATTACTTTGGTTTTGGTTTTACGACACTCAATTGAAAACTGCTCTATATTAGGCCGGTTCACACTAGGGACCAAGTGCACTTGAAAATCAAGTAAACTTGAGGTCTACTTTGGAAAGACGAGGAATGTGTCCATTCTTGTACCCAGCGACTTCGTTTCTTTTGGTCAGCGGTTCTTACGCTTACTTCAAACAAAGTCTCATTTCACTTGTTTGAAGTTTGAAAACACCGTCAAGCTATAGACATAAAGTAGCATAGTAGTTTTACCTGGCCTGAGGCTTTGTATTCCACATTCAGCATAAATTGTCTGTTCTGAATTGGAAAGAAATAATAGTTTTTTCAGTGTCATGTCATCTTAGTAAAGCAGGAAAAAGCTCCTGGATTTCATAGCACGAAGGAACCATTTCCTGTAGTGGTTAAGTTTGAGCAAACAGACAACGAAACACTTACAATCACCAGATTCTTAAATGTTTCCAGAGCGACAGCAACATCTTCCACCTGTAAAGTATGAAGAATCAGCAAAGCTGTTGTAGTAAAAACCAGAGAAGATGAATAGGTGCGTTTGTTTTCCTTGTGTTATCCTTGCGTTGCTGCCGTTTTGGCAGACGACTTAGTAGAAACATTACTTGGAGTTCAAGGCACTAAACACTAAAGTATAGGTTAGCATTAGAATGGTTTCAATTGAATGAAAAAAGAAATTTTGCGAGTGAGTTGGTTTTGTATTGCTACGTCCTGCGATCGGCAAATAAAAATCGCGCGCCACTTTTTTAACCAATCAGATGTACAACCCAAACCAATCGCGACTTGCTTGCACGCATTTTCCCGCGCTTCGCGCCGGCTGCATGTACTTGCTTCCAGTTCTGATTGGCTCATTGGATTGTCTGCGTCTGTTGTCATTGGCCAGAGTAATTAATTCAAAACCGCTCTAGTTAAAAGACGAATATTACCCTTATTACACTTTATTGTCGCGACACTTTAATTTCGCGATTTTCATTTGATGTCGCGAAAAGTAAGTGTCGCGAAAATTTGCAGGCGCGAAAAATAAGTGACCAAACATATAAGCTTTAAGTGAAATATTAGTCCTTTAATAATCGTTCAGAGTCCACTTATTCAATGTCTTATCAAGCAGGAATCAAGTGTGTTGTTTCCGGCGAGAACTCTCTACCACCAATTGACTCATACCAATGCATTTATTCATGAACCGTTTACAGTCAACTCTCTCTTAAAGGGGCTATGTCGCAAGGTGAGTCTGCGCAATGAGTTCCTGTCATGTGACGTCACCTGACGTCAAATTTCTATTGTTCCCTCCCGGATCGCGGCAAGTTTTATCGCGCTTGCACTCGCGTCGAACCACGCGAGGTAAACAAACACACGATCAATTTCGCTTTTAAATTCCTCCCCAACTTCCACCACTACTGGAAGACATCGAATTTTTCGAAGGTACGACTAACAAATCGCAGAAATAATTTAACAAAAATCTAGCCGAGTAAATACTCTAACTAATTTGTAAACTTGAGATCTATCCTTCCACGCAATACGACGGGATGGAACGGATTGCAGCGAATTCGACAGTAATGGCCGCCAACTTGATAAAAAGCCACCGGACGTTTTTCAAGTTGTTAGTATCCAGTACTCACCCGCCATCCTCGCGACATAGCCCCTTTAACGACCACTCTCTTAAGCGACCACTTCCCGTAAGCGACCACTTTGTAAATAACCGTTTTGTTTCTCAGTCAAATACTGTTTCAAATTGATTTTCCCTTAAGCGACAACTTTTTCCTGCACCAAGGGTAGTCGCTTAAAAGAGAGTTTACTGTAGTTCCAAGGTGCCTTTGCATAAATGACTGTAAATAGTTATTGACATTTCTTGTCGAAGACGGTTTATTTCCATTCATTGTACACCTCCTTTACTTTGCCCAAGTTACCGTCTTGTTGCAGTTGTTCATCCCTATTTTTTAACACCAGATATTGTACCTTGCAGGTTTTTACCGAGTGGTGTGCCATGATTACTATCATAAGAGAAATACTAATCAAATACAACAATTTATGCGTAGTCTGGTTTATTTTAAATCAAATAGCGAGGGTATTTCATAATTGATTTATCGACGAAATCGCGAAAATAAAGTGATTCATTTTCTACAAATTTAAAAAAATCGCGAAAATAAAGTGCAATTAGGTATCTTAACAACAGCACTTACGTCATTTGGAAGTTCAATGAATGCCATATTGTATTCATGTGCTTGAGGTGGCAAACTGAAAGAAAATAAAAGAAAACCTTTGAACGAGAGCGAAACCTTTCCCCTTCACCCCAGAGTTCAAACTTGAGTCAAATAACATGGCTATAAATCGATGGATAGTATCAAAACATGTAGCCTCCTACGCAGACGTTCTTAGGGCTCGTCACGCAATCTTTCCTCCTCCACGTGAGGGAGGAAAGATTAAGTGACAAGCCCTAAGGACGTCTGCGTAGGAGGCTACAAAACATGTGGCCGTTGATCTGAAAGCTATTGAGGAGCATGTTGCTGTACCAGGTGGTTCTAACTTTTGAGTGTGTGAATGAAATCCCAAAGTGCGGCTATTCAAATGAAAGATACTGAGCAGTACTTCTCTGTGGTACTGTTTATTGTGTTGTGCAAGATGGTTCTAACTTTTAAGTCCCTGAATGAAATCCTAAAGTTCGAAATTCAAATGAAAGCTATTGAGCAGAAAAAAAATTGTGGTACTGTTTATTGTGTAGTACAAGGTGGTTCTAACTTTTAAGTCTGTGAATGAAATCGTAAGTGTGACCATTCAAATGAAAGCTATTGAGCAGTACTTTGTTGTGGTCCTATACGTTATACAAAAGAGGTCATGTCTTTCAATGGTAGAAACCCTAAAAAGTCACTGAAGAAGCCGGCTAACACTGACTTCACGCCCAGGTATAAAACAGAGAGAAGTGGCTGCATGGGTAACCTGTGGAAGGCAAAGGGATGGCTGTATGGGTTACCTGTGGAAGGCTGCAGGAAGTGGGCAAAGCTTGGATATCGGTAACACTTCTTTCTGTAAAGCGACAAATTTACGGCAAGTAAGCTTCTCTTATTTTTTAATTAAATATTTTACATTTTTTGGCATTTTTATATCCCGAGACTGCCTGTCTGTCTCTTTAAATCTCTAACTTTGCCTGTCAAAACTAAGGAACAAGAAACTTCCTTTTTGATACAAATTATACACTGTAAACGAGAGGAACAACACGAACAAGATTCATTTACAACTTTCAATTTTGGACAAGGAACTTTTGGTCAGCGTTGGACAATATTTGTTATGGTTGTCTATAGGACAGAAGTATGTCAATTTTCGTTGCACAATAAAAATGCTCCGCTCAACACACTAATACAAGAGAGACATCTTTTCCTAAAAGTGGCAAAATCTACCATCGTCTTCCATGATGCACTTACGTTTCCATAATCGATGTAAAACACATGGATTTTTTGGGGGGATGCAACACTTTCTACGCGCGCTCGGTACCTGAAATACAAAGAAACAGCGACAACTGTTAGTTCAACTAACTGTCAACAAAACGAACCTTAGTCACAAAAACGGGCCTTCCATTAACTATGAAAAACCCCAAGTGTAACAGCTCTGTAACAGCTCTGTCACTGATACGGACCGAACAAGCTAGTTCAATAAAGGTTAAACAACAAACTTGAACTTGTGGCGTCTTTAACCCATTGCGGTATAGGTGGTTTGCACTTTACGTCACGGCGACCATGTTGGATGACAGTAAACAAAAGATTTCTCATTGGCTTCTATTGTTGTGTCATCCAACATGGCCGCCATGTCTTTTGTACGTTAATTTCTTTGGGAATGGTTGCAAACCATCAAATGATTCCCGAGGTTTTCGAGTGCTTTTACGGTGAAAAACATAACTACATTCAAAACTAAAGTACAATGATATACCTTACGGAGACTGAAAGAAATTGACTGCACGAAATGCCGAGCGATTTCAGAATACTCGGCTGGTCACTACTCGATGACTTTCAAATAACAGCAGCCAACACTTGAAACCTCGATCGCTAAGCAAATGGCAAGTTATATAAAACACAAAACTTGCCGGAACAAAAATCCCAAAGCAATAAGCGGCGACTACAATAGCGATATTTCTCTGTTTACAAACATTACGTCAAATTTGTTTCGTTATTCAAATTATTAAACAAAAGAACTATTTGAAATGATATATATGAAATAAATCATATATGAACTGCGGAAATGAAATCAAATGAAGAATGATCCTCTTCATTTGATTTCATTTCCGCAGTTCATATATGATTTATTTCATATATATCATTTCACATTCACTCCTTTCACGGGAACATATGAACCTACAATTGACCTGCTCCCAACGTCAGTGGCTTCATAGCTCAGTTGGTAGAGCATCGCACCGGTATCGCGAGGTCACGGGTTCGAACCCCGTTGAAGTCCTGAAATTTTTTCAGGCTTCTTTTCGCAATTGCTTAAATTGCGTTCACAACTGCGAGGATCATTCTTCACTTGAAAAGAACTATTTGTTTCAACAGCCAATAGTTCTCTGGTTGGTACATTAATAACAATAGGTGACGTAACGAGAAGTATCGCTATATCAAACGGTCCAATCCATCCATGAACGCCTTGCACTGTCTTAAAAACTTGTACGCTGTAATTCTTCCTTCTGTTTCTCAAGTCAACACGAGGGAGATACTTTACCAGGTCGCGTATTAACCAGTCAGATCAGTAAACTAACATATGCGTGCAGAAATTTGCATGCACTAATGCGACACAAAGAAAAACAGAGCGGAATTTGTAACTCGTCGGCAGTTCCTTTCGTAAACGGTCGATGCCATTTTAGCGACACTTTGAAAAATTTTCACCAATTTTAGAATTATTTTTTCTATCAGAAAAAAAAAATGCTATAAATTACCTAGAATCGAACCCAGAACCTCTACATGCTAGCATCTCTCCTTTACCACTAGACCACTGGGTTGATCCGGCAAACCCAAGAAAAATTTAATTATAAAAGGTGCTTTTCTTTATATATATATATATATATATATATATATATATATATATATATATATATTATATATATATATATATATATATATATATATATATATATATATATATATCAATAACGGGTCACCCTAACCCTAAATCTTACCTAACCGCGAATTTAGCTTAGATCTAATAATCGCTTTACCTAGGCACCATTTTATCTAATAATGATAGCCTACTTTCGTCCCAATCCAGGCATAAACTAGAGAGAAATAGCATCGACCATTTCAAAAGGCTTGGTTACTAATGAATGCTAATAATGGCATCGACCGTTTACGAAAGGAAAATCAGCGTCGGCTACACCACGAGTAATAATGGCTCATTTATAAATTTGCTGACAGCATAGTATTTAGTATTGGCAGCCATGATCGTCAACACGCGCGGCAAAATGAAAAAACAATCAGACATTTTCGAGTCGACATACCAGTTATTATCCACAAACAAAGCTGCGCACACATCTCCTTTTCTCGCCGTATATGAACCGGGTAATGGCGGGTTTGAACTCAGCTCAGTGTGAAGATCATCCATGAGTTTTTCAAGCTGACCACCTGGCAGGAAAATAGACACGGTGAAATCAAACATACAGGACAAAAGAATGAAGATTTACAAAAATATTGAAAAGTAAGTGCTACCATGCAAAAGTACTGGCGAAGAGGTTTTATTTGAATGGTCACACCGTAGGATTTCTCCGACTGACTTAAAAGGGTTAACAACTTTCCAACTACATGCGTACTACTGTATGAAATACATGTATATGTGTTCTGGAGGCTCAAGGGTAAAACTGTTCTCGACTGCGATTAGCGCGAGGTTCTCCCATTATTCTGTCACAACATTTGCGTTGCTGTATTTACCAATTCATAAGTACGTTCAAGGTTTAATTGACCTGGCCTTTGAGCATAGTGGGTGTTTCTTGGTGTTGCGGAAGCCATTGTTGGTTAGCTTTTGTGTTGTGGTGTGGGTATTGTTCAGTGTCTTTTGAATCTTTTGTTTTACGTCATTTGGTGATCACACCATCCGCAACACCAAGAAACTACCAGTATAGTTGACTGATTATTGACTTACTAGAGTCGACTTATAAAAAAATCTAAAATCCTGTTTTTTCTTTTGTGTGTGTGTGTGTATATGAAACTCGAAAAAATAGAAACTAACTCGTAAAAATGCCCACTGAATAAAACATGTCATTCTTTAGATAACTAGTTTCCAATGAACATGTTTTTTGAAGTGGTACTTGAGTGGTTCTACGTTCGTGAATAAAATGGGGTTTACCTCGGTGTAAGAACCTGTGACTTTTTCCTTTGTTTTTTTTACCATTGTAGTATTCTCTATTTTCGAATTGCCCATAATACACTTTGTTTGCCCCCCAAATTTTGCATAAACTATTGTTTTGAAATGCTCTTGGGAGGACTGCATATTCCCAAGAGCATTTCAAAACAATAGTTTATGCAAAATTTGGGGGGCAAACAAAGTGTATTATGGGCAATTCGAAAATAGAGAATTGCATTCCCAGTTGACTCTATTGTTTTATGCCTTTTGTTTTCTTTGTTTTACGTCACTTATGAGTATCACAGGTTCTTACACCGAGGATGAGCCCCTCTCACCTGACTCAACATGCTGTGCCCAAAAGGAGAGACTTTGCTTTGTTTCTGTTACAATGACCTATAACCAGGAGAAATAAGAGTTTGTCATCAAAAATTAATGCAATGAACCTTTATCGGCCATATAAATAACTTCCAGTGTTGGCTGCACGGCTAAACGTTCGAACATTTTTGGCCAACGTTTGCTAGATGGCAATGTTGGCTGCGCGGCTAAACGTCCCAGCATTGTTGGCCAGCATTTAATTTGTTGGATGGCAATGTTGGACGCCCGGATAAACGTCCCAACATGTTGGACAACATTTGTTGGACGCGTGGTTGAAACATGACTGTCTGTTGCTGGGGCTGTTGTGTTGGAAAACCGGCTAAACGTTCAAACATTGTTGCGCGTAACAAAACGTGGGCAGAACATTAGATCGAAAACAAAACATTCATCCAACAAGAAATGTTGGTCAAACACCACCTAACAAACGCTAAACGTTCCAACATTATTGAACCACTGAACACATGCTGCACAGCAATGTCAAAACGTTTAGCCGGGGTTTAAAGCTAAAATATATTGTCGAAATAAACAAACCTTCTTATAATTGCACTTCCTTTCTGTTTCCTCCACAACAACGACATTTTTAGGTTCCTCATAATTGGCCCATAACTGAAACACAACAAACTTCCGTTAATAACAGGCCGCACACTTGCGCCTCGCTTATATGCAACCCAGGAGAAAGATTTATTACGACTGGTAAAAAACAAATTTGAAAGAATTAGAAAACAGTCAGAATTAGGGTACCTAAAATTTAACCAAAAATCCCAGTAATTTCGGTTCGAAAGCAAATCGAACCGTGAGTTCATAATCCGGAAATTTCGGTTGGAAATTGTGGAGTACGGTCTGAGGGACTCCTTTCATCCCATTGGCATGAACGAACCGACATCTCTCTTACCATTTGACCATTTATTTCGGTAAAGTTTCATAAAATTTAAGAACAAAACAACAATGTAAATGGTAAGCGACACATCTTTCGGCTGTTTCGGTTGGAAGAAAGAAGAAGGAAAAAACCCTTACCATTATTCAATAGAAACAAACAACTTATACCTTAAGCTTGTTTGATTTCGCTTGCTCTTCAGCTTGTGATAGCTGATGATAGAAGCTGGAACGTTCAGCTGTGAAGTGTACTTGAGAAAGACCAGCCTACAAGGAAACACATACTAAAAAAGTCAATTACACCATCACCGGCGCACAACAACGACAATTGTCAGACCAAACATAAAAAAAAGCAAATGGCCTTGTCTTTACAACTTACCTCAACCAAAGAAACAGAGAGGTTGGTGTTATCCACAAACAGCCAGCCAATAAAGTTACCGGCCTTGTCCATTGCTTCTACTTCTACTTCAACCTAATTAAACGTAAGGAAAAATAACAAACATTACAATATAGCGTGTTCTTTTCCGCGGGCCCTTGGTTGGCGCTCGTGTAAGGCAAAGTTAAAATTATAAAGAATACTGAACTTTTCACAAGATCATATTACGAGTAGTTCTCTAAGAAAGTGGTGCAAATTTGGAAACGCAAATTTTCATTCCCCCCCCCCCCCATCTATTTTTTTGTGTGGAGGAAGAACAAAAAAACCATATTAGGGTTAGCACATGCACGCGATTGATCAGACCAGCTCAGGCCCATGTTTTGACCAAGAATTTCATTCTCAAACAGTAAACGTTTGGGAGTCTCGTTCTCGGGTGCGTGGAAACTAATTCAAAAGACATTCAACCAGAGAATAGGGGCATTCTCCTAGTTTATAAAATTTGCTGTTAATCTATTTCGTTTTACATTAACAAGGAGAAAATGGTCGCTCTACAATGTTGCATGTCAGCCATTTTGACAAGGAGCAAAAACAAGCACTTGCCATTTTCGCAATTTCTCTTAGAAACCAAATTAGCAGCGAAGCTTATAACTTTTTAAATGATGCCAGCATTGCAAAAGGCCCCGATTGGAGAACTTGTTTCCAAAGTCGTACCTCTCTCTGCATACAGAGTTCCTTGGTGAAAGCCAGTGCTTCATCACCATAAGGTTCTCCTTCAGTGGCAATAACACCTGAAGATGTAACTATTCTACCAGCACGAGGACAAGAGATACCTTAAAAACAAGAACAAAAATTCAATATTTTAGTCAGTGACTTTGGTCACTAGCAGATGCAAGCGCACTGAACTCAAATATCCCACTGTAAAGTGATAAAAACTTCCATTATCGACTGAAATTACAATATTTGGATAATGTGGAAGCACAGCAAATACTCTTTGGTTGCCTTTGTATCCACCTTGAGAGACGCTCTTTATTGTAGAAGCTCCTCAAACAAACTGGAAGGAAAGAAATTGGAAGAACGGGTGCGCTTCCTTTCGTTCACTCTCTGAGCCAAGTCTCGCCAATCTACACTCAACCAGCTAGTACTTTATAATGTGACGGTATTTTTTGCGTAGTGGAGAACTTGAATGAATCGCACGACCCCCCCCCCCCCCAAGTCTTCTGTGAGATCGGCTGCCATCGTTCGCTTTCTCAGTCTGTTATTTCATTTGCTAATGCTACATGTACCTCTAGAGCCTGACTTACCAGCTACAAGGAAAGTAATTAGACATGTCTCCTTTGGTAGATACAATCTCAGTCTTGAGCCACTGGCAACAAACTGCAAGAAAGAAACAAATTGCCACTTTTATAGAGCAGTTTTCAAATGAGTATCCAAAGTAATTTTACGATTGCTTTGGTTTTACATTGCTACGCTTTGTGACTAGCTAAAAAATCTCACGCCACTTTCTGAAACAATCAGAAAATTTATAAAACATACAAAAAGCAATCGTGCCTTGCCCGGTTTTCCGCACGCGTTTTCCCGCGCTTGGTCACGGCTTTACACGCAATGAGTACACAAAATTACAGATGTACGTTTTATTTGTTTTAAAAATACAAATTTAAGCCATCACTCACTTCAACTATTCCTGAAGATCGTCCAGCTCGTTGTAAGAAAGGTAAGAACTGTTTTGCCTTAGTTGGTTCCTGTGTAAAAAATCATAAACAATATGTTATTTATCGTAAAAAGGGTTGTTGTTGTTCATCGTGGTGAACACACTAGTAAAGAAGTATTATTCGTTTGTCTCACGATGTAGTCACTTCCGATGTGGATCGCGACGTTTCGACTGCATACTGCTAGTCTTCTTCAGGCGATGGGGTCGACTGGTTACGCGTCACCTTATGAAGCACGATGCTCTGAACGATGGACAGTGGAATAGAAATTCCAGAAGCATGGATGCCCACGATCAAGAAACACAACAACAGGAGAGCCGTACGACTACGGACCGCCGAGGGAACAATTCGCCGAAACAACGAGGATCAAAATGCGCCAGTCACAGCTGTTGAAAAACCAACCAATCACAGCAGAGCATCGTGCTTCATAAGGTGACGCGTAACCAGTCGACCCCATCGCCTGAAGAAGACTAGCAGTATGCAGTCGAAACGTCGCGATCCACATCGGAAGTGACTACATCGTGAGACAAACGAATAATACTTTTTTACTAATATGTTATTTTAAAGTTAAAATCCAAAGCTGCCATCATTGCTCATGTTTTCTTTTGTTACGAATGCTCAATTTATTTCCAACCAGTTTTAAAATGAGCTGAAAATGGAGCCTACTTATCGTCGAGAAAAAAAAAAATGATCCACGTTTAACACCCAAAATGCTATGCGCGCTGCGATCTCTTTGTGTGCTGAATTTCGTGTAACACGAAATTCACGCTTGAATGCGTGCAACCAATCAGATCACGCGTATGAACAATGGAGCATTTCGAAACAACAACAAACGACCGCAAAGTCTTTTGGGTGAAGGTGGGCCTTTAACTTAGATCTTTACTCTCTCCACGAATAGGAAAAAAAATCTCTTACATATTTATTTCAGTGAAACCCAATAATAATGGTCCAGTCTTGTTTAAAATTACTCTACTAATGCTCAAAGAATGAAAATGTGTAAAATATTTGTTTATGTTTTATTTTAATTTGTATTTTTTTTTTATCTTTTTACCTATTGTATTTTAAGTCCTTTTTATTTCACGAGAGCGTTTTAACGAGCTACGGCTCCTGAGCTCTTTGTGTATAAATAAACTTTGTCTATGTTAATGTGCTTTAGGCTCAGATGACCAGGGATCGCAAGGCCAGGCGTCTTGTGTCTTGGAATAATTGCTAAAGCTCAGATTACTTTTAAACTTCATTCTCTCTTCAAAAATTTACTAAATGTATTCCTTTTAGTGTTCTTTAGTTGACTCACCCCTGATATATCAGCCACTCTGTGTATCGGTACTTCCTTCTTACTGTGTAGTCCTTTGCCATTTTTTATCGCACGTGTCTCAGCCGCAAGCAAATCATCATAGCATGAAGACCGTTGGTCATCATCCTGTCTATGCCGTAACGCAGTCGCAAATCCTTTGCTGATCAGAGCTTCTGCTATATTAATACCGCTGATAGTTACTGTGGCACATGTTCGCTCTGGGAACCCATCACTTGGAGGCTTGATGTAATCGATCTTTACATTCACCTGCAAACACGGTTCATAAAAAGTCGTGAAGGTAAAAATTGCACAAATCTTTATAAACGATTTTCAATATGCTTTGACCTGAAAGAAAGTGTACAACACTCGCAGTCCGTTTGTCTCACTAAGCGACAAGCATATTAATCTTTCGACTAACAACTGGAAAGACTCGTCTCAAAAGTCTCAAAACTCTACCTGAAACTGGATCCTCGAAATTTTCGAGAATTGAGTTTCGAGTCTCAAGGGGCAAGGATCGAGATACGAGGGACTATCTACTTATAACTTTATCTTTGAGCGGTACTGTTGCCTCCAGTGTAAACGTTCGTTAGGCTCCTCGGACAATTTTTTTCTCCCCCCCTCCCCCAACCACATGTTCAATAGGCCATTTCCACGATGTCGTCATTTGACTACCAGAATTCATTTCGTTTTTCCTTTCTTATTTAAATTTTGTAATCCCAGTGCGGTTTAAGTAACAATAGCAATAATTTGCACTACAAAACAAAAAACTGAAGGATTCTGGTAGTTGTTGCAAATGGCCTATTCTTCAAGAAAAAGGAAGGCTTAGAGGCCAAGCACGTTAAAAAGTGATGCCGTACAGTGGGGGGGGGGGGGGGGGGGGGGGGGGGTGGGGGGCGCTAAGTAGATGTACATGCAAGCGACTTAAAACTTAACAACAGTGGACATCAGCTTCACATACATGTACACAATACGCAGCTCATACTCTCTAAATTTAGTAAAAGTTTTTTTGGGGAATGTCTCACCTTTTTGCCAATTAATTTCTTTCTAAGGAATTCTCTGGCTTCAAACATGTAAGGAACATCATACAGTGGCCTGGGCTTCCTGTTATCTTTAACATTCGTTATAGTGTCCTGTGGATCAAACCAAAAAAGGTAGAGGAAAGTTGAGTACTCAAAAAAGGATTCCAAGGCGACAGTAAGATGACTGTTAAAGTTAGTTTGAGATGATCACTTTGCTTCTGTGGTGCTCTTGGATGGTTTTAACTTCTGAATCGGTGGATGAAATCCTAGAGTGTTCCTTCAAACGAAAGCTACATGTATTGATGTTTCTTATGCTCTACAAGGTGGCTCCTTCTTTTGTGTTTGAAGATGAAGTCCTATTTAGCATGACAATTCAAATGAAAAATATGTTTCCAAAGTTAAACTCATAACTAACTTTGTCAACTAAAGCCTAGTAATATTTCTTAGTGACAGCTCCAATTTTTTCCTTTTATCTTATTTTGTTATTAACAAATCACTTCAACATACCTGAGAGCCATCTTCTTTTGGTAATAGCCTACAAAAACACAATAATTGTTTTTAGCAAGACTTGATTGAATGTTTTTTTTTTGTTTAATGATATCGTTAATCTCATTTGATTCTTTAGCTGAATATTTCAGCATTTGATAGGACTCTTTCCCACAAATTTAAATGAATGAATGAATGA
The DNA here is from genome assembly GCA_022457155.1 of Cladopsammia gracilis. NCBI lineage: Eukaryota > Metazoa > Cnidaria > Anthozoa > Scleractinia > Dendrophylliidae > Cladopsammia > Cladopsammia gracilis. The sequence continues at coordinate 434,657 of JAJGOT010000443.1, read as the reverse complement.
ATGACTTATATAATGCACATCTCACATGATTGTCTCATGGTGCTTTACATCCACTTACATACATGTATGTATGAGAATGAGATCAGACGTCAGCCCATACTCCCATATTACATACATATGTAATTTCCAAAACGTCAAAATAATACTCTTTCTTCTTTTGAAGCTCATACTGGCGAGCTGATCAAACTCTCTTTCCCTGATTTCAATTTGAGGCCAGTCCAGAACCTTAAATTTGTCAAACTGTATTAAGATTCCGCAAGGGTGACCATTTCAAAATGGAGTAATTGTATTAAATCTGAATACAAAGCCTCAGTGGAGTTTTTGGTACATGTACAGTGTACCTACCTTGGGGGTCTTAAGCTCGAAAAATGAATTTTCTTCTGTGCTCCGTCAGCGGTTCTTATGACCAACGCATCTGAATTGATACATTCTACAACCTGCAATATTATTGAAAAAAAAAAAAAATGAAAATCATTGTACAAATTGTGCAACCACAGGCAGTTCTGTATATTGTAATTGTGCATTATACACAGGAAAAAATACCTGATTCCCATTTTGGGATTTTTAGGGTATTTACAGAACACTAACAAAATTCCCAAATTTTTCAAAGTGAGACAAGTCCCAACCTGGGAATTCCCAACCACGTTCCCTGGTTGGGACTTGTCTCACTCTTCCAAATTTGGGATTTATATGGGTAGTTTTTAAATACCCTAAAATATCCAAAAATGGGAACCTGGTATTTTTTCCTGTGTTAGATGAATCATACAAAAAAATGTTATTCAATTTAGCATATCTGGCATAAAATGAAGTTTGTTGGTTTGCCATTCCACTGTTTTGTGGCCACACTAACCTTTCCGGTAAATTCTTTGTTCTGAATCGGTACTACAGGAGCACTTGGTACATAGTCTTTCCATAATCGTAGCCTCTTCTCTCTGGCAAATCTAAAACACACAAAATATTGATAACCACTATAAGCTGCAGCTCCAAAAATACACTGTTAGCGTCAGGTGCTTATTTTTTCTCAACCTTGCATTCAAAATTTTAAGGGTTCTTCACAAACTTGAATGAGTCCCAACTAAAAGGGAATACTCTGGACTTGTTAATGCCACTGAAGTTACCTCGTAATTAATGTGCCAATTTGTTCAAGTTTATTGCCTTGATTACATGGTATGGTTTATTCTCTCTTCCAAAATTCACTTAATGTGTTCTATAAGCATTTTGTGTATGATAAAATAATTAAGTTTTAATTTGAGGAAGTTTCGAACCAAACAACGTCAAAATCTCTGTGACATACAGTGCATGTAGCTCCTTTAACTAGCAATGCCCAAGGGTACTGACAGTAGAAGCCAAGTCAGTGACGGTTGCTTAAACCAAAAGCAAAAACCTAAGTTTAGTACTATGTGTATTCAAACTTTGTGATAGTTTGCAAGGAGGGGTCAACAGTTCTCAAAAGGACAAATTAATGTCAGTGACAAATTAAAACTTACTTTTCTGCAGCACGTAGTTTGTCATGTCCTTTAGAAAGTACAGCCATGCTCCAATCAACGCAACGGGCAAAGCCCTCACGCAGTAGGAGCTCAGCAATATTTCCTGCCTAGAAGATAAAATGTGTTAACCATTAAAACTACATGCAATTTCAACTTACATGTACAGCGTGTACACCTGTACATGTGTATGTACAACATTAATTTTACTGTAGTCATAGGCAACTGTGAAAACTTGTTCATGTACTGTCAACTATTGCTCCATTTATGATTATATGTCCAGCACATGGTGTTTGCGTATTGCTACAGTGTGTGTACATGTAAATGCACTCCAACTCTGATCAAACAGTATGGAGCCTGGCAAAATGACAAAAAGGTTAATCAGTTAGACAACTTTGGTTTAGGGCTAAATTGGAGTTCAGACAAGGATTTCCAAGAATATAGCTGGGATATGCAAAATTAATGGAATATGGAGTTCCTTGCTGTTGTGTGATTATGGTACGGCAAGTCAAAGCTACGGCTAACCTCGACTGGTTACCATAAACTGTGAGTAGCTGCAATCCGATGGGGAAAATAGAAAAATGTCTTTTTCGAGTTGTATCAGGTTGAGAGTATTGGACAACCCTCGTAATATGACATAAGCTGTTCCTGGACATAATCCACCTTTTGAAATAACATCTTTAATGATGTTGCACTTAATCCTGGGCCAGACACAAGTTTTTTCTGTGGCAATTGTGCTAGAGCTGAACATCGAACCATGCAAATTGTTAATTGATGAAAAAATTCATTGTTACAGGTTTTACTGATATTTCTTCTGGTCCCACCACAACATCTAACTTTCACTGTTACCACACTCATTACTTCCATACAAACACCAAATGTGCTTTTTGGCAAATTTACAGTGTATTCTCTAAACACTCAAAGGAACTGCAGTTATTATAACAACAAAATCTATAAAGAGTGACTTTTGTTAAGAGATTTAATAACTTACTGGATGAATGATTGAGCCAAGAAAGTTCTGATTGGATACACCTGAATAGAAAATACAGTCACTGGTTAATGAAAAACTAAGGAACTGCAGGACTTAAATCACTAACCTTTAGATCAGATTGAAGGTTCATGCAAACTGCAACAATGGGCAAGCATCCTCAAGCTACATGTACTTAACATTATAATCCCAATTACGGGCACTTTAAATACAATAGCAAGCTCTTTGGAATAACATCTATGCTTACTTCTATCTTGTACACTGCAAAACTTGTTTTTAAAATATATACATGTACCATTCATGTAGTACCTTCTAGAATTATCTTGACTTCTCTTTGTAGTAGACGACTCTCTGTGAAAAACTTTGCCTGTAGAAAAACAAATCATTTAAATAAATTATTTAATAATATATTAATATTATTGACACATATTGATGATCATACAGTTTGTACCATATATAGCTTTATTAAAATGCACTTACATGCACTATTATACTGTACAAAATGTACATTTGCAATTATAGCATAATCACTAGTCTTAATACATGTGCTGTACATGTACTGTATGTAATTAAAATTCTGGAATCCTTTCAAGGGGATTGGATCTTCCATCTGATTTATGCCAGGTCATGACACAATAAAAATTAAATGTTACAACTTGTCATCACATGCAAATTAATGTCTAAAACCCAATGAAATGTATTCTGGTAAAAAAAATGATAGAAAACTGTGCCTGTCTATTAGTGTAGAATGATGTGTTTGTTTACAATGAACCTTGGGATATCCTGAAAACATTCCTTATTTTTTTAGATTGTATACAAAATGTGGTTGCCATGAAAACCTGCAAAGACAAACGAAAAATAGCAAATTCAATTTTTAACTTACTTCATCAGCAAATGGCTCAGGAATGTCTTTGTCTCCGTCACGTCTGAACATTGGACTCTATGACAAATAATGAAAATATTGGTGACTTGTGAATCACGTATAGAAGAACAATTAACACAATCCATGGATGATCAGTGAAAAAGAAAAGTAAATTGTACCACAGTTCTGCACTGAATAAGCAAGGTTCATGTTCTACAAAGTCAGAGTCTGGCTGCAAATGAAGTGCTCCTGAGGACCTTGGTTGAGGGTCAAACACAGCAATGCATGATGAGGGTTTTTTATCATTTCATTTGCACATTTTATACTTGGGCATTTCAAAAGTGAAACTAACTTTCCAGAATTTGCCAAGATTAATAGTTCTTTGAATTCCAGATTGGACAAGTATTTTCATTGGTTAATTTTAATTTTTTAATTTCCAATTATGGGAAAATTTACTCTCCAGTCGAAAGCAGACAAGCATTGGTGTGGAGCCCTGCCATTTATACACATGTCTGTCTAGTATGGAGACCCATCCAGTTAGTGATTTAAAGCACAACAATTACATGTACCAGCAAGTTACATTCATGTACAAAAATTTTACCTTGATTCCAGTAAACATGACTGTTACATGGTAGAATTCAGGCAGTAAAAATGCTCTTACTGTACAACCATCACGGACATGTTCAATAACAGCTAAAGAATTCAAAAGCAAACAATTCATGTTACTAAGCAATTTCTAATTTTAGCAGGGAGAAAGTCCGGATGGCATGCTTAATGGGCAGACATATTTTATAGAAATCATCTTTCTAAATGCAATTGTATTCACCCATAGACCTCTTTCATAATGGTGGCCGATTTATTTATTCTTTTATATGTATGTTAATTAGCCTCACTGGCCTTGGTAACATGTGCAAAAATTCAAAAGAATTTTTACTCTAAAATGAGGCCAGTGAGGCCAATTAGCATACATATAAAAGAATAAATAAATTGGCCACCATTATGAAAGAGGTCTATTAACCTTTTAACTACTGAAACTATTAAAATTTGAATTATCCAGAGTGAAATGTAACCTGAAATGGAATGGAATATATATATATATTTGCAAAAATATCACCTTAAAATTATGCGAGATTTTTTTTAAGAAAAGGGCATCTATACATGTACATTTGTAAGTTACATGTACATTTGTATCACAAGTGTTTAGAGCACAGTTTAAAATCACACAGTTGCTGGCACCAATTTATTTTAAGGCATTTAATTTAAGTCCTACTGTACCATTAAATTCCCTTCCATGATTGGCATCCAGAAAATGTCTTGGGTTCTCTGCACTCCAAATGATTTCTCTGATATGCTGTAAATAAGGAATGGGCATTATGTACATGTTTAATACAGTTGATAGGATAAATTGGCCACTGTGAAGAGATTCAAAAGATGAAGTTTTGAGCACTAGCTCTTCATCAGAACAAGAAGAAAGAAAGAGGGAAAAGAAAAAAGGAGAAAAAAGACAAGAAAAAAAAAACAAAGAAAAGAAAAAAATGTTACATATGGAGGAAAGATCGAGCGGGGGCAGAAGATGTCATACACTGGCAACTTAAAGAAGAGTGGAGATGCTTGGCCAGCTTAACCCTTTCACTGCCATGTTTCCTCAAATTTAATTCTCTCCATGGCCAAATATTTTATTTCCTAAATAGTGTATGGTGAGTATACAAGTTGTAGTCACCTTTGGCCACTTATGGGTAAGGTGACTACAGTTGCCTGTGGCCATGGAAGGGTCAATCCACCCTCATGCAGGACAAGATGCAGTGGAGCATCCACACTTGGGCCTTATATGAAGTACTCACATTTGAAGCATCAGCACTCCATTTTCCTTTTGCCACTGTTTTGGCCATCTCTTCTAGGTCAATTAACTTTGTTTGGTCACTGAAAATATATAAAACAAAGTTCAGTTTCACAGACATTCCACAAGGATCTCTGTCCAGGAGAGATGGAAAACAGGAGCTTGCATGCTACATGGTATAGTACATGTAGTCAAGGGCACCCAAGGACCTATTTTGGGCTTCTGAAGGCCCGTTTACACATGCAATTGCAACTTTTGTCACAAGTGTAAACTAGCAGCAATTTCCTGTGTGATTTGGGTGCGAAATTTGCTGCGATTTCCCAAAAATCACTGCCAAGTTGCATCAGGTTTAGAACATGTTTGAAACCTCTGCGGCATTGCATGACAAGTCACTCCCAAATTGTACTGAAATCCCTGCCCAATCACACATGCGATTTGAAGATGCGATTTGAAGATGCAACTTGTGCACAACAAAAATTGCATCAACAAGTGTGACAAAAATTGCACAAAAAATCACCTGTATAAATGGGCCTTGAAGTTTACAGGTTGGGCTCCTACATTGTAATTTCTCAGCTTTTTGCCTTCAAGGACATAGCCTTGATATAGGGTTACAGATATAACATGTGTGCATGTAAGTGTACTGAAAAGGCCACCTTGTGGACTCCTTATAGTAAATTAAGATATTGAGCAATGACTGTCTTGCTATGCAGGCCGTACCAAGAAAATCTTTTGGTATCAATAATATTTATCCAAAGAAGTGTAAACAAATTATTTGCAAAAGAACAATCTTGAATAAAGTTTGATGAGTGTCCTTGAAAAGATGCCACACACTGTAACGCTGTACACAGTAACAACAGACTTACTCTGATGGTTTAATGCCGCCACGTCTGACTTCCACAAGTCCTTCAGAAACTATAGATTCTGTTACATTTTCAAGTTCTTCGCCTAGAAAGAGTGATTCCCATAAGATTCATATTGCTGTTAAATTGAATAACTGCATGTATTTACATCTGTAAAAAAGATAAACTTGTTGTCAAATTTGTTTTCAACTCAAAACTCTGTCTATAAACAATCTGGTACTGAACTTTCATTACACCTGTTAAGTTTTACACTGACGCTGTACTGTCAGCTATACGTTCTGCCTGACTATACTATTAATAGAAACACCCACGTAATAAAAAAAAACTGCTATTATTACTAATTAGGTTTCTATTTTTTCCATGCCCCAAGTGGAATCGCCATCTGTGGAAGTCACAGTAATCATTAAAACTGATCACTGACCTCAGATGTGCAATATATCCCATTGAGGACATTGTGCTGAAACACTGTATCAATTAATTTGCATTTTATTTTTAAATTATACTGTAGATTAAGATATATGTTGTGGTTCAGTTTTTCCTTGGTTTGAAAATTTTCAAACCAGTTCAATTTTATTTTGCCTTTGTCTCAGATTCATTACCATATTCTGAGACAAAGGAAAACAAAAATCAAACTGGTTTAAAAAATTTTAAACCAAAGACAAATTTGAACCACAACATATACAATAATGACAGGATTCTGAGAAATAAAATCAAACATTTAATATCACATTTTAAATTTAAACAAATACCTTTTTGTAAATAGATGCAGCCATATTCTCGCCCAGTTCCAGGGACTTTGTATTCTACAGAGAACAATACTTCCTTTCCAATAAGTTTCTTTCTAAGAAACTCCCTGGCTTCCCATGCAAAAGGCTGTAAAATACAACAACCAATACTTAATCACAACTGAAAAAAGGTGTGTACATGGTTCGTACAACTTCAGACAAATAAAATTCAAGGACTTTTCAAGGACAAAAAATAGTTTTCAAGGACTAGGTTTTATTTACGAAATCTAAACTCTTTGTCCCCTGGTGCATGAAATTGAGGCAAAGATTACAATTTTGCTCATGTATGCATTCACATATTATGCTGACATTTTCGCTAGTTATTTTTGGATTTTAAAAGTCGCTGGTGGCCAATTTTTTCGGAGCAAAATCATTTAATTTATCAGAAAAGTGATATGGCGTACACAAAGTCCTAAATTTCAAGGACTTTGCAATACCTAATAAAGAAATCAAGTACTTTTCAAGGACCTTAACCATAATTAAGGACTTTTCAAGACAAATGCTAAAATTCAAGACCTTTTCAAGATTGTACGAACCATGTGTGTAAATTTTAAGGTTTATTTCAACCAAACTTCCTAAGATACCAAGTTATACAGGTTATGTAAAAAATATGAATAATTGTAGAGAGCAATGGCAGATCCAAGCAAGTCCTAGCCTGTATGATAGGCATAATCAGGGAGGGAGAGGGGGCATGAAAATGGAGAAGGGGAGAAGGGAAGGAACGCCTGCTACAAGAACCAGGTTATTTGCATTACGCCCACCAATTTCCAGGTAATTGAATTATGCCAACTGTCAATAAGTACACCAATGAGAAACTGGTGCACACTTTTACGCGTGGCTCACTTCATGCAGAAATTTACTATGTTTTACCACTCAGCGCAAATTAACCAATGGGAATTTTGTGTCCGTCAGCATCTGCAGAAATGAACAAAAGGGGGTCTTTACTGCAGGTGTCTTTCCCCTCTCTACACATTTCCCCTCTTCCTGACATCTGATATGCAGGCGAGGGAAGCCTCCTCCCCCGTTATTTTGCAAAAAAAGGCATGAAGGGACAAAAAATATTTCTGTTTCACTCTGCTCCACCGGGGCCCCCTCTAACAACCTGCCACTTAACAGTGAACGAAACTGAAATGATACAGTACATGTTTCATTGTCCGATTTCATAGGTGCAATACATTGTCTGCTTACAGTAGTTCCATTCCCCCAGGTGGGGAATAGGGCCAGAGGCACACTGTATCATTGTAAAGGCCCATTTACACATGCAATTTTTGATGCGATTTTTGTTGCGCTCTCCAAATGCAACTTTTGTTGTAAGTGTAAACTAGCAGCAATTTTCCTGTGCGATTCAGGTGCGACATTTACTGCAATTTACTGTGATTTCCCAAAAATTGCTGCCAAGTTGCATCAGGTTTCGAGCCATGTTTGAAAACTCTGTGACATTGTGTGACAAATCGCTCCCAAATCGCACTGCATGCAACATGCATGCAACTAAAATTGCACCCAAAAGTGGACAAAAATTGCCTGTAAACTGACCTTAAAAAAGACATGCTATATGTAAATGTACCATTTTTCTCTTTTAATGAATATATGTTGTGGTTCAATTTTTTTCTTTGGTTTGAAAATTTTCAAACCAGTTTGATTTTTGTCTTCCTTTGTCTCAGAATATGATAAATAATCTGAGACAAAGAAAAATTTGAACCACAACGTATAGACCTGATTGAACAAACATTGTCGGGATAACAGTATACAGCTGTTTCGAGAAAGGTTGTCGGAATAAAGTGTAAAAGTGCACGCGACAATCCAGAAGGGCATTGTGGGTAGTCATCCACGCTATAACCTAAAAACTCATTTATCCCAATGGCCCACCATCTAAGATCGTCCCTGTACAGACGAGGCATCACGGGTTTCATGTATTTATTTGACTTATTAAAATTCATTGATCATATATCCCATATTATTTTTTGGGATTGTCGCGTGTACTTTTGCCCTTTTTTCTGACAATCTTTCTCGAAACAGCTGTAAACCACGAACAATATGTATGACCGAAGTGGAAAAATGTCTTATGTTCTCAGATAAATTGCACATTATAACAACACAGTATGCCTAAAATCAATCTCTGAAAATATTATATGAAGGAACACATGATGTTTAGATGAAAATATAAATAAAAGGCCAATTCTTGAATTAATTGCCCCCCTCCCCAGTACAATTCCTCTTGTTGTTGGAAAATATTTAAAACAACTGCTTCCCTTAAATAATCACCCCTTCACCTCCCTCTACTCCTTCTTCCAGTTCTACATTGTATACCACTCTTAACCGATAATATAATGCCAAGGTTAAGTTACAGTGCAGTGATTTGGCATATCTCACTATTGACTCTGGTAACATTATTTAAAAAAATACCTAATTTAGGACACTTTGTTTAGGTTAAATTTATTGCAAATTTCCATTATTTAATAAAATATAAAAACAAATTAAGCTTACTGTAAGGTTATAATGTTCAAGGCACAATTTCCAACAAACAAATTATATTTGAAAATAACTGCCTCTCTTGATAATAATCACCCCTGATCCTTTAAATAATTGCCCCTTTGGAAGCAATAGAGCGGTTTTAAATTCAAAGAAATATGATATATCAACTGGCGTCAATTAAATTCTACATCACTGAGTGATCACCCAGATGATACTGTTTAAAAATCTGACAAAGATCTTCCAAAGGAAGCCTAAATGTAAAATAGAAATATATGTCATCAGCCGAAAAATATCTCTCCATCTTTATCTGAGCGTGTCAATAACTTTTGATTTCTATCCAAAAGAAAAATATATGAAGATAACAAAAAAAAAAATAAATAAACAATGAAATGATTGAGAATTTGGAGAATTTTAACAGCGTTTATAAACCCACACGTGGAACGCTGGTGCCCTTCAAAATAACAATATATTCGTGTAGATTATCATTACGGAAGACATTAAAATGGACTTTCTATTAGTAATATTTCCATAAGTAATGACAATTTTCTCACACTTGAAACGTGATACAAAGTCGATATTTTTCATACTGTACTAGCAAAAAAAGACTGCGGACGTAATCAAATGCTATTGGTCAAGATCACGTTCAAAAGTCGTTCATAAAGAAATGGCCAAGAAATGGACAAAACCACACTGAAATGGACAACTTGTTCATTTCTTTGAATGCGAAGTTATAGAAATTTTTAAAGATTAAAAAAAGAGAAGCCATTAAAAGAAATGAAGAGCATTTTTGAACGATGTAGTAATGTAACTACACAAACCTCGTCACGCGTTTCCACGCTACCTTCCACGTTAGGATTTGGTCTTCTGGCGAGTTTTGGTGCATTTACGTTGGACAGACAAAGTTGTCTCTCCGGTGGAGGCCCTCCGCGGGGCTGGCCACGTATTACTACGCTATCTCCTGAAAGAACCTGCATTGTAAAAAAAATGATAAATCAGGTTATTGTTGATTGTATACACGGTAATGATTTTGAATGTCGGACCGAGGTTTCTCGATGTAAAACGTGGCATTCGAAAGTGAATTCACGTCTTTTAAGAAATTTCGTGGATTAAATAGAACAAGTGAGGTTTACATTACCTGTTTGACGATTCCACGATTCATCTGTGGTGATTGCGCCATTTATTTTTGTAGTGAAGAACCTAAACTCGCCACAATTCAAAGGTAAAAGGAAAGAACTTTTTCAAGAAGGACTACTATATTTGGAGTTCGCGTGACGTCAGAACTTAACCGGAAGTGAAAAGTTCTCCGAAGATTAACGATACTTTCCGACAAAGCACGAGCCACGATGCCAATATTGATTTATACGATTAGTTTTTAATTTCTCGAATATTCTAGAGTTAATAGTCAAGAAACGTCGTTTCAGAGAAATTATTTCACGTTCTGAAAGATAAATGTCTATAAACAAGTGCACTTTTGCTGAATGTTAAAGTACGCGACCAGACGCGAAAGCAAATGAATGAGTTACGAATGACAGCCGAATTGTTTTCTTTCTCGTTTTGGTAAGACAGCTGACCAAAAATACATGAGACGAGAGCCGGTATTATAAACGGAAGTGAGATGTTGGAGGGAACGTCGTTTAAGTTTTTGGTGTCTTTGATAATTATTTCAAATGCAGGGAAACTACAACTTGTTTCTTCTAGTGAAGACGATTCAGTAGTAGCAGACTTTTACAATGAAACGACGATTAGTCGCATCGCTTTCGGAAGTTGCAGGTAAAATGAACGATAACAATACAAAATGGCGTCACCGACTTTTGCCTTCCCATAGTGTTTTTGCATTCATTTACAGGTGTAGCTTTATTTTCCCTTTTTGTGAACGAGACTAAATAGAAAAGGTACTTAAACAAACGCCTTTGACCTGCATATGAAATTATACTGAGAAATAATTTGTGTGAAACTTCACAGTACTGTAGGTCTTGGCATATTGTTTTGATAACTGATCATGTTTGCAACAGTAAACTTGTAATGCTGCCAAAATGAAATAATGTTGGAAATAATATTTGCCTAAGGAAAAACGTTTGCTTAGCTTGTAGCTCTATTATCCCTAATTTATCTTTTTTTTTTAATTATAATTTTAGTTTTCCCAAGAAGCCCCAACCACTATGGCAGCATATTTCTGACCAACAACCAGATTTATGGGTTTGGCTAGGAGATGGTAATGTCTACTGAAATATAATTATATTGCAAAATATTATTAATGTAAAGGAAGAAAAGGAAGTGATGAAATTCCTTGGCACGATGCAAGCATAAGTTGCAAGCACAAGTTTATAATATAATGGGGCACAATTTAAGTATGCGTGAAATACTCAAGCACCTGCTATGCAGGCTATGGAATTTATTTTTCATTTACACCATCTGTTTATAAGGGATTTATCCATGTACATGTGTTCATTTGGATAATTTATCTGAAAAATGTGGATTTGGGTTTAGACTGCTAGCCTTCCCTCTCTGAGTTGAGCGGGTGAGCGAATACGCAGTTGGCGATTGACGGAGCAAGCGAACTAATGCGAGCTGAAAGGGCGCTGGGGAAGTGGCGGGAAAATAAAGAGGGACTGCATTCTTTTCTGTAACAGACATGTTAAGGTAACTTTGTTCATTCCAGTCTCGCCTAGCCTGTGAATACAGCCACCTCTCATCGCTCCCGGCCGCTTGGGGCGTTCGCATGAGAGAGTATCTGCGATTTACTTTGAGAAATTCCATACTGACGCAAATGACCCGTTGCTAATCAAGTATAATTATAATAATGCATGCAGTGAAACCAAATGAAATGAAAGGTGTTGACAGGCCCATCACAAATCCTACTACATGTAGCGCCTGGCGAGTATGACCTTTGGTCACTCGATTTTTAGTTGGTTTGATTTTTACAGTTTAGCCCTGATCAGTATGTCTTTTTAAGATCTACCCCCTTTTGTATGAAATAAGGGAAGGTTATTAATAGATCTGTCTAGCAAAGGATGTGACTCATTTGTCCATGAGGATGTAGGCACACAGGGTTGTGTTGTGTGATCTTGTGCTAACTCTAAAACAAAGTTAACCCTAGCTAACTGTAACACAAAGCTTTAACCATCACAGCACTTGCCACATGTATCTTTGTGCTAGGGGTGACAATTACTACCACTTACTTGATCAGGGACACATTTAACCTAGATTTAATTTCATGATTTAACCTGAGGACTATACATATATGTCATAATGAGAAATAACTCAACTAACAACTTAAATTAGATTAAGCTGGAAAAATTTACTAATATTTGTCAAATATTGGTAATTAAAATGATGTTGCTGTTCATAGCTGTATATGCTGACACCAAAATAATGCCGCTTGTATGGACTCCATCTCCTCTTGGTGAAATGGTAGAAAAGTTTAATGCCTTGAAGTATTCTACAGAATATCAGGTTTGATTCTATTTCAGTCTGTTATTTAATATAATTACAAAATGTAGTTACCACAGAGTTCTGAAAATAACGCCCCCCCCCCCCCCTTCCCAACATTAACTGATACCCAAAAGTAACGTTAATTTTCGGACCTTTTGTTAGTAATTCCCGAAAGTAACGGCCCATTTGAAAGTATAACAGCCCATCCGAAAGTAACAGTCCATTAATTTAAAATACCCATAGTGACATCTCCATGCAGAAGGAGTAGCTTAAGTGTTTTACCATACAAGAATGCCAAAGAATACCGAAGAATCAATGAGAAAGAAAGAATTAGGTAAAATCAGCAGTGACATTATACTTATTCCACAGTTGTGTTTACTATCACTTGTTTCTTCAATTACTCACATATTTTAGCTGCCCTAAAGTAGCAGCTAAATTCCGAAGGTAATGGGGCTGCTACTTTCGGAACTCTACGGTGTATACTGTTGTGGTTTAATTTTTGTTTTGGCTTAAAATTTTTCAAACCTGTAAGTGTGATTCTGATTTTACTTTGATTATGGTAATGAATCTGAAACAAAAGGAAAAAAAATTAACCTGGTTTGAAAAATTTAAACCAAAATATAATTCAAACCACAACATAAATTATACACAAACTTTAGAAAAGAGTGAGGCAGGGATTGAATATCTATCACTCTTTACTGATTTTCAAGATAGTATTACATTTTTTGTCTGCGTGTTTTATGATTTTGTGATGTGAGCGAGACTCAGGAGCGAAGGAAACATAATAGTGAAGTTGATTCCATTTTGTAGGTACATGTACAGTGCAATAATGAAAAGAGACTTTCCATAGTTGAGAGTTATTTTAATCTTGTTACATTTTAATATTTAGAAATTTCTCAGAAGCGGTGTTCAGGTGTTGGGTGTATGGGATGATCATGATTATGGAATGAATAATGGAGGAAAGGTTTGTTCATTATTCCAGTTAATATAATGTATTTACTGCATTATCTGGTGTTAATAAGTGCCTTATCATATCATTTTGTATGTAATATGCCTGGTACATGTACATGTATGTCATAACATACAGAGCAAATAATATTGTTATCATGAGATAAGAGCATTAAGAACAAGCTGGAACAACAAAGGCACAATGTACATGTAAGCCTGTGATATGTGAAACAAGGATTTTATATATTTCTTTTTAACAACATGATTACACGATTCTTTGCTCCCCATACAATATTTTTTAACAGTAGCCAAGCATTTATTTTCTCTAGACTGTCAATTTCTTTTTTACTGATGGCATATTTTTTAAATGTTTATTTTCATGAAACAGCATTACAAAGAACGCCTTCAGGCTCAGGGGATTTACTTAGATTTCATTGACGAGCCAATAGAAAGCCTGCGGCGGAGACGAGAAGGCGCTTATGCATCGTACATCTATGGTCATGGTAGTAAACAAATCAAGGTAATTGTATTATTATGTATATGCTTCTGTTTATCGTTGTGTGATGAAGAGAACCACAGTCCTCACAGTCAAGTTGTAGCAGACTGCAAAAACACCCTGTAGCCCTTTGAAGTGCTCGGCAGTAGTTTTGCAGTGTTCTGACAGAATATCAATACCTGTCAAGTCACTGCTGAAGCCTGCAGCCACCTGACTACGATCTGAAATCCATAACTTTCTTAAGGTCGATTTAGATGGCACAACCTTTGCCTACAACTATCGCATGCAACCTGCTCACGCCATACATACGACACGAATCACGTCGTCTAAATCAGCCTACAACTCGCTTACAACTGTTGCGTGCAACACGAAAAAAAGATGTAGGATTTTGAAACATGTTTTAAAACCCTATGACAATTGTAGCCACATACAATGTTATATCATGCGAGTTGTATACAATTTTCGCCTGATGTAACCAGCGCGCACTACAAAATTCGCATGCGACGAGGTTGTGCGGTGTTAATCAGCCTTTACTTACTTACTAACTGTACTTTGGTTTTGGTTTTACCACACAATATCGTTTTCCTTAGTTAATCCTACTCGACACTCGTTCACATCTGAGATGGGGATCAGATTGTGAAATTCTTGGAACAGAACAGTGGGTGTGGCTTGAGAAACAACTGAGTGATTCTAACCCAGCTCAGTTGACGATTATTGGTAGTGGAATACAGGTAAGAAATAGCTCACCTACACCCTCATGCTGGACCATAACAGGTGGTCAAGCCTTCAAAAATACCCTGATACAGCTTTTGACTGAGAAGTCTTAGTAAACTAAAACAAGCGAGTCAATGTTTCAAACATTTCAATTCACAATGGTGGTCACTGATAGTTTATAATTTTATCATACAAAAAAAAATCAAATACTTGCTACGTGAAAAGAAGCTATGTTGCGTTGAGTTTAGAACATTTCATCTAAAATAAATTACTCAATGTTTCAAACATTTCAAACATTTTTTTGGTAGGGAGCGATCGAACTTTTTTTGGGGGCGATCTTTTTTTTTTTGGGGGGGGGGGATCTGACGGGGGACGAACTGACTATGGAGCGAAGTGACCGTAGTTCATTCAAACGAGGGTTATAAAGGAAGATGAGCGCTTACGCGAGAGTCAATTGTATTAAGGCTCAAAAAAATACTCAACACAATACAGCTTTAAAAATTACGACATTACTAGACTGCAAAACAGTCGTAATCTTTGCATTGGTCATACGAATGCGCGCGGTCTTTGAACGAAAGGTCTGGAACGAGTGTGAATATGGAGAGTGAGACTGGGGAGAGACGCCTAACATGCCCGTGTGAGGCTCTCGCGCTTCGCGCGCGGGTATTCACGTCTCAGACGCTTTTGGCGCTTCGCGCATTTGCGAGCGAGCCAGCGGGAGAGAAAACGACTGTTTTGCAGTCTACGATATTACGGTTACTGGTTGACATGAATTTCTTGTGTAGTAGTGAGTAGTAGTACAATGCAGTGACTGGAAGTATGCCCATGCATGGGTGGAGGAACATGTATCGGTGCTATTGCTTGCATATTTTATGTTATTTGGTGGCGAATTTTGAGCTGTTGAAAATCAGCGTCACTGAGTCCTTGGAAAGTCCTGGAAATTATTTCTGCAAAAGCGGAAACTCTTTGTACGATTACTCTCAGATTTGCATCACCGTAAATAGACTGAATACGCATTGTTGCGTAGCGAACACCACAGATTCGTACACGCAAAAAGGGATTGTCGGTCCACATTTTTGTTCTTCTACTAGGTCTGTAAGAGGTTCAACTTTCATAAACTGTTAAAAAAACCTATTTATCTTCCGTTCCTTAGCATTAGTCTTTTCTGAACAATCAGGCATCAAAGCCCAGCAGCAAGAAAATGTGGCTCTTCATTCTATCTCTCGGTCGCAAGTTATGTTTGCGTCTGGTTTGGACGAGGAGCGAGATAAACTGTTTTAACTGTATAATTTGTTTTATAATTCAACACATTGATACACTGCCCAAATATGGTCAAAAAGTTATCGATATACGCTATGTCAACATGACGTATATGACAAGAGAATGCAAAAATGACGGAGCGGCTTCGATATATTTTTTCTTCAAACTGTGCTTTGTTATCAGTGCGTTGAATTACAAAACTATTATTGCGCTCAAGCTTGAGTGATATCGCCTAATTTTAGCCGACTCGGCCTACGGCCTCGTTGGCTAAGAATTAGGCGATATCACGCGCGCTTTCGCGCTATAATAGTTAAATAACCGTTTTCCCACAGGTGATATCAGACATGCCGTATACAGATAAATGGACGAGCTGTCCGTCAAGTTATGACCGATTGATGTGGCTTGTGCAGAGAAATCCAAGGGTAAGTAAAGGCTAGTTAGTTCACACGTGATGTTTTGTGCACTTTTTGTCGCACTTATTAAATGCAACTTTTCTCGTCCTCGAGCTGGCAATAAAACCCGCAGAAGTAAACTAGCGGCGATTTCAGTGCGATTTGTCCCCGTGATGTCGTGGAATTTCAAACCCGATGCAACTTGGCGGTGATTTGGGGGAATCGAAGCAGTTATCGCACCCATGCAAGTCGCACAGAAATCGCTACTAGTTTACACTGTCTTGCAACAAAAGTTGCATTGAGAGCACGAAATCGCATAAAAAAATTAACCGGCCTTTACAATGTCAGTATGGATCGATGTTCACTTGTTTGACTCTACACTACTTCTCTGAATTGGGACATAGCCACTAATGTAACCTGTCGTAATGAACTACTACTGTCCTTCCAAATGTACTTCCAAGTGAATCCACGCTTGAAGTCAAATCTTGTCAAGATCGACTCGGAATGCGTGATTTCCGCTTAATTGTCCAAAATAGAAAGGGATGTGGCATAGGTATATGTCAAAATTCAAGACAGCTTTGGGTATTTTAATGCGGAGACATAGTTGTAAGACATTAGTTAGGAGTCAGTTTCACCATAGCCATTTTGTAATAAGGTTAGCATTAGTTACGGCCTCCACTTACACCACTACCTACCTTACCAGTTAATCCGTTATATAAGCCACAATAAGGTGTCCAAGGTGGTGTAGGTGGACGTTATCTCATGCTAACCTTGTAATATAGCACTTGTGGCGCGCTTGTCAACGACAAAAACAAGGCCTTTTTAGAATCTTTCACGTGCTCTTGTTCAGTTTTGTTTCTTTAGTTTACCAGACTTAGTGTTATTTTTGCAGTCTTCGATCCTCGTTCTTTTTTGTAGGTAATCTTCATAAGTGGAGACGTTCATTTTGGAGAGTTCGCTTGCCTGAATAACACCAGCACGGGTTAGTGATTGTACTTAAACATACCTTCAGTATTTAGACAGTTCCAGGAAGTACTCAGAGTATAGGAAGTGAAGGAAAAACGATGCGCGAACAACAAAAGGGACAGCTGCAGGAACATTGTTTTCCTCGCCCGCCACAATCTTATGTTTTTCTGTTTGTGACAAGTTAAACAAAGAAGCAGAATGCGATGTCCTTGACCGTTCCTAAGGCTGGTTTTCAATGGCGACGGAGGCGTAGTCGGAGTCGTAAGAGCGCTTCCGACCAAGTGAAAATCGAAAATCGGAGTCGTAAGCGGAGTCAACCTCGACGGAATCGGAGTCGGAAGAATCAGAACGGTTCCAGTTTCTTCCGATTCCGCTTATTACTCCGTAATCTTTTTCCGATTCCGTCGGTTTGATTTTCACAAGATCGTAACGCTCTGCGCTTCTGACTCCGACTCCGTCGTTAGTGAAAACCAGCCTTTAGGCTGCAAGTTTTAATTGGTTCAAAACAGATGGGCCGATCCATCTACCATCTTCCATATGAAAAGCCTTGTCTGATCGGGAAAGCAAGTTCCAATTTGCCGTAACTTACGACTACGTTTGGTCCGTTTGGCCAGGACGCAAAGTTGTCGTTGTAGAATTTGCGTTGACTCTGTTCCCGCTTGGCCAGCTAGGGCTTAAAAACCTGTGCATACAGCAGCTTCAATAGCCCTTATCGTAGATGAGTACGCCACGCCAACATATCAGCGGTTTCTCGCTTTCTTGACGTACCCTATAGTCTCGTTTTAATGTTTACGCTCATCGTCGTCAGAGGTTCTCGTAAATATCAAAACGAGACTATAGGGTCAAGAAAGCGACAAACCGCTGATATGTTGGCGTGGCGTACTCATCTACGATAAGGGCCATTGAGTGTCGATCAAAAGTCAGAAATTCCTGAGCACCTTAATTTGGTTCAGTCTTTCTACGATCTGTGATCGGTTATGAGAAGTCGCGTAATTTTCTTTGCGTGTATTCTCTTCGAATCCTGAGATATGTTCATTGGATTGTTTTCGTCTGCGATGATTGACCATGGTAATTACTCTAGTTTTGGTTTTACGACAGTTAATTGAAAATCGCACTTACTTTCAATATAAAGCGGATTTGAATTGAATGTCGAAATTGCTATGCCTTGTGATTCACTAAAAAATCTCGCGCCACTTTCTCAGGCAATCAGAAATATCATGACATGCGAAAACTAATTGTAACTTACTCGCACGCGTTTTCCCGCATTTGGCACCGGTGAAATGTATTTGCTCCGAGTTTTGATTGGTTCATTGGATTGTTTTCGTCTGTTGTGATTGGCCAGAGTAAGTACTTTGGTTTTCGTTTTACGAAACTCAAGTAAAAACTGCTCTAAAATATAAAATCACTATCGTTGAAAGTTTGTCGTTCAGAACGAAGTAAATCAACAATGAACGTTTTAATAACTTCTGTAAAAATGCAAGGACCACTTGAACAAACAGTAGCAAAATAAAGCTGGATCTTTGTACAGATCAGGATCAGCAATGAACTAAATAAAAAAACTTTAACATGCAAGGCTGATCAGACAGCAAATTCGTTCGATTTCTTTTAATAAGATTTGCCCGATATTTCGGTTAGACAAAACTAACCTTCATCAGGGGCTAGGAAAGCTACGGGCAAATCTTATTAAAAGAAATCGAACGAATTTGCTGTCTGATCAGCCTTGCATGTTAATGAACGTTTTGTCGATCGTGATTGGAGGCAGGTTGTATGCCATGATCCATGTTCTCCCAGGCCGCTGTACTTATCATTGATTATTAAACCGTAATTCATGTAACGTTTGAGATAAGTCAAAGGGTCATTCCTAGGGTCAATACCACGCGTTTTGGAAAACACTCAGTAAGATATCTGGGACCAGTACTCTGGTCCAAGTTAGATGCAAAGGCAAGGGAACTACTTACTTTAGAAGCTTTTAAGAATCTAATCAGAAAACAAGATCTAAATTGATTGAATTAACCTTATTACGTATGATTGTAAAAGTTGTGTTCTGTGTAGTTCTTAGTTTGCACACATATTTTACATTTGGATTACTATTCTATAAGATTTTATGTAATAGAGTTTTGTACAAAATCCTACTTATTTATTATTTATTTATGTAATTTAGCTTAGCATAATTTTTAAGATAGTTTAGATAGGTGTCCTTACTTAATAGGTAATTGCTATATTTTTTTCTTGACACAGAAATAAAGTGTTTTATTTATTTATTATTTATTACTGTATTTGTCGCTGATTCTTGTTAGGATACCCCCTGTATGAGGTAACCTCCAGTGGTCTGACAGGCACATGTGTGACATGGGTTTCAACTGATCTCTGTCGCTGGCTTCTAACGTAAGTATACAGAGTCTATACATGTAGATGGTCTATCTTCTTTTGATAGTTTTTAGCGCGCTGGTGAACGCTAATGTCATCGCTGATATCATTCTCGAAAATTTAACACGACATCTGGATTCTCGTCAAACACCCGGGGGGGGGGGGTACTCCCTATAATGGGCTATACGGGGATGCTCCGCCCGAAAGGGGTACCTTTTTGAGGCTAAATATATGAAAGGGTCGAGATTTCACGAGTTGAAGTATATGAAAGGCTAGGGATTTCACGAAGAGTAGGAAAGGGAAGCGAAGCAACGCCTTTGAAGCATAAAAAAAGTAGGGAAAACGGCCATTTAAGTATTATAGATATGGCCTTTCAAAATATATCAAACAGATGCACGTAAAGGCTCTGAAAGGGGTACCATTTTTATTGAAAGGTATATGAAAGGGGTCATTTTCAATGAAAGGTATATGAAAGGGGTACCTTTTCTGTCAAAATCGGTATATGAAAGGGTAAGGGTTTGGACCTCGGGGCGGAGCATCCCCGTACAAAACTTTGTTGAGTACCCCCCCCCCCCGGGGGGGGGTCAAACATTTAGCCTGCGTCGCGCGCCCGGTTTTCCCCTCTTCCCTTCCCTTTTTATCGCCCTCCATCTCCCGCCACGCGGGCGAAAACAATTGATTGACTTGTTTGTATATCTGGCCCATCTGGCAACATGTTGGATTAAACATCAAGTTCAATCAGTAACCTTCAAAAAAATTTCCATCCACAACAACAACAACAAACAATTTCTTATG
This sequence comes from Cladopsammia gracilis, assembly GCA_022457155.1. Taxonomy (NCBI): domain Eukaryota; kingdom Metazoa; phylum Cnidaria; class Anthozoa; order Scleractinia; family Dendrophylliidae; genus Cladopsammia; species Cladopsammia gracilis. The sequence continues at coordinate 413,999 of JAJGOT010000443.1, read as the reverse complement.
CCTTAAGTATAAGGAATTTTTGTAATTGATTTGAACGGAATAGTTCACGACTATAAAAGTCGTGAGTATTCCCTACCTACAAAGCTCTGAAAAGTAAAAATTATTTCTCGAGTTTGAGCTTATTATAGCTCGCCACGAATGTCTCGTAGCTTAAGGTGATGTTACACGGGACGATCCGCAACGACGATTTTTAGCGCAACAAACTTAACGACAGATATGTTAGCTTGTGTTACACGAAACAACTTGAGCAAAATTCGTGTTTTTGCGTTGCAAGTTTCTTGAAGCTGAATCAAAAACTCGCAACGAAAAAATGGCGAAGAAAATCGTCCGTGCACCCATGTTGCGCTAAAAATCGTCGTTGCGAATCGTCCCGTGTAACATCACTTTTTAGTGGTTTACAGCATGCAGCACTGGCGTGCGAAAAGGTCATACGTTCCATTCCTGTTGTCGGGGACTCAGATTTTTTTCCATTTTTGTTTTCAAACAAATAAATATACAATTTTCAAAAATGATTTTGAGCCTTTGAAACAGGCGATTTTTAAACTATCAAAAACATGTTACGGAATTGTTATTTTCGGCAGGTTATTTTACAAAAATACACAGTGTCTTTATATTCCAGCAGAACACAATGGGATCTTGTCGAAGAGTTTTTCACCAGAACAAAGTCACGCGATTAGCAAGTCTGCAGAAACAAGGAAGCATTGTTCAAAGAACAAAACTGATTTTGTTGGTTAAAATCTACTAGTTTTGGTCAATCTGTTTGAAATACTGAATAAAAGAATGTGATTATCAAGAGCGAACGATTATATTTTCTGTAATCGATGGCATCGCCAAATTTATAACCTGCTGTTAAAATTGTCTAGTCAAATAATTTCACCAAGTGTTGTGTTAGCGTTGGTGGTATAGTGGTGAGCATAGCTGCCTTCCAAGCAGTTGACCCGGGTTCGATTCCCGGCCAACGCACATCTTTTTTTTTTACATTTTTTTTTACATTCTATTTTTTTCCTCGTCGCTTTTTTTCTTTGCCATTAAAATCAAAACCACATTGAATGTCATCTAAGCCTTAGCAAGTTTCAAGTTTTTTTACCAGATGACTCTTCTAGAAAACGCCAATGTTTAACCGCTTCAGAATTTTTTCGAAAGTGAATTAAGTTAGATCCACCAAATGAAAAATACTGGAAACACGCTAAACTTGACTCGGTAAACGTATTTCATTTGTCGACCATTTGTCCAGAAAATCAAAACACCGAAACGAGAAGTGGGTTGAACAAAAAAGGGACGAGGCCCAGCCGATTTTTTTCAACCAACTTCGAGGTGTTAAGGTACCTGATAAAAAATAAAACTCTTTTGAGTTTTTGATAGAGCTTCTCAAACTGATCATTAAACACAGAGAAAGCGAAGGAATAAAATCGCCAAAATCTATACTAATTAAGACCGGGTTTTGATACCACCGTCACGCTTACGATTTCCGTTGTTCAGCCGGATAAATTATTAATAAGTTTGAGAACACCTAATCTCCGAAAATTTTCGCGACAGCGGCCAAATTTCAAGATTTTGTTATGGCGTTTTCTCGCGACGCCATATTTGCGTGAAGGTGGAAAATTTATGAAACATATCCTCTAATAAACTTGATGGAAATTTCTTTTTCGCAACAAATTTTCGTGTGATAAGGGACTACACTGTGTTCTGACACCTGAAATATTTTCGCGCAATGTTGCAGAAAAAGAACACGTGGACACATGCATCCTACAATTTTATCGCGCGCAATAATGCAAAGTGTACCCGAACTTTCAGCAGAATCACACAATAGTTGCATTCCTTTTAGCAACATGTATCTGGATTTTTCAACTGAAATTCGATTTTAATTCTGTTTAGTTCCATTTGGAGATGAGCCCATCTTAAGCCCCGGCTACACGTTCTAACATTGTTATATAACATTTTTTGGTTTAACAATGTTAGAATGCGTAGCCGGCATGTCACATGAGGTTTGTCTAACATTTTTTGTTAGAAGAAGTGTTTGATTGAAATCAAAACATTCTTCTAACAAAAAATGTTAGACAAACGTCATCTAACATGCCGGCTACACGTTTTAACATTGTTGAACCAAAAAATGTTATATAACAATGGCCGTGTTTTCACGAGCGATTTTTCAAGTCGCTGAGCGAGTGACAGTCGGAAATCTCGTGAAAACAGTTGCTTGTCCAACTCGCTTAAAGTTAAGCGAGTCGGCGAACTACAATAGAATTCTCATTAAATTTAAGCCACCAAACCAGGTCGCTTAAGCTTGTCGGCAATTAAACAACAAAGAAGGGCATTGTATTGTCGTTCTTTTGTGTTCTAATTTTCTATTGTTTTAACAAAAGAAAATATATCGCGCATGGTATAAGAAAAATGAATAAAGTTCTGTTCGTGAAAACGCATAAATTTTTTAAGCTGCTTAACGCGGTCAGTAAACAAATTACCTACAGAAATGTTAAGCGAGAAAAACCGCCTCGTGAAAACACAGCCATTGTTAGAACGTGTAGCCGGGGCTTTAGTTTGCAATTCGAACGATCCACTTCCGGAGGTGAATCGTTCAGCTTGCGTTAGCCTGCGTGGCAGGCGTTCTAAGGGGAAGGGGAAGGGGGAAAATTCGGGCGCGCGAGAACCTTCCCCTTAGAACTCCTGCCACGCAGGCTAAGCTTGCGTCAGAATCTGAACCTTCAGGATTTTCCTTCTATTTATGGAACTTGGCATTAAGTTTATATCACGTGGTAACTTCGAACGGGCGAACAAAAATAGCATGATAGAGTGACTTAATCTCTTTTTAGATTTTTGTTCCAGCTGGCGAACACCAGGGGCGGATCCAGGATTTTCAAATGGGGGGGGGGGGGGGGGTGAAATTTTAAATGCAATAGAACCAAAGCCTGGTTGAGGTGGTTGAGGTGTTTGAGGTCAGTGCATCAGCAACATGATTGTTAGAAAAAAGAAAGAAAGGGTCTCAGAAAAGGGGGGGGGGTTGGGGGGGGGGGGGGGGGGGTGAAAATTCACCCATTTCACCCCCTCTGGATCCGCCCCTGAACACCACTGAGAAATACAGTTATATTTTCACAGAGCAATTAGCAAATTATACTGGAAGAATAGTTGTCTAAACAGAATCAAGAATTAAAGTTTTTACGAGCTTCTGGAGCCATCACGGCGCCTTTGTCAAATGATGGTAACAAATGATTATTATATTTTCAGTTTGGTCCGCAGTTAGTGATTCTTGGACAACAACTTGCCAGTAGCCATTACTCTCGCCTCTCACTTGTTATCTTTATTTTAATACATGTTTATCTTCACGATAGGAATATTGCTCCTTCTTCTAAGCGTACACATCCGTTCATCACAGAGATCAATTATGGTCTGATAACTATCCACTGGGACGCTCAACCGGTAAGCAATGCAGTTGTTTGCTTCTTTACATAGAGTGATTTTCAATAGCCGTTTTCACGGTTGATTTTTCTCATTTGCATTACAATGTTATCCAACGTGGATGCGAGGCAATTTCGGGCTAAAACTACAAAATAGCCCGAAATTGCCTCACATACATGCTAGATTTCATTGTAATGCAAATGAGCAGAGTTAACCGTGAAAGGGGCTATTGGTTTTGTTTTGCTACACTTTGTTATTGGTTAGAAATACTCGCGCCATTTTTTTCAACTAATCAACAGTAAAACCAAAGCCAATTATGACTCATTCGTACATGTTTGCCCGTGTTAGTATGCGCGCATGTTAGTATGTTAGTATTTTATTAAGCTTATATACATTTATAAACACATAGTCACCCGGGTCTCTATTTAATAATCATAGATAGTTAAGTAAAATAGTTTTATTAATTCTAGTTGTAACATTGTTTAATTCATAGTGTCCCCATTTAGTGGTTCTTTACTGCTATTTTAGTTTGACACTCAAATAAAGGTAGTGATTGATTGTTAGGCGCCGGCTGCATGTATCAAAATCAAAACCAACTTTATCACTCTGGCCAATCACAACAGATGCAAACAATACAATGAACCAATCAAAACTCGAAGCAAATACATGTCGCCGGCGCCAAGCGCGGGAAAACGCGTACAAGTAAGTCACGGGTTTTGGTTTTACTTCTGATTGGTTGAGCGGAAAGTAGCGCGAGATTTTTTAGCCAATCACAAAGCGTAGCAATGAAAAAACAAGGCAGTAGCGAAGTTACTGTCGACACTTGATTGTAAACTGCTCTGCAGTATTATTTTAATATCGCTTTGGATTGTTTTCTTTACCAGGTCACTGTTACAGTAGAGGTACGCGGCAAAGCCGGCACTTATCTCAAGCAAACTTTATCATTAGATCATTTAGAAAAGGTAAGCGAGCTCATTTGTTTTGCTTCGCATTCAGTCTGACGCTAAGATTATCGGTAAATTTTCTCTTCATTATTCTGTTGATGTTTTAGTCTTCATTCGTGTGAAACTAAACTTCTGACGCCTCAGAAGATAAAGGACGATTTACCAACTTTTGACGTCACTTTTATTAATTTTTTTTAGGCGAGAGACCTTCAACGATGTCCTCATAAAATAGAAAAACCTCCAGGGATAAAGAAAGTAATTTTTTACACTGTGGTCTATTTTCTACTAGCGATGATGGTGATAGCACTTCTTAGGTAAGTTCTCGATCCAGAATAAAACTACTGCCATTAATGGCGGTTTATATATTTTTACATTTCAGAAGAGCCTGTAATGCAGCTACGTTTAGTAAAAAGCGCTTGCAAGTTTTGTGTCCCGAAGAAGGCAGCATTGCCGAAACGTCGGCGTTCTCCCACAAAGACAGCTTGTTTTTTTTTTTAAAAAATTCAATTAAGGGCCTGGCTAAACTAGGAAACGTTGTTGCGAAAACATTGTTTCTTCGATCTAGCCTGGCGAAACTGGGAACATTTGTTTCAGAAGCAAAATTTGCGTCCAGGACGCAAGAGTATTTTTGATTCCTTTTGAAGGAGGCAAGTTTAATGGAAGAAGAAGAAGAAGACTTGATTCAAAAACATTTTCTTGCGACCGGGGAGCAAGATTTACGTCCGCAACAATGTTTCCGCAACAACGGTTGACCAGTTTTGCCAGGCCAGGCCCTGCGCTGCGCAGGAATCTTATTTTATCAATTTTTTAGTAAAAAGCAGTCGTGAATTAAAACAATTGTTCTCACGAGTTGTTTTTTTAATAACCCAGCCAGGAAGCACCAGTGCTTTCGTTCTTCAGCCGGCATTTATCTCATATTTGTCATTTTTTCTTCTTCCAGGTTATTAATCTTCATTCTCAAGATAGTTTTCAAAATTGTGTTGCGTTTGCTGGGAATTAAACGTCAATCTGCTACCACTGGCTCGGAGCATACCACTCACAAGAACAATAAGATCATCAAAAGAGATTAACTGCAACCATTAACTGCATTATGCCACGACAATCCGCAGTTATTGGGTCACGCTTTTTATATTAAATTATTCACAATTATCAAGTTAGGAAAAACGTAATCAAATATTGGGTTATTTTGGGACGGACCATTTTATAAGGGAATGGTTAGGCAAATGCAAAATAAATTCCGAGAAGCACAACGAAATAATGCAAAGCAGTACATTGCAAACAAATGAAAGAAAATTCATGCACACATTTAGTCGCGGGAAAAATAGTGCTGAAAAAAAAAAAAGGAGAATTCAAAATCGTGCACCGTTGGTGAGCGTGTCATGAGAGTAACGGTTGCTTTCGTGCATATATTAAATTGAGGACTGATTAGCTAGATATACTTCCAGCCAATGACAAAGACCTTTGTGGGCTGATGTTTTTAACGGAGTTTAGAAGTGGTTTAACAATACCGCGGTCAAAACTGATTTGATATCCTCGCGCGAAACTCAAATAGTAGAATCTGCTCGCAGGCTAGCGATTTCAATCTGGCCAGTCCGAATATATAAACATCGTTTGGTGTTAACAGTGTGATCGTGGGTTCGCACAGACTAAAATTAAACTGACCCCTCATAAGTAGGTTTATATCTCTATTAAATGGGTCGTGACTAGAATGGATACTCCAAAATCAGGTTGGATCACCTCGGACACTTATTGAGTATTATATAACGTAATGTCGACACTAAGAATTCATTTTCAATAAATTTTTAAGTGTAAAAAAGAAAATCTAAAATCCCCACTCAGGATTGAACCTGTGACCTCAGCTAGGCTTAGGCTTACATAGCCTACTGTACCACTGTACCACCTAGCTTCTCGGGTTGCTTAGTCCTAAATTTAACTATATAAACTGCTGCCCCTAACCCCAACTGAAAGCTAACCAGTTACTCCGTTACATAAGTCTCAATAAGGTGTCCAAACTGATTTTGGAGTATTCATTCTGGTCACCACCCTATTAAATGCTCTTAAACCAGGTCTAAGTTAGACTTTGTTTAAAAAAAAACGGCCAGTGTGTATAATAACAGTAAACAGCTCACCGAAGTGGAGGTGGCTAGTGTTTCGCGGCTCGGTAAATATCCGCCAATAAATATAAAAGGAATTATTTCGAGAAAGGGCTTGCAAGTGGTCTACTGGAAGGAAGGGTTGTAATCACTCTGGCCAATGAACCAATCGGAACTCCATGGTAGCAAATACATGTAGCCAGCGCCAAGCGCGGGAAAACGAAACTAGAAGTCACGATTGGTGTTGGTTACTTCTGATTGGTTTAGAAAGTGGCGCGAGATTTTTTTAACCAATCACATAGCGTTGAAATGTAAAACCAAAGCAGTCGCTAAATTACTTTAGACACTCAATTACAAACTGTGAAAAGAATGCGCTGTCTTTCACATACTTATTAAGTTACCACATTAAATTTCCAGACGTTTATGAAATTAATAATCGTCTTTTAACATTTAAGTATTATTCATTAGTATTTATAAATCGGCTTATTTTTATATAGAATTCTTTTCAATTGAATTTTATTCCGTCAATTTATTTACTTTATAAAAATTTTAAATAGGTAATAAAATATGTATGGTCATTCAATTACTGAGTTGTGCAACTTGTTTAAGTCTTTAACGTTTTACACACGACTTTCAAAGCTGATCTGATCGGATAGAGCATATTAGAGTGTTGTCCAATCTACTCTCAAAGTATGAAGGGGTTTGTTTCCAAACTGTGGTGCTACGTCGATGGGGGAGTGAAACAGAAAAATTTATTTTCATAAATAATAATAATATTAACATTTAGTCAAATCTAATTTCATATTTTTTGAACAGTTTTTATTGATCAGTAAAGAAAACCCTAAAGTTCTCTTACGACCAGTTTAAGCCGTACACTTTATTCCACACGCTTAAAGTCCTTCCCGTTCTTCCAGGTTCGCTTGCAATTTTTGCCCCTTCCAAACAAATTCTTGAGTTCGACAAGTGGGCAATTCTAAGCTTTTGGTTACAACTGTACTGTGGCATGCAATTTTTGTAGCATGCACGCTGTGCTTGCGTCATACGTCATGTGACTTCGTGGTTACGATGGGTGTGCGCGAAGGAACGCGGGCGCACACCCATCGACCATTTTCGAAAATTCTGAAGTTTATATAATAAACCACCTATCCGTAGTGAAACCTTTTCCCAACTGAAATGCTGTTGGTATGTTGATCACAAGATTTTTTTTACTGCGAAGTAGAATGGGACGCAAACGTACACCACTGAATAAAGGTTTATACAAAGCACGACCACGAACGCGGCGTTCGCATTGGATTGCGTATGAGCAATTTGTATGAACCCGTTTATACCAAAGGCGCTCACGAACGCGCCTGGAAATTGGTTCGTTCGGAAAGTCGCAGAGATTGCCTCAAGAGCGAATTTTTATGCGATGGTCGCACGAACTATTTCTTGTCAACCAATCAGTTCTTTTGTTTTCGTGTAACTCGGCCCAGGTGACACGCGGTACGCGTAAAAAAAATGACTTTGTATCGCACCGGTTGATAACATTACAGACAAAACTGAACTGCCAATTGTGGAAGTTGAAAAAACACCCAATTTTATGGCCTGTACAATGCGAATGTTGCCCGCCCGACCGCCCGTCAACGTGCTGAAGTGAAGTTCAATATACATCATATTGTCCACACGGCCGAAATGGACTACCTTTATCCATCACCTATGCCTCAGCCGACACGCCCTATGAGTGTTACTCCAGCAAGCCCCCACGCATTCAGGCCAATATCAGAAGCCCCATGTTTTCCTTTTTAATAGGAAGTTCACTTGAAACATGTGTTGCCAATCCATACCCTCTATATACGACTTATGTCAATATGTCATCTTCTGGTTATGAGTCTATTCCTACATACACTAATTTGCAATGATGACTTCATTTCCCCATTATATACTGATATCAATAAAGTGAAATAGTTCATTTGAGTACACGTTACATGATGTGTTTTTGTAGTCTCCAAAAGGGGGTTCCAATGTAGGCTATTTTACAACCACCAACCGGAACTCACCTCAAACAGATAACAAGTCGCTCTCTTGGTGTAATTGCCTTGCGCCAGTTGGTGTCTTCCTTTCGAATATCATCTTCTATCAGTCCCAGCACGTAGTCGAACTCTTCCTCTGTCATTCTGAAGTAGCAATGAAACTTGTCTGGGTGGAAATAAAGCTCCTTTACTAGGTGGTGGTATTCTCCATAAATATGACGCTTTTGTAAAATGGTCTAAAATCGAGTGTACAGGTATACGCCTGTATCTCCTCTTCCTTCTCCTCCTCCGTGTGAAGAGGTAAAATGCCAAAATGTCATCAGAATCTGTGTCTGAGGCGTTTGCTGTCATTTTCATGAGATGGTGCATGGCAGCACACATTGCGACTGTCACAGCCCGAATTACCGCGTTCTATATGAACGTTGGTTCGTGCGAACTTTCGAGCGGAATGCGCGGAAAGTCGCAACTTCCGCTTTCGTGATCGTGGTCGCGCTCTGTATAAACAGAGCATCCCACGAAGAAAGCGGGCAGAACCAAAAAATATACAGACTGTTGCTTCTTTTCTCGCTAACCCACTCCTTGCTTAACTGACTGAGCTTATCAACTCAGTTATAACAGACCGTATACAGAGGATCCCAGTCTGAATAGTCGATAAATACAAAAAATAACCACTAGCAATGCAGCAACAAAAATGGGAAACCTGTCCTGTAAGTGGTGACCATACTTTTCTACTCAGTAAACTTCTCTTAAGTTTTGTTTGATAAGTATATTTAGAGAAGCTAGTAAAAATGATCAAACCCAAAATGCTGGTTGTTGGACATGCAAGGTTCAGTACAGTTACGTTTCACTCCCAATATGAAAGTTATTTATTAACGTAACATATAAAACATTAGCCGAATAAAAAATACAATGGGTTATTATTTAACTAAAAATTAAATTAAAGGCCAACTTTGGAATAACCTACGATTGGTTCCAATTTTAGATGATGCTTATATACAGCTCAGTGTTAGTTTAAACATTTTCCAGGAGAGCGTGTCCCCGGACCCATAGACGTTTGTTCCGCGGGCTCTTATAACATGGTATTGGCGTGGAAAGTACTGCTGTAACATCAGAATCGTTGACATTAATAGCAAAACCCCGTAATTTCACGGTTCAAAAGAAATACACCGAACTTAAAAGTGGTGTTCAGTACCAAAATATTTGAGTACTTGAGTATTTGAATATTTGAGTACTGTATAACCTCCACCCACTTGCAACTGCTCTGTGGTAGTAGCCAACTCGAAAGCTTGGCTCCTTTGGCTGCTACACACTCTTCTTTTGTTATGTTTAATTCAATGTATAGTTAGCTCTGTTCTTACTTTTTTTTATTTCCTTAATGTTGGTATGTTGTAATTGAATAAGTGTGAATAAAATGAACTTGAACTTGAAATTGTTAACTTTTTTTAGCAGCAGGCTTGACTGGAAGTTTCCTCCTAAAACAATTCCCTTTCTGGTACGATTTGTTCTTGAAAATGCCAAAGTGTAAAGAAAGACGTGGCAAAAATGACGGTAGAGAAAACAAATTAAAACCATCTCATTTTGTGATTTTATTTACTAACAGTCTTAGCCACCAAGGTCAATGTGAATTTTAATAATAGAATCAGTGAAGGACCCTGGCCTTCACTTCTGGAATAAGTTTTTTGTTAAAATTTGTACTGTTTTTGATTGGACCAAAAATACAGTTTATGCACTTCTGCTTTTTGTGGACTGATTAGTTAAAGAAAAACTTCCGAAAATTATTATCAAACTTGTTAATCTCTCATGAAAATATAAATAAAAATTTGCTCTACAATTTCTGTTACCTCTCTTTTGGTGATTTTCCGGACAGTCTTTAGGTTTGTGCCATTTTTTTCTTCTTTCCTTTTCTTCTCTTTTCTCTTCAATTTCTTTTTCCTTAATTTTTTTTGCAAGCTGAGAGATTCATGGAGAATAGAATAGGAAATTAATTGGTATCAGTCGGCTTTTTCATTGTTTTGTTAATTTAATCTCGACAAAAGAACCGTTATTTTATCTAATACAAGTGCCCAAACAAAACCAGCTAAAACAAGAAATTAAAAGCTCATGATAGTTTAAGAATTATCATAAATGATTCTCACAATTTATTTCCTGATAACAATGAATTGTTAGACTATCGTACAAGCCACTGTAGTAGAGCTTAGTAGCTGAAAGTATCCCAAGAAATTTGAAACATTGTTGAAAAATAAAAAAAAAAAAAACATTTTCACGCAGTTTGGGTCTTAATCAGGAAAATTATTAATAATCACTTTTGTTGATGTTTGTACTGGCGGAAGGCAAATTGACAAGGTTGAATTGAATTTGTATTTGTCATGTTTAAATTTAACTGACTATTCAATTTTATTAAAAACAAGCAAGTGAGATTCCAAGGTAAAGACAGATGGTTTTGATTTGCTTTTAATAATGATTATAAGAAAACAATAAAAAATAGAAATAATATTGGATTTGGGGACTGAGACACGTTTTTCAATGAGTTAACTGCCTTTTTTTGCAAAACGTTTTACGACAAAATAATGTTAAAAACTTTAAACTTCTCATTTATGAAAGTACATTATGTTAAAACTGACAGAATGTCGAAATGTTTTATTGTCTTGCTCTCGAATAAAAAAGGAATATGAAATGAATTTGAATAAAAAAAAGAATTAAAGGAAAGTTGGAATTAATTTTCAGCTATATAAACTCGATATATTAACGACCGATCGATAACCAAACTGTGGAGTGTTTTTATGACTAAATGCCATTCATAAGCGCCGATCCCAATAAAGAACAATTTCAAACAGCAAATAAACTAGTATTGACAAACTCTTTTTAAATCAAAAATATAATTTAATTTGAGGTGCTGGGTATAAAAGCAGAAAAAGAGAGCTTAAACCATTACAAACACTGACTGACACAAAAGCTTGGACTTAGAGAGAACGGCAAAGATTTCAGGAGACGAGAATGAAGACCTTTGTAGTGTTCTGCTTTTTGATGGCCTTCGTTATGGCTTCCCACGCTCAGCACAAAGAAGCCACAGAGATGGACGAAGCCGAATTGGCCAACATGCCTGAACTGAACGCACCTGAAGCTGCCGACGAAATGGTAGAGGACAGCCTCTTCGAAAAACCGGCTCCTGGTCAGTAGTTTTTTGCTAAGCCATGTTGATATTAGTTCTTTCCTTTGGTAGAAATTAGAAATCCATGTTGGCAGTTATTTTCATGCTAACGACGAGAAATTTTGGTAGTGACTGCGACTAGGAATAGATCGTATTTTAATCGCTAAGTATGACCGTCATCTAACTCATTTCACCCCACTATGATTTTATTTGCTTTTGTCTTCAGGTAGGATACTAGGTTTGATTCATTGATTTATCTATAAAATACTCGGTGTATTACCGATATGGAAACTTTATTTAACAAAAACTTTTGAATGTTTTTATTCCTCGTTTCGCTTTTTAATCGAGTCAAGTAGTCCTTGCGATAGAAAACAATATATAGCTAAAAAACAGGGCGTGTGATAAAGACTGATATTAAATGAACTTACTTGGTGACTATGTCGGCTAATTCCAAAAAGAAAACGAATTAAGGTTACAGTGTACCTTCAGATCAAAAATTTATCGAAAATTTTTTTTTGGCGTCAAAATAAAGTTTACAGAATGAACTTTCATTCAAAAAAAATTATCGAAAAATAGTGAAAATTGACGGAGAAATGACGGTATAACTTTTGTGGGCGGAGTTTGTTTATGAAGCGATATGTTTTTTTAAGCGCTGTTTTCTCAAAGTTAATTTTTCGCTTGTTGGGGACACTTTAAAGAGCTACAACTCAAAGGAAATTTGTTCGATTTTTCTCAAATTTGGACAGAAGCTAGGCTAACATATAATCAACAAAAACTTATCGGCGAATTTCTTAATTCCGAAAACTTTTTCGTCAAGAGCCATTTCCGTGCGATCATTCCAATTTTTTTTCTCCCTTTTTCGAAAATATTCTGTAACTTTTCACGTGAATTGAATATGGGAAATCGCCGACACGTTTTTTAGCGCTTCGTGTCCGGAAACCCGAGAACAAATCAAATTAGCAAAATACAATAATCGCTTTGAGTTATAGCGTTTTAAAGCTGATTCGGACGTTCGAATTTAGACGTCGTAAAAAATTCGACAATTCGTTTTATTATCAAATGGTTTCCATATTTAGATAGCCAGCTCTATAAGCTTTAATTTGATATCTGGGTTTAGGTATATTAAGTGTAATCTTAAGACGCTAGAGCTGTTATACTGGAGACACCCCCGAAGGTACACTGTAACCTTAAAAGGAGTGTCCGCGAAGATAAGAACACAAAAGCGACAGTGTCGTGGCTGAAATATCGTGTTCATATGATTACGGCCAGAAGCTTGCAGTTTATTATCTTGAAATAGGAAGAAAACATCGTCAAAAGTGATGGACGCAAAGAGATATAAAAAAAGTCGCGCACCCGAGCCAGAAGGCTCACAACGGCCGGGGCTTAAACCCGGTTTCTATAGCATGAAGCGACTAGGAATATTTCTACTCTCCCCTGGATGGGATGCTAGTCCATCGCAGGGTTACCCCCAGCCTTTTGTCGCCGGTACCCATTTATACACCTGGGTGGAGAGAGACAGTGTGGAGTAAAGTTTCTTGTCTAAGGAAACAACACGACGGCAGAGACCAGGCTTCGAACCACCGACCTTCAGGTTGAAAGTCCGACGCGCTAACCACTAGACCACCGTGCCGCCCACGCAAAGAGATATGAGCTAAAGAAAAACCTAACGGCTACAACTAACCTCAAAATTATACCAGAATGGCAATTTTAATTTTTTGATAGCCTGTCATGAAATCAGATTTGCAATCTACTTCCATCCTTGTAATCCGCTGCGCATTTTTTTCCAACATACTGCTTCTGTTTTGCACTATAGAATATTTTTTATTCATGAGTTTAATTGGTTTATTTGGTGTCACGTTTTGACGATACTTTACAGGAAAATCAAGGAAGCAAGATTTTGTTAATTCGGCTTGATACTATTCCTAAACACAGCAGAAATTTACGTCTCTTTTGCTAATGATTTTTTCATTTGTGTCTTTTGCAGACTCAACGGACGAGTAGAGATTGGCCAAGACGTTGATTGGAGAAGAGATTATGGGAAATGATAACGTGAATTTTTGATTAGACTTCCATAAACTATATCAAACAAAATGATTTGTATTTTGAGTACACTGATTTTAAGCAAAATGTTCAAATAAACTGAAAAAGTGATTAACCGTGAAAGTTTGTATGCTTAACCATCACTTTTCATTCCCCCTCATCCTTTTTTTATAGCTTCTGCTTTCTATCGTTCGCGCCTTTCGGCTTCCCTTCAAGTTTGTCCCTGGTATCAGTTAGTATAACGCCTTAGTTTTTTCTCTTCGATATATCGAAGCAGCCATTTATTTTATAATTCGTAGAAGTTGCGACTGTCCTCTCCAAAATCACCACACCTACTTTTTGTGATTACCTCTTTCAACTCGGGACCATGATTTGATTGATGTTCGTTATAGCGGGAGTTATTAGTAAATCTTATTTCTCCTGTCCGCAAGGCGGTAGTTGACTGTAACGTGGTTCTAGTGTTAAATTCAGATTAAGGTGATTCGCTCGAAATGCAAAATGCGCTCATCTGTGACCTGGATGCAATTTCGCAACGGCAAACTTTTGGTTATAACTTCCTTGTTTTCTACTCTATTGCAATAATTCTTTATGTATCTCCTAGTTGAATGAAGCATGGATTATTAAGTAATGATCCGCATAAGAAGGATAGTGCTGAACGGCAATGCACGATGGAATGTCAACTATTTTCATTGTTACAACTAGTGATCTCATTGGCCTAGACTCAAAAACCGCTAAAAAGTTAAGGTTCAAGGTGCATAAAGTCTAATTTTTTAGCGGAGCACTTGCCAGGCCGAAGGCCTGGCTGCGCAGCCCCATACTCATAGACCCATGCCGTCATTTTTCATGGTCATGGCTAGCGGAATGTTTCGCGGGCGCGCGTGTGCTCGCCCTCCGCCCGCCGTCGCGCAGGACCGGACTACTGCAGCTCCGCCGTCGCGCAGGACTAGCTCGCGGGCGCGTATGACGTCGCAAAACATGCGCGTACGACGTCATGTTGAAACCAAAGCGAGGCTTTGTTTTTCGCGCGGTTACTCGGCCGAATGTCACGTCAGCTAGAAAAACACTTCGATGTTTTGCTGTGAATTTACTAAGCGGAGAAAATCGTTTAAATTAAAGGCGTTATTTCCCTGAATATTTCGCGGTTTGCTACTCAAGACAAGGATACTAATTAAGGGATACTCAGAAGCCGCTTTAGTGGAAAAAGACGAGCTTTCAGGGATAAAATCTTGCTTCGAGGAACTTCATGTATTTACGTTTTTATCAATGCGGGAGATGGTTGTTTTCTACGGATTTCAGAACCAGAAGCGCAGGGATGTAGATTCAGTTTTTAACTGGCGGTAATATAGAACTGACAGACGGGTAAAAAATAGAAAAATGTAGTCCTTTTAAAGCTGCACTAGGCTTTAACATCCGGAAAAATGAAGTTCATAGCAGGGTAATTTCCCCGGCTCCCGGCTATTATCTACATCCCTGAGAAGCGGAGATTTGAATTTCCAAGCAAGCGAGGTACTTAAAGGTAAAACAGATTACAGTTTTCGATGAGAATTTATGTTGATATCAATATGTGAGTGACTTTTTATTGGTGTTATTGTAAGTTTTGGAGAATTGATTTTAAAACGTGCTTAAATTCAGCTCTTGAATTTCATTGAAGAAAGCTTGAACTCGATGAGCTATAATTAAATGGTACGCGTTTTGTTTTTAAACGTAAACTAATGGAGATTTGAATACATTTTTTCGAAAAGAGATTGTGTTGTCCATTTTTATGTGTTTGTTCATTCATTAGATAGTTTGAAAAGCGATTTTATGTAAACAAAACAAGAATTTGATTTTATAGTACAGTTCTATCTTCACTCGCATCGCCTTATGCAAATATGTTTGTGTATTTTTGCAATTTTTGATTTTCAAATCAGTTTCTCGGGCAATTTTTGACAAACAAAAACTGTATTTTATTCGGAAACTAGTGGTACTAGTTATTCTAGGCAGAGAAAAGTTGTTTTTGTGAACTTTTGTACGGTCTATAAAAATGCACTGTGCAGACGGTCGCGTAATACTGTTTTTGAAAATTGCTAAAATTGAAAATAGCCCGTTCGTCAATCTTAATTCTTGTGCTTCCAACCTTTCACCTTAGTTAAGTTTCACCTTAGTTAAGCTTGTTCAAGGTGCGACGCTGTTAGGCTTGGGCTATCTATATATATTAAGGTTTCAAGTATTTTGAGACCCAATCGCACAACATGCAATTTTTAAAAAAATATTGTATTTGGGGAACGTCATCAAAGAAGCAAAATTAGTAGCTATTGTCTTCTGCTATTCTGATTGGTTAAGCACGAACATTTCCTAAAATATATTTGACGCAAAATGGATTTTCTGTATTTTTATAATGAAATATAATTATGAGCCATCAGCCCCTCCTCTATTCTTAAAATCAAAGATATTCTATGTGGGAAAGAGCCATTGCCGCAGAACAATGAAGTTTACTATAGTTCTTATGTGAAGCATTACTTACTAGGGATATGAACCGATTTTCTTCGAAATAGATACAGGAGCCAAAATCTGGATTTGCGCAAACCCCTCATTTCATATTGAGGCCCTCCTAGAAAAAAAATTGGTCCGTTTTATTTGGCTTATTTACCACCTTATCACGAATGGTAATTAAATTTGACAATTCGTCAGGGGGGATCGAATTGACTTTACAGTATGCTTGATATACAATTGGCGAATGCTCACAAACAATGGCTCCATTGGAGGATATATGCCTGAGAACTACACCCCAGGGTATGGTGTTACCCCCCTGACGAATTGTCAAATTTCATTATCGTTAGTAAACAACGAAGCCTAAAATCTGCGTGCAAGACCAAAGCGCGAATGCCGCAGTTTCGACATGTTGTTTATCAACCAGGAAACACTTTGAGTGACCAAAACCGGTTCGTACTGTTTCACCAATACTATCAGTTTCTTGTCGTTATATGTTTTAGGAGCAAAATAATATATAATCTCAGTGAAATTAAGAGGAGAGCAATATTACATATTAAGCACGTTTTCGCCATGTGTGTTGGTCTAAAGACTGAGTCAGTAAATTTTAATGGTTTGTAACATTCGCAATCGAACTTGCTTTAAGGAATAATGCATGTCTATACAACTATACAACATATTCTTGGTGTTGAGTGTCCATGATTATTATTTTTTGAAGCGCAATAGATATGTATTTCACCTCGGGTGGAAATAAGCTCCTAAGTTGACGGCATTTCTGTTGCAGCGTTTCTGTTCCGACGAATTTTTTTGTAACTTGGCCACATTCTAGACTATATCAAAGGAAGTCGATTCACAAATTTTGAGCCAAATAAAACGGCAATTTTTTTTCTAGGAGGGCCAGATTTTGCTCCAAGGTGCGGGATTGCAGAAAATTGGAATATACTAATTTGCATCTCATTGAATAAGAATAGAGCTCATTGTCTCAATGCCTCGTTCTAAAAAGAATTGAAAAGAATAGAACAAATTTTCCGCAATCCCGCACCTCACTCAGATTTTGGCTCCTGCATTTATTTCGAAGAAAACCGCTTCATATTTATTAATCCATGCTTCATTCAACTAGGAGATACAAAAATAATTATTGCAATAGAGTAAAAAACAAAGAAATTATGACCAAAAGTTTGCCGTTGCGAAATTGCCTCCAGGTCACAGATGAGCGCATTTTGCATTTCGAGCGAGTCACCTTAAAATAGTGCAGTTTCAATTCACTACTCCAGAAACTGTGGGGAGAGCACCAGCTTTTGGCACTAAGATTTCTGGGATCGTTTGGGTAACCAATATGAGCTTTGATTGGTTCAATGCTGTTGTCTTTGGAAACCATCCACCTATCGTAACTCACGCTGGTTACCCAAACAATCCCAGAAAACCTAGTGCCGAAAGCTGGTGCTCAGTCTCCCCGCAAAGTTTCTGGAGTGGCGAATTGAGTGTCGTAAATCCAAAACAAAGTATTTATTCTGACCAATCACAACAGACGCAGATGATTCAATGAACCAATAAAAACGTGAAGCAAATACATGTAGCTGGCGCCAAGCGCGGGAAAACGCACGCGAGAAAATCAAGATTTGTTTTGGTTTTATTTCTGATTGGTTGAGAAAGTGGCGTGAGCTTTTCAGCTCACAAAGTGTACTAAATACACAACGAATAGAACAAAATACGGTTGTAGCAGACACATTTTGGGCCGTAGCCCATGGGGATCATGGGCTTTCTCAGTAGCGTGCTCTTTTACTTGAAACAGGACCTTTTTTTTTAAAAATAAAACTGATTTATTTTTATTTGAAAGACAACCATAAGTAAACGCGCGCACTGATTGGTTGAAGCCTGCGCATACGCTATCTTGTCGTCCGTGTTTCTATAGCATAGATATCTAAAAATACCCTGTAGAAGTTGAAGAGAACTTTCACTGGCCATCGAAAGAGTTTATTGTTCTATTAACTAACACGGAACATGTTTTCTATTTGTAGACCACCTGTTTTGTCATCAATCGAGGAAAAGCAAATCGCTGCGCATTTTTTAACGTTATTTAGGGGTATGCAAAAGCGATATTTTCAATATCATAGAATCACTAAGTATAATATTCACCAATATGTACATCGTAGAACGTTGCGTACATTCTAGGCAAATGGAAGAAAAAGAACAACGAGGAACTGTCATTTTTGTTTATTCAGGGTTTAGATTCTACCACTAAAACAATTAAAAACATTACTGACTTATGTGTCATAATATAATTATGATTTCTTTATTTTATAGCCATTAAAGGCTTGTCAAATAAACGTTGGGTATTAATAAAAATAACATAATATCTGATAATCCATAACTAAGCTCTCAGGCCCCAAAATCAACAACTAAATTCTCATTGCTTATTACGGTTTTAAGATTTTTTTATTTGGAGAAGTAATGAGTGGACTTCTTATTAGCGTTCCTTGTCCCTCTAAAACTTTTATTGTTGTTGTTGTTAGTGCAATCTGGTACCGGATTTTAGCACACAGCACTGTTGACTGTGTTAGCTCATGATGAGCAACATTAACCAGTGGTTTTCTGGGAAGCAGGACAATTTCATTGTGTTTTCACATATTGTGCACATTTAAAAAAACAATAAAACATGCCTTTGTTAACTTCCTGTCCCAGAATTAGTGATAAAGCTCAAATATATCAATAAAACGAGCTTGCCACTGCCAACATCTCTGTCCTCCATTGGGTCAAATCATTGAATGTTTTTTTTTTTCAATTTTTAATTGAAAGTTAGAATATTAAATGATTATTATACTGATGGCCAGTTTACTATGTAGTGGCCATTTATGTATTTATTTCAGTTGCAGGCGTCTGTATTGTTTGTGCCAAGGACCAGATCTGACCAATAAAAAACAGTTTAAATCGAACAAAAATGTTAATTAATTTGTTTTTGGAATAACCTAGCTGATTGTTTATTTGGAAATTCTTCATACTTTCAATGCTGAATGGACATCTAAAATTTACAATTCACAGACATAAATGATCAAACCAATCTGGTATGGCAAATTTAACTGTGATGGGGAAATTATCATCGTGTGATTACAAGCATATTGAATTGATAAACTTTCACTGATTTCAGCAGAAACTATACTTTTAAACCCACAATCATCCAATTCATATGAAGTAAGTAAACAAAATCAAAACGTATTGCCATTCTGTTTTCAGCAGACTTTGAGGTTACTAAAACAGGCACTGCTTGCTTATGTTACAAGGTTCCCTCGTTGCCTTGCACCAGTCGACTTTTTAAACTCCAAAGATCCTAAAAATTAAACAATGAAGAATTATCATTACTATTTAATCATTAAGTAATTCAATGCATTTTAACTACTGTATATTACACAGTTGTCTCGAGAAAGGTTGTCATGCTGTACAGAAGCATTGAAGCAAGACATGACAAGACTAAAAGGAAGTATGGGTTGTAGTAAAGAAGGGGTTCACACACACTTTAAATAATAACATTGCCATAAACAACAACAGCAACAAAAAAAGCTGAAGGTTGGATGGAAAAGACATTTATTTTGCATTCCTGATAATTACTTTTAAATTGCATTTGATCGTAGGAGAATGCTTCCTCATCTAGTGAAGGCAGGCTTGTTTGTTTAATTTTGTTTTTCTTTTTTGGCTGGAAATGTTGTTTGGGACAACTGCGGCATCGGTCTTTCTGAAAAGCTGCAGAAGCTCCAAAATCATGTAGCCTGTATTTTAATGTCTGCCAGTTATGACTGTAAATGTAAACTTAAACACCAAAGATTAGTGTTGACATCTGTTATGATGTACAAAATGGTACATGGGATGACTTCTGAGTATCTGAGATCTGGATTTGTGTCTCGAGATGACATCACTTCTCATTTATTAAGGATTACTGAGAATATATTGGCTCTTCTACAACCCCACACCAATTATTAAAGAAAAGTTTCTCTTATAGTGGAGTTGGGTTGTGGTACAGCCTATCCCACGATTGACAATCTGTAGTGTGTTTAAAGGATTTTAAATGAAAACTGCATCACTACAGTTGTGAATGAGTCCAATACGTTTTATACATGGCATCCTTGAAAAGCAGCTTTAGTATGTAATTAGTTGTAATTTTAGTTTAATGTTAGTTAGCTTAGTTAGGTATAATAGATGTTCATTGTATCTTTTTAAACAACTGTATGCTGAAGGAATTTTTAGCGTGTCTAAATAAAGTTATCATTCATTCATTCATTCATTCACCCACTCCAGGCCTCTCTCTCATTTTCATGCACAGACTACTCCCTCCCCCAGCTTTGAATGCACTCTTTTAACTTGTGATTACTACTGGTTGTAACGACTAAATAAAATAATAATAATAATAATAATAATAATAATAATAATAATAATAATAATAATAATAATAATAATAATAAAAACATCTCCACCAAAGTGTCTGAGAAAACATCCAAATACAAAGACCTAGAACTTGAGATAGCAAGAATGTGGCAGACGAAAACTCAAACCATTCCTGTGGTAGTAGGCGCACTGGGGATGATCAAGAAAGGCATAGAAAAAATAGTCACTAGCATCCCTGGCAACATCAACCTCTGCGAAATTCAGAAAACCGCACTACTTGGGACAGCCAACATCCTGCGCAAGACCCTTTCTCTGCAATGCTAAGTAGTGTGGCCTCCACACAGCGCCTCATGGGTGCCCTAGGTCCATGGTTTGGACCCGGCCCCCATGGAGAACACATAATTATATAGAGAACACATGATAATAATAATAATAATAATAATAAATTAACAGACACAATCATGATGGATGCCAATAAACAGTACTGTTGTTATTGTTTTATTTAATATACATTATGTCATGGAAAGCTACATTTTGTATTATCACATGACATTTGTTTACTGGTAGTAATAATAAATCACGATGTACCTGGAATGTAAATTTAATGTCCTTCCCAAGTTTCTTGTTTGCAATTTCTATAACTTCATTTTCAAGGCTTTCCTGCGATGTTCCCTTTACATCTATATAGTAGCAGTGTGAACTGGCATAGTGTCCTGAGATGGCCTAAGGTAACAGAAATATCCTTGTTATATAGCTGGAGTTTTTCTCAATACAATGCGCGCGTTGATTGGTTGATTCATCGTCACATGACATCTAACAAACAAACTGTTTCCCACCAATTGTGCTAAGTGGGCAACATTTGCGAAAGCGGGCAACAATTTTGACGTCAGAGGGTAACATTGCACTGTTGCCCGCTAGCACACGTGATCAGACTGTGACAAAAGGTGGCATGATTATGATGGTCCGAGTGCTTGGCGCATTTTTCAAACTGTCTTGTGTTGTGTTTTATTTTGTGTTGCTATATAACAAATCACTTAATGACTGATCCTTCGGGAAACAGTGAATTTTGTTTCCCGAGAATCTCGATGTTCCCCAAGACGAAGTCGAGGGAAACATTGAGATTCGATTCATCGAGATTCATCGAGATTCCAATTCGTCTCGGGAAACATCGAGATTCTCGGGAAACAAAATTCACTGTTTCCCGAGGGACCAGTCATTAAGTGTTTATTATTAATCAAAACTATAACAAAATTCTCAAATCTGATTGGTTATCAGCACGCCCGATTAGAGCATTAATAGGACAGTTTATGCGTCATGCTTCTAATTGGACGATGTAATTGGACAGTATGCGTCATTTGCGCGGGCTATCCTTTTTCCGTGCGTGCATCTCGGCCAAAAACACACTCAATTGTTATGTTTTTAATCACCAAAACGTGTAACCATTAACGTTTTATCCTCAAATTTTGTTATTGTTATGATTAATTGGTAACAGGACTTTGTGTCGTCCAATTCTGTCTGTAATCATACTCGTGATTAAACAAATCGGACTCCCGCTTTGCGGTTGTCCAATTTTGTTAATCACTTGTATGATTACAGACTGAATTGGACTGCACTCAGTCCTATTACCATTATTAATCAGTAAAAAGTCTATGAAACTTTTGAAATAAAAGAAGGCTGTACAATGCTAAACACATTCCAATTACGAGAAAAAGTTCAACATTATTTAGTTAAAAATAGATGGGTAACCAGGATTAAACATATTGAAGATCTAAGAATGTTCTCTGGTTAAGCTGTTGCCTAGGCAATATTCAATCATTTTATCGTTCATGTTTTAACCATTAGCATCTTCTAGTTTCATTTCTTATTATTAAATATACCTTTACTGCTCATATTTGTTCACACTTTTCATCATATATACATGTATAAATTCCATTTTTGCACGCCAAAAACTTATTTTTTTGTATTTCTTAACCAGAACATTATTAGATTTTTAATATTATTAAGTAAACCAATAAATAAAATTTGTGTACAAAACAGTGTACAAATCATGCAATGTTGAAATACACCGTTAAACATGTTGAACAAGGTTGAAAAATGTTGAATGTGTTCTAGACTGTTCAACATGTAGAACCAGTGAAAGAAAACATCAAGACAGCCTGCATAGCTGGCAGGAATGTTCACATGAGGGCATTTAGTTTTGGTGGCAGAGTTGCCAATATGACCAGCAGCAGGGCTGTGAGAGAAGATAATATATAAGTTAATTGCCTCACAATGACTTTTTAGGTGTCCCAATGAATATTACATTGTACTGGTATTATGTACAGAGTATTCAAAGCGTTTCAATGCTTTTCTTGGCAATTGTGTTAAAGGAAAGTTGAAATAACATCTACTAATTTCAGAAGTGTTCCCTTGCGGGAGCCCCGAAAACACTGACCCTTGGTCCATGGACCCCCCTACGGACCGGGTCCATGGACTACCTTGCGGACCGGTCCGCGGACCCCCTCTACGGACCCCCTCTACGGACCCCCTTTAAAACGCATTAAAAAATAAAAATAAACATTTGACTTTTAAACATTTTAAACTGACCGTGTGCATGTCGTGTCGGCGAAAATTCGAACGCTGACTTAGACTTTCATAGAATTAATACAGATCTGTAATAATACTTGGCAAGACTTCGGCGCACGGTTATATTTGTGCCTTCGCCATTTTGCTCGGCTCAGTCTCCCACGTTCGCAATCACGAACTCGACCCGGCTTCACAAAAAACCACGCGACTTCTCCATTCTCACTGGATTCTCGTGGGAGAATCGAACCTTGGTTAATTTTTCGTTTTTTTTTTAATATCTGGAATGGACTCTGGACTCAATTTTTTTCGTGTCTGTGTCTAGGTCCATACCCCACGCGGCCAAAACTTTAAACCTGGACTGGACTCTGGAACCAGGACGCTGGACTTTTTTTCTTTTCAAAAAAAGAATGTATATTTTTTTATTTTCCTTTTCTCAAATAAAATAATACTTTTCGAATACTCCCCCCCCGGGTCCTGACCCTTCATAAAATACCTCCCTAATGCAGGACAAGCCCTGCCTCAAAGGCTAATATCTAGCACTGCACTGAATGTTAGTACAAGGCAGTTCCTCTTATAGGCCACTCATGGAGGTGTGCCCCCGGTTTTTTCTCGCATGGTTTCTTGTTCATAATGTAATGTTGTTCAAAGTAATCGAATAGCTTAAACAAATTTGCGCATAATAAAACATACCATAATCTTTATAATCCATAATCCAGTTCAAGGGTTTTCATTTACCATAATGATAGAAAGGCTATGACACATAATTAATCAATTAATCAATTAAATCAGCATCTTGTTTTATAACAGTAACAAATACTCTCTGGGATACTGAGATTTAACTGTGTCCTATGCAATCAGTAACTTTCAAAAACTTAAGATGGCCTTGTAGGCTCTTCCTTGCTCTTAAATATAATTAATCAATTACTGACACTAAATCAGCATCTTGTTTTATAACAGTAACAAATACTCTCTGGGATACTGAGATTTAACTGTGTCCTATGCAATCAGTAACTTTCAAAAACTTAAGATGGCTCTTAGGGACTGGTCAAAAAGTAAAGTGGGTTGGGCTGGAGGGAAAATGGGGTGGGTCATTAAATTTAGCGACACTTCATTTGGCCGCATTCTAAGCGATTTGAAACTAATATACAAGGAAATAGACTAAAATTTCATGTTATAAGGTACAACTACATTGACTTAGAGTTTTTTTTTGGGGGGGGGGGGGGGGGTTGGTCATGTACATTTCAGCCAGCCTTGGTGGGTGGGTCAGGTCTCTTTTGGCAAGCCCCTTTTCAAAATCCTCCAGTCCACCTGACCTATACTTTTTGACCAGTCCCTTAACATGCCTAAGCTCTTTCTTGCTCTTAAATATAATTAATCAATTCTCAATGTTTGGTTATCCTCACCCTCATACAAGGAAACAAAGGGCAGTTATAAAGTTAATCTAAATTAACTCTGAATCTATCAAGAACCAGTTGACGCAGGCTACCAGTTTCAATGAGACTGCTATCTGACGTAATTGTTGATGATGTCTTCGTGCAGACAGGGTTGAGGTGGTAGTGCCTCGTTGATGTTGTTAACTGCCAAGCATTGGTTGTCTTGTTAAAGAAGTGATAGCGCTCAAATCGGGCAAAACAGTACAGCTGATCATCTTCACTCTGGTACCCCACAACATTGGATTTTATTTACAAAATATTTACAAAATATTTACAAAATATTTACAAAATCTTTCAAATTAGGTGGTAACAGGTAATATGCGATTAATATTACAGATCTGTATTAATTCTACTGAAGTCTAAGTCAGCGTTCGAATTTTCGCCGACACGACATGCACACGGTCAGTTTAAAATGTTTAAAAGTCAAATGTTTATTTTTATTTTTTAATGCGTTTTAAAGGGGGTCCGTAGAGGGGGTCCGTAGAGGGGGTCCGCGGACCGGTCCTCAAGGTAGTCCATGGACCCGGTCTGTAGGGGGGTCCATGGACCGGGGGTCAGTGTTTTCGGGGCACCCTTCCCTTGCAAGAGACTTGAGGGATCAACTAACATTTTGATTGCCATTATTAACAGCTCTCAGCCCCCTTTGTATTTGTGGCTCTACTGCCAAAATTTTGCTCTCATTTAAAGTATCCTGTTAGCTTTGCAGGCTAACATCATGCAATATTTATCATTGTGCTACATGTACATGTAGTTCTACTTAATAAATCACCAAGGCATGATCTCATTCATTCATTCATTGCTCAACATTTATTTTGTTAAGTAACAAATATGAAATAAATTCACACATTAAATTTAACTTGTACCTCACCTTTCTGAATCCCTGTGTTTGGTTACTTCCCGACCCATGGATAAGAAGAGGATGGAAAAAAACTGTGTCCCCTGCATCCATTTCCAAGTGCACCAGAGGGTTACTGGGGTTATAATCCTTAATACCATGGTATGCTTTATTTACTCCACCCTGAAAAAGGGAACAATATTGTATAAAACAATTATCTCTTTGATGGTGCTTTATGTCAAGTACGGTATCTTTGGTCAAAAAGTGGATCTTGTTGAGTTGTATTGGTGTCTGCATGCACAGGGGTCCATTTTTTATGGCTCAACATTCCAAAGCTCCAATGTCTGCACCATGCCACCCTTTAGAAGCAGTTACATGCACATGTAAAACACAAAGTGTCAGTTGCACAAACTGAATAGAATACCCTCTGTTGTGAACTTTATGGTAAGAGAGTATTCTGAGATTGTGACTTGATTGCAAGGCTCATGCTATGCAGTGAGAGATGACAGAACATTTTTGAACAGTGACTCATTCGCTTAGCTTTATCATGACCATATTTGGTCATGTTTCAGAACTTTCTAGACTTGAACACCGCGTGGTCCGGATAAGTTTTGGTTTTTCTAATGGTTTTGGTTTTACACATTAGAACTTGTTACTTGGACTCAGTTGTGGGATTAAAGATTAACCTTGTTAATTGGATTCAGTTATGGGATTTTATTGGAACAACAGGGCTTACAGTGTAAACTTCACATGCAATCCCCACACCCTCTCAAATGCAAAGATTGTTATCTTTGTCATTTGAAAACACGAAAAATACAATTCTCTCTTAACAGATACTTTTCCAAGACGAACACCTATGTACATGTACATGTAAAGCTGGTCCCTGTCACACTTCAGCACTCTACTGTAACTCCTAACACTTCGCAGAATGGTGTTTCAGTTAAATGCTCTTCCTTCACTGCCAAGCTACTTGAGTAACAAATACATACTGGTAATGTAAGGTGACAAGGAGAGGCAAAGGATTTTTGTTGAAATTCTTGATTTTGGGATTTTTTGGGATAAAAATTTTGCCCACCATTTTTTTGGGGGAAAGCTAGATTCTGGTAGGGATTTTTTGGGGTTGAGAATTGTGTTAACAAATGGCTCAAATTGAACAGGCAAAGCCAGAAACATTTTTGTGGGGTTTTGGTTTGATTCAGTGAGATTCTTTTGGGGGTCTCGTAGTTTGGGCCCATGAGATTTTTGTTAAAATGTGGTGCCATTCACACATTCCCATAACTTGCATGTACACTGATCTGCAGTTGATTATGAATCCAGAAACCCTGTTTTCCTTACCTCCCATTTGGGATAATGGTGTGGCAAAAGTGGAGTGTAATGAGTGCCTGGAATCACAACCAAGCAGCCATTTTTCCTGTCCACTTTCTGCATTGCTGTCCAGGAACACACCATTCGATTGGCTGGACGGAAAGGGAAGTAATGCAAATCCTGGTGCAAGGGATGGCGCGATGTCAGAGTTCCAGGATCGGGCGGTTTGTTTATCAGCATGGTATGAACGGATTTGATATCAGGACCGGTAAAACACGCCACGTACTTCAGAATCTGCGGCAGCTGGATGTAGCTGAACAGAACCTCGTCTTCTTCGAAACTCTGAAGTTTATTCACGGTTCTCTCGCCTGATGAACGCTTTGATTTCGCGTATACGACATCCTTCATCACTGTCAAACCAGGTACATTGATTTTACCATCACATATTTGTAGAAAACGATCCCGATACTTGCTTAGTTGTTCCTGTGGCACAAGATTTCGTACAACCACGTAGCCATTCTTGTTGTAGAAATTGACTTGTTCTTGGGTCAGAAGATTGTTTGGTAACACTAGGCTATCAACATCGAGCTCTGCTGCAGCCGTACACGAGACTTCTGGGGACTTAAAGAGCAATCTTCCAGAGTTCAGTTGCCCTGAAATCACTGCCAGTCTCTTGTGTGCACGGTCCGCCATTTTGTTATTTATTGATGATCGATGAACATCATGGGTAACTGGGTCCAAGGATCGCTTGTTCCCAGGGGCTACTCGGTTTTTAAAATGGAGGTTTATGATATTTGCGGCAGTAAAAAACGAAAATCTTGGTTGACTTGGTTCGAGTTTTGAACTGCAGAGTTCGCTTGTTATTGAAAAGCGCATTAAATCTTCAATATTTCTATTTAATTTTGATTTCATAGATCGTCCCCCCATTTATTTTCCACAACCATTTGCCTTGGGCAGTTTATGACGACCTGAAGTGTTTGCTCAGCTCTGATTTCGTGACGCTCCGCCAGGTCTCTAAGCCATACATTAATAATCACTTTATTTAAGTGTCAAGGTATTTAGCGCGCGAGCACTAATTGGGGACACTAAATATAGAAACAAATATTCAAATAGAACATAATGTCTTCAGATGGATGTTCCTTGTTCTCTAGATGCTTTTGAGGTTGGCATGTAGTCGTTAGGACAATTGAAGCTGTTTTCTGTTTTAGGTGTCCCCAATTAGCAGCAATGCTAAATCCTTTATTTTTCTTAAGTTGTGCGCGTGCTTGGCTTATTTAGTTGACGTGTGTGCTTAGTTCGTTATTTAACATACTACATTTATTTTGCGTTGTTTTCCTTACTAATTTGTCTTGTCAGTAACTGTGCTCACACTGTGGGTGGCTCCACCTAAAATGTTCTGCAATTGGTATACTGCGGGATTTATAATGGAGCCGAAACCAATTGTGGAATTGCACACATTTTGGGCATCCCGTGATGAACAGTTACGAAATTCAGATATATTTAGTAGCCACATTTATTTGAGGTCTGTCCCCTTTGAATTGACACATTAATTAAGTTATGATGATGTTCCATTTTGTGCATTTTATTAGTTAGAATATGAGAATTCAGGGGCTCCGCTGTTAGGCTAAGCCTATCTATATATATATTATATAAATTACATAAATAGTCTTAGAAATTTTTAATAGGTAAATGCTAGATGAAGTTAGAACGGCGGCACTTAGGGCAGACTAATTCAGTTATAAGATCTGACATTGTCAGGGAGCAGTTTCTTGTTGTTGCGCATGTTGCAATCATGCCAAATGACGTAAAACAAAAGATTCAAAAGACGATAAACAATGCCCACACGACAGCACAAAAACTTACCAACAATAGTTTCCGCAACATTAACAAATAGTCAGATGTTTGTCAGTGACTCATTGTCAATAGCTGCGATGGCCGAGTGGTTAAGGCGTTGGACTCGAAATCCAATGGGGTCTCCCCGCGCAGGTTCGAATCCTGCTCGCAGCGTGTTATACAAATATTTTTTACATTTTGTGTCAGTATGGCTCAGTGCTGAAAAAACCATGGATCCATTTTTGTCATTATGATTGCAGATACTCAGTACTCAAATGTTTTTTTTTTCACCAACAGTAAGTTTGAAATCCAGTCGAGTTCGGAATATTTATTTTGATAGTATAGCTACGAAGTGACATGACCTGTTTTTTTTTTTTTCAGTTCTTTTTTTGTCAATAAAATTTACTTTGCGTTTCACTAACAGCCAAATTTAAATATATGATCACTTCTTCTGATTTCGATTATTTAATATTTTTGGCTTTAGTTTTATTTTAAGATCATATATTTAACTGTTACAGTGTTTTCTTTTTCTTGTAATAAACCGATCAAAGTTTCCGCCAGGGAAATCACAGGCACAAGGACTGTGTGCGATGTTAAACGATATACAGTTGAGACCATTGGATCTAGTAGATCTTGACCAGTAAAATCGACAAAATTGAAAATGTCACATATGAAATGCAAGCTTTCGAGAAATGGGCCCTAGTACATGAGCCGTATCGATGAACAGTCTTTCGGTTGACCAACATGAACCATCAAACCTGACTGAAGGTCGGTATTGAACAACCAAAATATTGTTCCAAAATATTCACCCTCATGCGCACGCGCTTAGGCTTTAGGCAAGTGATTTTACTTTATTTTTAACCGGGCCTCAGTAAAATGAATTAAGTCCTCTCATTTGATTGGTTGATGTTGTCATCCCGCGAATACTTAACAGAATAGTTACCGTTGTTAAGTAAAGTTTTGTTTCCATTTTCACCTTAAATCAACCTTAAATTGTAGTACGCAACGACCGCTTTTAAATACTAAGACGATGAGGACGGTGCGTCGGTCCCTGCATACGAGAGCAGGTTTCCAATGACATTACAACCAAGAGAAAGAACAACAAAAGGACGAACGTTAATATCAAATCACGAAACAATCCCTTAATATAACCTAGAATATCACAAAATCTATACGTTAACCTTTTGTTATAAAATACACTTAACGTTTTATTTATATTATCTTGCCAGTATAAGGTTTTCAAAATTTTGTTTTTCAGTGCGTAAATAGTTTGCAATAAGTCTTAATTTGTAACCGTATTTCAGCAGAGAATGTTCGGCTGATTCATGTGATCCAATACTCATTACTTCAATTTCAAAGTGTTTTTTGTGTAGGCATTGTTCCTTACAAATGTTGCTATTAAAACACTGGACGAAAAAATGAATTAACTCAAGTTTGCACATTGAGCAAATATGTAGCAAATTTGGGCCTCTAAATTTGAACCAAATTTGCACTGGGTGTAAAGTGAATGTAAACATACGTCTTTGCTCACGTGAAAATTTACTATATCTTTGCTACCCCAAGCAAATCTCATATTTGCTCATCTTTGCCATGCCAAGCAAACATAAAGAAAATGTGGAATTTACCAGCTTTACTTTCTTTGCAAATAAAGTGCAAAGATCAAGTTTTGATTTGCTGCAAATATGAGCAAAGTTGTGCAAATGTGGTCTTTACCACATGTATACTACTGATTTGCAACCCATGTGAATCCATTTTTTTCGTGCAGTGTAAGCCAAGGTAGGTTAACTTAGATTTCAAATGGTTTTTTCAAAGAGTTAATACAATCGCAGCTGCGATGGCCGAGTGGTTAAGGCGTTGGACTTGAAATCCAATGGGGTATCCCCGCGCAGGTTCGAATCCTGCTCGCAGCGTCATCTTTTCAAGCACTTTTGTTGTTTTTTTGATCACAGCGATTAATGAAGGAGGTTGTTTAGTGAGCTAGATCGTCCAATAAAAAAATCAAACTTGCTTCCTCCGACGACAACTGCGAGCGTGACGAGGAAGAAAACAAAAATCAAAGGCTCCTAAGAGCCAACCCTTGAATAAGAAATGCTAAGACGTAACGCAATATTGCGATAAGCTTATGTTTTCACACTGATACGGAAACATCTTTAAGCTTATTATTATTTATATTCGTTTACAACAATTTAGTTATTGTTATCGCTGGATTCACGTTATTCTTGTTACAAAACGCGTTCGTAACAAACATTACGTCACAAAGTTTACAGCTGATGGAAGGAGTGAGTGAGTGAGTGAGCGCGTGAGTGTTCATTGCATATCTGTCTCCGTTACCGATAACCCGTTCATTACGCATGCGCTTATTCACGGGTTAAAAACGAGATAGCCTGTTTCAGGAGTTAAGATTGTGAGGCTGGGGAGGAGCTGTTCCATTATTGTTAGTTTTTATTTAATTTGAGGCAACTGCAGAATATAGAACCACTTTTGAATTTTCGGCTTATTCATGTGATCCAATACTCATTACTTTAATTCAAATTTTTTTTTTGTTTACGTATCTTTCCATACAAATTTTGCTAAGCTAAGGTAGGTCACCTTATTTTTAAAAAGTTGTTTCAAAAAGTTAATACAACCGAAGCTGCGATGGCCGAGTGGTTAAGGCGTTGGACTTGAAATCCAATGGGGTATCCCCGCGCAGGTTCGAATCCTGCTCGCAGCGTCAACTTCTGAGCACTTTTGCTGTTATTTTGGTCACAGCGACAAGAAACAGGATAATAAAATCATATGCATTATATATATTTATTTCGTATCTTTAATGAAGGAGGTTGTTTAGTAAGTTAGATCGTCCAACAAAAAAATCAAACGTGCTTCCTCCGACGAGAACTCTTTTAGAGCGGGATGAGGAAGAATAAAGACGAGCTGGCCTGTTTCAAGATTGGGAAGCTTGAAAGGCTTGATGGTCTGTTCTGTGGCTGAACTTCAATTTCAATCTCTTGCAATACGATTATCTATTCTTCTCTATCGCTAATATATAATATAACGAATATTGTAATAAAGCATTTCTGGCTTTTTAAATTTGAATTGTCAACAACATTTGAACAGTAGTTATAAACAAGTGCAAATATTTTGCCCTGGCCGGTGAAAATATTTTGCTCCAGTTCAAATATTTTGCACTGGTTCAAAATAAATTTGAACCAGTGCAGACAAAATTGCACCAAAATCATAATTTCACTACCTCAACCAGCATGATAACGACCCCCAAAAGTAACGAGCCCCAAAGGCTGCTGATTCCGAAAGTAACGAGGGTCATTACTATCGAAACTTTACGGTATTGATACTGCTCTTGGAGTATAACTCCATCGTCAATTTGAAGGCATGTCCTTTTACCAGGAAAACTAGTTTATTTCTGTTATATCTGCTTTGTGCTTTCTTGGACCGGCTAAGAAGTGTAAAATTGAAATTAGGCACACAGAAAGGACCCATCACCCTTAAAATTATTTTAGTATGATGGTCTTTCACGTGACCATTTTTTTTTGATTCGTGACGAATTGATGACGGGTGTAAGACAAAACAAGCTTTTCAGATGCAGATTAAATATTTTCAGCCCTGTGTCAAAGAAGCTAAAATTCATAACAATTTTGTTGTTTGAAATCAGTTAACTTTCTGTTTTTGTTAAGTTTTACCTTTGGAGTGGGTTAACTTAAACTCTGTTATCAGCATTAATTAAAAATTTTGTAACTTATTTTCAAGTGAAGCTGCGATGGCCGAGTGGTTAAGGCGTTGGACTTGAAATCCAATGTGCTTTCCCCGCGCAAGTTCGAATCCTGCTCGCAGCGTCAACTTTTTAAGCACTTTTGCTGTTATTTTGGTCACAGTCAAATAACAGGAAACAAAGAAGTAAAGCCTGGTTTATAATCGCAAGGATCGTAAGGATCGCAGCGATCGCAGAAAAAAGTGTTGTGCGACCCTTGCGATCATATGGAAACCAAAAACTTTGCTTCGCGCGCGCTCCAAATCCTCTCTTCTCCTCTCCCTAGTAGCGCCTGCCACGCAGGCTACAATATATTCAATAAAATGTTTTAGAAAAGCTAGTCTGAAAAGTTAGTCTGTAAATTGGGGCTGTTTTACATAAAATGATCATACTCTTGTAACGTGACTGCAGGCTTGCAGGCGAACTTCAGACCACCTCAAAATTGTAAACAGCATTAATTGAACAGGGTATATACAACCGTAAAATTCAATGTTGTAAACAACTTTCAAAAGTAAGTTACAATAAGCTAAAACGTGGGAGGTTTGCTGTTTTAAAATGTTATTCAACGACCTCGATTCAGCTGTTGGCAGGCTGGTTTCTCTGAACCAAGAATTTCTCTAACTATAGCTAGAATGACTCCCGAATTTTGTTTTCTTTTAATGAAAGCAGAATGCAGTGGGAATAAAAAGACGGAAAAAGGAGCATTTTAACGAAGAAAAAAAAAATTCTTCACTCCCCGGCGGGGGATCGAACCCCGGTCTCCCGCGTGACAGGCGGGGATACTCACCACTATACTACCGAGGAAGAACTGATAATAAACCCAAGATGTTGTAAAGACCAAAATTCGGATGACATTCCAAAGTTTTTTCTGACAGTTCCCATCCAAATGCGTCCGCTATCATTCAGCACGTACTCCTCACGCAAAGCTCCCTTGTCTAGATATACCGAATCCTCTGCCCCCACGTCATAGAAAAAAGAAACAAAACAAAAACTACTTATGAATATGTATTGACGAAATAAGTTTGCGTGTCGTCATGGAATACACCATACGGTCGTATGGTCTTCTGGTTACACTGCCATCCTAAATAACATATCTTACATTCAATGTCTAATGTGAAATCAGAACAAAAGTTAAATCAAAGGGCTCTTAAAGCCATCTCGTTAATGCGAGAGAATGTAAGGTTAATAAAAAACAACAACAACAACAACAACAACAAGAATTGGAAAAGTTGGGTGTTTTTGATAGGTAAATGTAGTAAAGACGTGATAGGTAATATGTGTAAAGCTGCTAAATGGTTTATTGAAGTTGAAAGATTGAAAATACCTGTAGGTCTAATCGTAGAGTTAGACATTGCAGTCATAGAGGACTTAAGGGCTCTTTTAGGAGCCACCAAATCAATAAAAGTCATGAGCAACAAAATAATCACGAGTATGAATGTAAATAATTTTCATGTTAATTTATCGTATTTATTCAAAATAGTCTTCATTTTACAGTTGAGGGGAAACTTCAACTTGATTATATTTAGCGAATGAGCCGAGGCCAATTTGGTTGCTACGGGAGAAAATTATGAGGAGGGATGGGGGTGGCAAAACTACTTAGATTCAATCTATCTTACTTAGTTAATTTTTCTATGTTTTGTATCAGTCACAGTATTTTAGTAGCAATGACTTGTATGGCATTACAATGGCGATTTTCTTATCGATCGAAATTCGGGAAAGATGTACGAAGGTTAAAAAATATTTACTATCTTTATTTATTGATATTTAAACAAAACTAAAACATATTGCAACGATTTTCATTTGGGATTAAAATTGATTTACTAGCAATGTTTTTAAACAGCCAATTTATATGTGCAGTGTATATGTGGATGTATGAGACTAAACAACAGTCATGTCCAATATACACCAACTGATTCGGGTCATAAGTTCAGTAAAAAGACTTCAGTAAAAAAGGAATGTTTTATCTAAATACTTCACTAAGGTAGACTATTGTAAAAAAGGCAAATTAAAATATTTTACTTGTCGCTTTTTCCGTCAACTAAAAAATTGTGTACCTTCGGGCAGAATGGTGTCTCTTGTAGGAATAGAGCTGGTAATTAGATTTCGTTTCCTTTTATAGCCGAAGCTGTTTTCAAAACATCTCGGCTTAAAGAAGCCTTGGTAAAAACGACAAGCGACGTGGCCCCGAAAATTGCCGACATGAGACGTTCTGAACAGCGAGAAGCGGCTCGATTCCGCTTCAAAAATACGACAAATTACGACAGCGACTTTAGAAGGTTGTGCAATTTACCAATAAAAATTAAACATTATTGACCATATCGTTCATATCAACACCCGACGGCCAACGGTCTGTTTTAATGATCAATTTGTTATTGAAACGTCTACCAACCTCGTTCCCAAGGCCCCTATCTTCCTCTCTCTTGGATCGGACGTGCAGTTAGAGTACACCCTAGACTCCCGGTATACACATACATATCCGTGACCTTTGATTTTTTATTTTTTGGCGCAAATTGGTTTTAACAAGCTTAATAATTTTCCTTCGAGCATTTTTATTTTAAAAAGAGACTTTTCTTTTGATCTTGATGAAAACTTGCACTTTATCAAATAAAGACAAATAAGTGACAGGTCACGCGTGTGGTTTCCGTTCGAATTACACGCACCGCCGGCTCCCCCGACGGTGTCAATTTGCGCGAGGGCAAAAGTAACGACCCTCCCCTCGGGTGAATGTCGGTCGCTAAGCTTTAGTATTCGAATTTCGTGGTACAGCCGTTTGGATCGCGGACAATGGCGAAGCGAAGATGGCCAGGATCGCTCCAAAACGGAGCCCTTTTAGAGCCCGTGAAAGGGAATTTGGAAGCTAGCACGAATCGCACGGGTAGACATTTAACCTGGCTTTCGCGTGGCGAGGGTTCGCTCTGAGGTCTCCAGCCTTCCCTTCTTTTATAGTGGATAGTGGGGCGAGTGACAAAAGTTGTAAAAATGCATTTAAACCGGTCAGGATACATCAAGAGACAATAAAGTAAAGGTGAGAAGACTTAAGTGTGTAATATTTTCGATTTTTCTATCGCTTATCAATTCCGTGACAAATCGTATTATTACCTAGTATATTTCTTTACTGTGCACTGGATATCACGATTGGTCTGCCTGTGGGATCATCTAATTTAAATCTTTGATGTGTGCCACAACGCATCGGATAAATGTTTACGCTTATCCGCGTTTGTAGATCTTTATATATAAGATATAAACATCTAAGAATTTTACGGAAATTTTAAAGAAGAAAAGAACTGATCCATGACCTATGGTCGCTACAATGTCTGTCATTGATCGATCAGAGTCCGTTCACGCATATTCATTGCTATTTTAAGACTTAAATTCAGTCAGGAAGTCAAGACAAAAAAGTGCATATCCTTAGAATTCCTCTATTCCTCAAAGAAAGAATTAAGCAAATATATATTTTTCCAACGTTAATTTCGTTTTTAAGACAGTTTTGAGATTCGCTCTTTCCTGTTCTTTATAATCTTCCGGAAACCGGACATTCCACAAAGATAACAAGGTTCGCAGAACATTCATAATCCATCGGATCAACAAAAGCAAAGAAACTTTTGATAACTTAGACGTCAGATGTGGGTGGGCTGAAATATCTGTTTTCCGCTTAGTTGTCAATGCTTGTTAAAAGGAAATATTTCACGCAGTTGTATGTTGTTATCGATATCGATGTGAAATGTTTTGGAAAGTGAAGCGGACATTGATTTTTCTTTTGTGGAGAGTTGAAAAAGAAATGGCTGCATAAGTTAATGTTATACATGAATGGGTTATTTGCGAATATATAGTAGTTCTGTCTTTTTTTATTCGAAAGTCGAGAGTTTTCTATTTCCGGTATCATGTGTTTAGTAACTATTAGAGATTAAATGGGTCTGCTTTAAACCTCAAAATATAGTGTTGACAGTGTCTTCTTAACGACCCCCGGGGTCACGACCGCAGCAAAATTTCGTAAAATATTCTATTAAGATCCAAGTCTTATGCGATAGTCATATATTGGAATAGTGGGATCTTTCAATTGTTTTTTAATATAGCTCCTCAGAGTTTATTCCGCGTGTAAGTGTAATGTGTTTCTCGGAGCTAGGCAGTATCTCCATTGTCAGAAGCCCGGGGGGGGGGGGGGGGGGGGGTACTCAACAAGGTTTTGTACGGGGATGCTCCGCCCCGAGGTCCAAACCCTTACCCTTTCATATACCGATTTTGACAGAAAAGGTACCCCTTTCATATACCTTTCATTGAAAATGGTACCCCTTTCATATACTTTTCAATGAAAACGGTACCCTTTTCAGAGCCTTTACGTGCGTCTGTTTGATATATTTTGAAAGGCCATTTTTTTAATACTTAAATGGCAGTTTACCCTACCTTTTTTATTCTTCAACGGCGTGGCTTCGCTTCCCTTTCCTATTCTTCGTGAAATCCCTACCCTTTCATATACTTCAACCCGTGAAATCCCGACCCTTTCATATACCTCTTACCTCAAAAAAGGTACCCCTATCAGGCGGAGCATCCCCGTATAGCCCATTATAGGGAGTACCCCCCCCCCCCCTCGGGGTCAGAAGTATAGCATCATTTCATCCGGTTTGAAATATTTGAATCTCCAGCATGATAGCTGTACACTCTTTATCAAGTTTCCCGGAAAGTGACATCATGAAACTTAGCGCCCCAATTTCTCAAATTATAAAATTTGTACTAAAGTAATCAAACATGCGGGATTCCTGACTGCAGTATTTTTCAAAACCTTTTTCTGATCCGAGATACAGGCAAGGTTGTCCGTTGTTGCATTATTATGCAGTATTACTTTATTTTGTATTAAATTTTCCACCGCAGAAATATACTCGCGCAGAAAAAAATTACTTGTTTTAATGATGTATATCGGCTTAAGAAGAACTTTTCAACAGTGAATATATTGCTATCATAACTCCGAGGCGACCGGCACAACAGTCATCTGTATTCCCGATTCAACTCCACACACGTCCTCAAAAGAACCAGAGACTGTTATCATAATACTGATACATTTTTACAACAACGTACAATAATTCACTCACTAGTTTTCTCGTTGTTTATGTTCATATTGGTTCCAGAACAGCAACCATATAACTAGGAGAACTATACAAACCTCCGGTCAGGAAGTAAAATTGTTTAATACCGATTCCTTGGATTTTATTTATACTTGACCAGAAATCCGCAAACATTTCCTCCCAGCAGAAATTTTAGCTGTCCCGACGCGCAAAAATTTCCTCCCGCAAAACAAATTCAGTCGGACAATCCGAAAAATTTCCTTGTGCACGGTAGCTAAACCAATAAAACTATGACGTCTTTCCCATACTATTGCATACAAACGCAAAGTTCAAATAACCGCATCCCCAAGGGTAAGATGAAACCTGAGATAAACCGAACCCAAGCCATTAACCCTTGGGAAGGCCCCAAACCCAAGGTGTGTGTAACCACAACTCAATAGAAAAAAACGCAAAGTTCATGCTATTTTGCTCTGCCATACCGCTCATATTAACACACAAACTTTCCTGTCCCATTTAACTTTCTTATAACCTCTCCATTAGTAAAATACACCGTGAAATTCTCAAACTACGTTTCCCAAGAAAACGCATTTAACCTATTTTTACCCTTTTAAAGTAGCTATAATGGCTTTACGACAAATGATTGAAACTGATAGGTAACGTGAGATATCGAAATTTAAGAAGGACTAATACCTTTGCGGTAACGTAATGTGAGATATGACAAGTTCATCACAAGTTCTGACATCCCAATACCCTAGGGAAATTAACAATAGGTCCGGGGGTGCTCCCCAAACATTTTAGTGGCAGTATGTGACGCCCTTCTTGAAATCCTAACCGCTTTAACCAACCATATCCTCAATGCCCTAATATAGCTTCTATAAAGAAGGAACAAGAAACCCCCCCGGACAGAAGTCCACAAAATTTTGTTAACAACTTTTGTCCCTTTTTAGTACTCGACTTCGAAATCTCGCTTAATGCGCAAGCGCATTAACGAGATAAAAAGGACTTTCTCTGAATCGAAGTAAGTAAGAATACATAACTGTAGAGTCATGTTTGTAAGTCATAGTTCTTACAAGCGAGCTTGAAATTCACCGTGAATGCAGTGGGAATAAAAAGACAGAAAAAGAAGCATTTTAACGAAGAAAAAAAAAGTTCTTCACTCCCCGGCGGGGAATCGAACCCCGGTCTCCCGCGTGACAGGCGGGGATACTCACCACTATACTACCGAGGAAGAACTGATAATAAACCCTAGATGTTGTAAAGACCAAAATTCCATGACATTCCATAGTTTTTCCTGACAGTTCCCATCCAAATGCGTCCGCTGTCATTCAGCACGTACTTCTCTCGCAAAGCTTCCTTGTCTAGATATACCGAATCCTCTGCCCCACGTCATGGAAAAAAGAAAAAAAAAACCAAAAGCTACTTATGAATATTGACGTAAAAAGTTTCCGTGTTGTCATGGGATCGAAGTAAGTAAGTAAGTAAGTAAGTAAGTAAGTAAGTAAGTAAGTAAGTAAGTAAGTAAGTAAGTAAGTAAGTAAGTAAGTAAGTAAGTAAGTAAGTAAGTAAATAAGTAAGTAAGTAAGTAAGTAAGTGTACATAACTGTAGAGTCATGTTTGTAAGTTATAGTTCCTACAAGCGAGCTTGAAATTCACAGTGAAATACATCGTGAAACCCGACATACAAGAACTTTCTAAAAATCAAACATTTTGGTCTTCCGTTGTTCTTTTATATTTCAAGGCTTCCTCAAAGCTTGAAGCGACTACTGGTTTTCCCATATCATTTCAGAGCCTTAACGAAATATTTGTGCAAACTTACGAGAGAGAAAAAATTTAAGGACATAGAATCATATCAAAAAAATTGACGACCGACCCAAAATGTAATTTTAATCTGTCCGAAAACAAATTGTCAGAAAAGTTCCGAGGTAATATTTCACTACATAAAGTTAAGTTCTTTTTTTGAAGGCCATATATCAATTAAGATATATCATACATTAACGAAACTTTTCGTCGATCGCCCTTCAAAGTCAATCGATATCAAAATGATCAATGTTCGCACTATTCGACTTATTAACCGTTGCGAGGAGAAAGGCACTGAAATTTTCGCAGATTTCGCGGGTTTTCCATTGCAACGATCGGCGAAAATAAGATCCCACGAAAATAAACTCCGACTAACAAAAATCCTCGAAATTTTCCTCCATTTATTTAGATCAATAAATATCAATTCCTACTAGTATTTCACGTGTTTTTCCCGGCCCAGATAGCATACGAAATCACACCTTACTGTAGCCGTTGAATTGTAATCGAAGACTCGTTACATGAAAATGGACAGGAGCGTTAATCCACGATTGTGGCTACTGGTATGGAAAGTTAAAGTAGAATAAACAAAACAACATTATATATATATCCTTGTTGTTCCATAAAAGTAGCGTAAACAAGACGCACACCACATCACAAAAGATTCGAAAGACAATAAACAATACCCACACCACATCACAAAAGATTCAAAAGACAATAAACAATACCCACACCACAACAGAAAAGGTTACCAACAAAAGACAATAAACAATACCCACACCACAACAGAAAAGGTTACCAACAACAGACAATAAACAATGCCCACACCACATCACAAAAGATTCAAAAGACAATAAACAATGCCCACACCACATAACAAAAGATTCAAAAGACAATAAACAATGCCCACACCATATTACAAAAGATTCAAAAGACAACAAACAATACCGACACCACAACACAAAAGATTCAAAAGACAATAAACAAATCGCACACCACAACACAAAAGATTCAAAAGACAATAAACAATACCCACACCACAACACAAAAGATTCAAAAGACAATAAACAATACCCACACCACAACACAAAAGATTCAAAAGACAATAAACAATACCGACACCACATCACAAAAGATTCAAAAGACAATAAACAATACCTACACCACAGCACAAAAGATTCAAAAGACAATAAACAATACCCACACCACATCACAAAAGATTCAAAAGACAATAAACAATACCCACACCACAGTACAAAAGATTCAAAAGACAATAAACAATACCCACACCACAGTACAAAAGATTCAAAAGACAATAAACAATACCCACACCACATCACAAAAGATTCAAAAGATAATAAACAATACCCACACCACAGTACAAAAGATTCAAAAGACAATGAAGAATACCCACACCACAGCACAAAAGATTTAAAAGACAATAAACAATACCTACACCACATCACAAAAGATTCAAAAAACAATAAACAATACCGACACCACATCACAAAAGATTCAAAAGACAATAAACAATACCCACACCACATCACAAAAGATACAAAAGACAATAAACAATACCCACACCACAGTACAAAAGATTCAAAAGACAATAAACAATACCCACACCACATCACAAAAGATACAAAAGACAATAAACAATACACACACCACAGTACAAAAGATTCAAAAGACAATAAACAATACCCACACCACAGTACAAAAGATTCAAAAGACAATAAACAATGCCCACACCACAACACAAAAGATTCAAAAGACAATACACAATACCCACACCACAGCACAAAAGATTCCAAAGGACAATAAACAATACCCACACCACAGTACAAAAGATACAAAAGACAATAAACAATACCCACACCACAGCACAAAAGATTCAAAAGACAATAAACAATACCCACACCACAGTACAAAAGAAAAAAAAGACAATAAACAATACCCACACCACAGTACAAAAGATTCAAAAGACAATAAACAATATCCACACCACAGTACAGAAGAAAAAAAAGACAATTAACAATACCCACCCCACAACACAAAAGATTCAAAAGACAATAAACAATGCCCACACCACAGTACAAAAGATTCAAAAGACAATAAACAATACCCACACCACAGCACAAAAAGTTTCCAACAAAAGACAGTAAACAATACCCACACCACAGCACAAAAGTTTACCAACAAAAGACAATAAACAATGCCCCCACCACAGTACAAAAGCTTACCAACTAAAGACAATAAACAGTACCCACACCACAGCACAAAAGGTTACCAACAAAAGACAATAAACAATGCCCCCACCACAGTACAAAAGCTTACCAACTAAAGACAATAAACAATACCCACACCACAGCACAAAAGGTTACCAACAAAAGACCATAAACAATGCCCACAGCACAGCACGAAGGTTACTAACAAAAGACAATAAACAATGGCCAGACCATAACACAAAAGCTTACCAACCAAAGACAATAAACAATGCCCACACCACAGCACAAAAGCTTACCAACAAAAGACAATAAACAATGGCCACACCACAGCACAAAAGCTTACCAACAAATGACAGTAAACAATGCCCACACCACAGCACAAAAGGTTACTAACAAAAGACAATAAACAATGCCCACACCACAGCACAAAAGGTTACCAACAAAAGACAATAAACAATGCCCACGCCACATCACAAAAGGTAATCAACAATAGACAATAAACAATACCCACACCACAGCACAAAAGCTTACCAACAAAAGACAACAAACGATGGCCACACCACAACACAAAAGCTTACCAACAACACTCAATAAACAATGCCTACACCACATCACAAAAGGTAACCAACAATAGACAATAAACAATGTCCACACCACAACACAAAAGCTTACCAACAACACAAATAAACAATGCCCACACCACAGTACAAAAGCTTACCAACAATAGACAATAAACAATGCCCACACCACAGCACAAAAGCTTACCAACAATAGACAATAAACATTGCCCACACCACAGCACAAAAGGTAACCAGCTGAAGATAATTAACAATACCCACACCACAGCACAAAAGGTAACCCATCAATAGTTTCCACAACATTAATAAATACCCTGATGTTTGTTAGTGACTCACTGTCAGTAGCTGCGATGGCCGAGTGGTTAAGGCGTTGGACTCGAAATCCAATGGAGTCTCCCCGCGCAGGTTCGAATCCTGCTCGCATTTTCTACATTTTGTGTCAGTCTGGCTCAATGCTGAAAAACCGTGGATCCATCTTTGTCAGTATGATTGCAGATACTCAGTACTCAAACGTATTTTTTTCACCAGCAGTAAGTTTGAAATCCAGTCGAGTTCCCGGTGAATGTTTTAGCTACGAAGTAATATGACCTGGTTTTCTTTTTTTGTCAGCCTTACAGGCTTTATAAAATTTACTTTGCGTTTCACGAACAGTTTCAACATGCCCGAATTTAAATATATGATCACTTCTTCCGATTTCGATTATTTTTTATTTTTGTTTTTAGTTTTATTTTAAGATCATATATATATATATATATATTTGACTATTACAGTATTTTCTTTTACTTGTAATAAACTGATCAAAGTTTTCAGGGAAACCACAGGCGCAAGGACTGTGTGCGATATTCAACAAAACAACTGAAATCATTGGATCTAGTAGATCTTGACCAGTAAAAACGAAAAAATTGAAAATATCACATATGAAATGTAAGCTTTCGAGAAATAGGCCCCAGTGCATGAGCCGTATTATTTTAGATGAACAATCTTTCGGTTGACCAACATGAACCATCAAACCTGACTGAAGGTCGGTATTGGACAACCAAAATATTGTTCCAAAATATTCACCCTCATGTACTCGCGCTTAATTAATTAAGTCCTCTCATTTGATTGGTTGATGTTGTCATCGCGCGAATACTTAACAGTATAGTTACCGTTGTTAAGTAAGGTTTTGTTTTCATTTTCAGCTTAAATCAACCTTAAATCGATCGTAGTACGACGGATTTCAACTGAGTGAACGAAACGCTTTTAAATACTAAATCGATGAGGACGGTGTGTCAATCACTGTCTAAACGAGCAGGTTTTCAACGACATTAAAATCGAGAGAAAGAACAATAAAAGGAAGAACGTTAATAGCAAATCAAGAAACAATCCCTTATAACCTTGAATATCACAAAATCTATACGTTAACCTTTTGTTATAAAATACACTTAACGTTTTATTTATTTTATCTTGTATAAGGTTTTCAATTTTTTTTTTCAGTAGGAAAATTATTTTGCGATAAGTCTTAATTTGTAACCGTATTTCAGCAGAGAATATTTGGCTGATTCAGGTGATACAATACTTATTATGTCAATTTCAAAGTGTCTCTTGTTTACACATGTTGCTAAGCTATGGTAGGTTGTCATACATTTTAAAACGTTGTTTCAACGAGTTAATACAACCGAAGTTGCGATGGCCGAGTGGTTAAGGCGTTGGACTTGAAATCCAATGGGGTATCCCCGCGCAGGTTCGAATCCTGCTCGCAGCGTCAAATATTTTTAATACTTTTGCTGTTATTTTTTAAACAAGACAACCGAATCATGTGCATAATATGTATTTAGTATCATTAATTAAGGAAGCTGTTTAGTGAGCTAGATCGTCCAACCAAAAAATCAAACTAGCTTACTCCGACGACAACTGTTTTAGAGCGAGATGAGGAAGAATAAACACGAGCTGACCTGTTCCGAGAGGAGCTACTGACAACCGGCGCGCAAACGAGCGGGGAAAGCAAGAGAAAACTGAAGAGAGAGGACGCGCCTAATCCCCTCGATTCGTCAGCATTCGCGATATTTTTCCTTCCCGTGCCGCCGTGGGGGTCGAATGGTTTTCAGTCTCTAACATTTTCACAAGCACAAGGTCCTCGTGTTCAGGCTCCGACGGTAAAAAGGGCCAAACGGCTTCACCAATATTTTAAATTATTTAATAACGTCTTTCTTAAAGTTAGTCTTTATTTTTTGATTCCGTACCTATATACCTGATATACCTAGCTTAGTCCATGTATCGTTAACTCTTGTTCATGATATGTGGTTAATTAATTATTGATTGGCTAAAGTTTAATCATAGCGTTATAGTTGTTATTCATACTTCACTTGAAAAGAGATCAACTAGTGCACGTTTCTCAAACGGCTACAACAAACTACTATGTCCATCGAACTTAACTAGAAACATTCTTTTCATTCGATACGAGACGAATTTTCCAGAGTTGTGAGGAGTACCCTGTATTCCATCTCCACCTCCGATCATCTCCAAGAAAAGTCAGTACATTGTTTCTAAGCAACATTACTAAACAAAAAAAGAGTTGTGGGCTCATTAGATTCTCAAGGATCACATCCGTCCATTATTTTGATACTCACAGGATAAGACTATGCAACTATAATACTAGCTCGTCTCTATCTCTATATTACCGGCGGTCATTTACAAAAAGAAACCTTTTGTGGAATGTTTCAGAAAGCGAAGCATGCCACCTTTTTTTAGACCTTATTAAAAGTTACATAAAAAGTGCTAACGCATTGAGAGACCATTCTCTTCGGAAAGAAATCTTGTATAATTTTAAGTTTCTTTCCTTTCCGCGTCACGATGTCAAACATATCACTCACCGAGCAATTGGCCGTTTTTATACTAGAGACGTTAATATCGTCTGAGACGTTAAAGTCGTCTCGAGA
Organism: Cladopsammia gracilis; assembly: GCA_022457155.1. NCBI lineage: Eukaryota > Metazoa > Cnidaria > Anthozoa > Scleractinia > Dendrophylliidae > Cladopsammia > Cladopsammia gracilis. The sequence goes on along the minus strand of JAJGOT010000443.1, from coordinate 369,238 downwards.
CGACTTTAACGTTTTAGTATAAAAACGGAAAGTAAGCCAGACGGATTTAACGTCTGACGAATTTAACGTCTTATTTTAAGTGCGTCGTTCAGACGCACTTAACAGGATGTAGCTGAACAGAACCTCGTCTTCTTCGAAACTCTGAAGTTTATTCACGGTTCTCTCGCCTGATGAACGCTTTGATTTCGCGTATACGACATCTTTCATCACTGTCAAACCAGGTACATTGATTTTACCATCACATATTTGTAGAAAACGATCCCGATACTTGCTTAGTAGTTCCTGTGGCACAAGATTTCGTACAACCACGTAGCCATTCTTGTTGTAGAAATTGACTTGTTCTTGGGTCAGAAGATCGTTTGGTAACACTAGGTTATCAACATCGAGCTCTGCTGCAGCCGTACACGAGACTTCTGGGGACTTAAAGAGCAATCTTCCAGAGTTCAGTTGCCCTGAAATCACTGCCAGTCTCTTGTATGCACGGTCCGCCATTTTGTTATTTATTGATGATCGATGAGCATCATGGGTAACAGGGTCCAAGGATCGCTTGTTCCCAGAGGCTACTCGGTTTTCAAAATGGACGTTTATGATATTCGCGGCAGTAAAAAACGAAAATCTTGGTTGACTTGGTTCGAGTTTTGAACTGCAGAGTTCGCTTGTTATTGAAAAGCGCATTAAATCTTCAATATTTCTATTTAATTTTGATATCATAGATCGTCCCCCCATTTATTTTCCACAACGATTTGCCTTGGGCAGTTTATGACGACCTGAAGTGTTTGCTAAGCTCTGATTTCGTGACGCTCCGCCAGGTCTCTAAGCCATACATTTGTGTTAAACAGCTTCGGTTTTGTCTTCAGATGGATGTTCCTTGTTCTCTAGATGCTTTTGAGGTTGGCATGTAGTCGTTAGGACAATTGAAGCTGTTTTCTGTTTTAGGTGTCCCCAATTATAAATAGCAGCAATGCTAAATCCTTTATTTTCCTTAAGTTGTGCGCGTACTTGTGCAAATTGTTATAATTTGCATATTCCATTTATTTCCCGTGTCTGCCACCATTATCATGATTTTATCAAAGCATTAAAACAATCTGCAACTCTACAGATCAGCTTCTGTATTGTTATATTGTCTAACCTTTATTATTTTCAATTACATTACTTTTCCCTGCCTCGAATAGCGTTTTTGCTAATTTGCAGGGTAATTGTATTTAAGTTTATATGTCTAATAAAGTTTTGTTTGTTGTTGTTGTTGTTTGTTGCTTAGTTCGTTATTTAACGTACTACATTTATTTTGCGTTGTTTTCCTTACTAATATGTCTTGTCAGTAACTGTGCTCACACTGTGGGTGGCTCCACCTAAAATGTTCTGCAATTGATATACTGCGGAATTTAATCACTCACGGGAGCCGAAACCAATTGTGGAATTGCACACACATTTTGGGAATCCTACTGATGAACAGTTACGAAATTCAGATATATTTAGTAGTCACATTTATTTGAGTTCTGTCCCCTTTGAATTGACACATTAATTAAGTTATGATGATGTTCCATTTTGGGCATTTTATTAGTTAGAATATGAGAATTCAGGGAGCTCCGCTGTTAGGCTAAGCCTATCTATATATATTATATAAATTATATAAATAGTCTCAGAAATTTTTAACAGGTACATGCTAGATGAATGATAGATGAAGTTAGAACGGTTGCACTTAGGGCAGACTAATCCAGTTATAAGATCTGACATTGTCAGGGAGCAGTTTCTTGTTGTTGCGCATGTTGCAATCACCAAGTAACGTAAAACAAAAGATTCAAAAGACAATAAACAATGCCCACACCACAGCACAAAAGCTTACCAACATATAGTTTCCGCAACATTAGCAAACACCCAGATGTTTGTCAGTGACTCATTGTCAATAGCTGCGATGGCCGAGTGGTTAAGGCGTTGGACTCGAAATCCAATGGGGTCTCCCCGCGCAGGTTCGAATCCTGCTCGCAGCGTGTTATACAAATATTTTTTACATTTTGTGTCAGTATGGCTCAGTGCTGAAAAAACCATGGATCCATTTTTGTCAGTATGATTGCAGATACTCAGTTCTCAAATTTTTTTTTTTTCACCAACAGTAAGTTTGAAATCCAGTCGAGTTCGGAATATTTATTTTAATAGCTACGAAGTGACATGACCTGTTTTTTTTTTCAGTTCTTTTTTGGTCTTTTTTTTAAATACTAAGACGATGAGGACGGTGCGTCGGTCCCTGCATACGAGAGCAGGTTTCCAATGACATTACAACCAAGAGAAAGAACAACAAAAGGACGAACGTTAATATCAAATCACGAAACAATCCCTTAATATAACCTTGAATATCACAAAATCTATACGTTAACCTTTTGTTATAAAATACACTTAACGTTTTATTTATGTTATCTTGCCAGCATAAGGTTTTCAAAAATTCGTTTTTCGGTGCGTAAATAGTTTGCAATAAGTCTTAATTTGTAACCGTATTTCAGCAGAGAATGTTCGGCTGATTCATGTGATCCAATACTCATTACTTCAATTTCAAAGTGTTTTTTGTGTAGGCATTTTTCCTTACAAATGTTGCTAACACTGGACGAAAAAATGAATTAACTCAAGTTTGCACATTGAGCAAATATGTAGCAAATTTGGGCCTCTAAATTTGAACCAAATTTGCACTGGGTGTAAAGTGAATGTAAACATACGTCTTTGCTCACGTGAAAATTTACTATATCTTTGCTACCCCAAGCAAATCTCATATTTGCTCATCTTTGCCATGCCAAGCAAACATAACGAAAATGTGGAATTTACCAGCTTTACTTTCTTTGCAAATAAAGTGCAAAGATCAAGTTTTGATTTGCTGCAAATATGAGCAAAGTTGTGCAAATGTGGTCTTTACCACATGTTTACTACTGTTTTGCAACCCATGTGAATCCATTTTTTCGTGCAGTGTAAGCCAAGGTAGGTTAACTTAGATTTCAAATGGTTTTTTCAAAGAGTTAATACAATCGCAGTTGCGATGGCCGAGTGGTTAAGGCGTTGGACTTGAAATTCAATGGGGTATCCCCGCGCAGGTTCGAATCCTGCTCGCAGCGTCATCTTTTCAAGCCCTTTTGTTGTTTTTTTGATCACAGCGATTAATGAAGGAGGTTGTTTAGTGAGCTAGATCGTCCAATAAAAAAAATCAAACTTGCTTCCTCCGACGACAACTGTTTTAGAGCGTGACGAGGAAGAAAACAAAAATCAAAGGCTCCTAAGAGCCAACCCTTGAATAAGAAATGCTAAGACGTAACGCAATATTGCGATAAGCTTATGTTTTCACACTGATACGGAAACATCTTTAAGCTTATTATTATTTATATTCGTTTACAACAATTTAGTTATTGTTATCGCTGGATTCACGTTATTCTTGTTACAAAACGCGTTCGTAACAAACATTACGTCACAAAGTTTACAGCTGATGGAAGGAGTGAGTGAGTGAGTGAGCGCGTGAGTGTTCATTTGCATATCTGTCTCCGTTACCGATAACCCGTTCATTACGCATGCGCTTATTCACGGGTTAAAAACGAGATAGCCTGTTTCAGGAGTTAAGATTGTGAGGCTGGGGAGGAGCTGTTCCATTATTGTTAGTTTTTATTTAATTTGAGGCAACTGCAGAATATAGAACCACTTTTGAATTTTCGGCTTATTCATGTGATCCAATACTCATTACTTTAATTCAAAATTTTTTTGGTTTACGTATCTTTCCATACAAATTTTGCTAAGCTAAGGTAGGTCACCTTATTTTTAAAAAGTTGTTTCAAAAAGCTAATACAACCGAAGCTGCGATGGCCGAGTGGTTAAGGCGTTGGACTTGAAATCCAATGGGGTATCCCCGCGCAGGTTCGAATCCTGCTCGCAGCGTCAACTTCTGAGCACTTTTGCTGTTATTTTGGTCACAGCGACAAGAAACAGGATAATAAAATCATATGCATTATATATATTTATTTCGTATCTTTAATGAAGGAGGTTGTTTAGTAAGCTAGATCGTCCAACAAAAAAATCAAACGTGCTTCCTCCGACGAGAACTCTTTTAGAGCGGGATGAGGAAGAATAAAGACGAGCTGGCCTGTTTCAAGATTGGGAAGCTTGAAAGGCTTGATGGTCTGTTCTGTGGCTGAACTGCAATTTCAATCTCTTGCAATACGATTATCTATTCTTCTCTATCGCCAATATATAATATAACGAATATTGTAATAAAGCATTTCTGGCTTTTTAAATTTGAATTGTCAACAACATTTGAACAGTAGTTATAAACAAGTGCAAATATTTTGCCCTGACCGGTGAAAATATTTTGCTCCAGTTCAAATATTTTGCACTGGTTCAAAATAAATTTGAAGCAGTGCAGACAAAATTGCACCAAAATCATAATTTCACTACAACATAGTTAATCATATTGCAACAGATTGAAGATGTACCTCAACCAGCATGGTAACGACCCCCAAAAGTAACGAGCCCCAAGGGCTGCTAATTCCGAAGGTAACGAGGGTCATTACTATCGAAACTTTACGGTATTGATACTGCTCTTAGAGTATAAGTCCAGCGTCAATTTGAAGGCCTGTCCTTTTACCAGGAAAACTGGTTTATTTCTGTTATATCTGCTTTGTGCTTTCTTGGACCGGCTAAGAAGTGTAAAATTGAAATTAGGCACACAGAAAGGACCCATCACCCTTAAAATTATTTTTGTATGATGGTTTTTCACGTGACCATTTTATTTGATTCGTGATGAATTGATGATGGGTGTGAGAGAAAACAAGCTTTTCAGATGCAGATTAAATATTTTCAGCCCTGTGTCAAAGAAGCTTTTTGTGGTTTGAAATCAAACTGTTTTATCAGTATTAATTTGTAACTCACTTTCAAGTGAAGCTGCGATGGCCGAGTGGTTAAGGCGTTGGACTCGATTTAGCTGTTGGCAGGCTGTTTTCTCTGAACTAAGAATTTATCTAACTATAGCTTGAATGACTCTGGAATTGTTTTCTCATTTAATGAAAGCAGAATGCAGTGGGAATAAAAAGACAGAAAAAGGAGCATTTTAACGAAGAAGAAAAAAGATCTTCACTCCCCGGCGGGGAATCGAACCCCGGTCTCCCGCGTGACAGGCGGGGATACTCACCACTATACTACCGAGGAAGAACTGATAATAAACTCAAGATGTTGTAAAGACCAAAATTCCATGACATTCCAAAGTTTTTCCCAACAGTTCCCATCCAAATTAAAAAAAAAAATGCGTCCGCTGTCATTCAGCACGTACTTCTCTCGCAAAGCTTCCTTGTCTAGATATACCTAATCCTCTGCCCCACGTCATGGAAAAAAGAAAAAAAACAAAAACTACTTATGAATATTGACGTAAAAAGTTTCCGTGTTGTCATGGGATACACCATAAGTCGTATTTCTAATGATGGTCTTCTGCCTTACACTGCCATCCTAATAAAATAACATATTTTACATTCAATGTCTAATGTGAAATCAGAACACAAGTAAAATAAGAACTTTCTTTGAATCGAAGTAAGTAAGTGTACATAATTGTAGAGTCATGTTTGTAAGTTATAGTTCCTACAAGCGAGCTTGAAATTCACTGTGAATGCAGTGGGAATAAAAAGACAGAAAAAGGAGCATTTTAACGAAGAAAAAAAAAGTTCTTTACTCCCCGGCGGGGAATCGAACCCCGGTCTCCCGCGTGACAGGCGGGGATACTCACCACTATACTACCGAGGAAGAACTGACAATGAACCCAAGATGTTGTAAAGAGCAAAATTCCATGACATTCCAAAGTTTTTCCCAACAGTTCCCATCCAAATGCGTCCGCTGTCATTCAGCACGTTCTCCTCTCGCAAAGCTTCCTTGTCTAGATATACCGAATCCTCTGCCCCACGTCACGGAAAAAAGAAAAAAACAAAAACTACTTATGAATATTGACGTACTAAGTTTCCGTGTTGTCATGGGATACACCATAAGTCGTATTTCTAATGATGGTCTTCTGCCTTACACTGCCATCCTAAATAACATATTTTACATTCAATGTCTAATGTGAAATCAGAACACAAGTAAAATAAGAACTTTCTCTGAAGTACAGAGTAATTTTCTCTGAAGAACTTTTTCTGAAGTAGACAGTAATTTTCAGGGAGTTACTTTAACTCCATTTGGAGTTATCCTGTACCTTATTGGAGTTAAAGTAACTCCCTGAAAATTACTGTGTAAGTAAGTATACATAACTGTAGAGTCATGTTTGTAAGTCATAGTTCCTACAAGCGAGCTTGAAATTCACCGTGAAATACATCGTGAAACCCAACATACAAGAACTTTCTAAAAATTCATCATTTTGGTCTTCCGTTGTTCTTTTATATTTCAAGGCTTCCTCAAAGCTTGAAGCGACTACTGTTTTTTCCCATATCATTTCAGAGCCTTAACGAAATATTTGTGCAAACTTACGAGAGAGAAAAAATTTAAGGGCATAGAATCATATCAAAAAAATTGACGACCGACTGTTGCCCATCAGAAAATCTTTTTATCGTACCCAAAATGTAATTTTAATCCGTACGAAAACAAATTGTCAGAAAAGTTCCGAGGTGACATTTCACTTGATAAAGTTTAGTTCTTTTTTGAAGGCCATATATCAATTAAGATATATCATATATTAACGAAACAATTCGTCGATCGCCCTTCAAAGTCAATCGATATCAAAATGATCAATGTTCGCACTATTCGACTTATTAACCGTTGCGAGGAGAAACGCATTGAAATTTTCGCAGATTTCGCGGGTTTTCAAATGCAACGATCGGCGAAAATAAGATCCCACGAAAATAAACTCCAACTAACAAAAATCCGCGAAATTTTCCTCCATTTATTTAGACTAATAAATGTCAATTCTTACTAGCATTTCACGTGTTTTATCCGGCCCAGATAGCATACGAAATCACACCTTACCGTAGCCGTTGAATTGTAATCGAAGACTCGTTACATGATAATGGACAAGAGCGTTAATACCCGATTGTGGCTCTTGGTATGGAAAATTTAAAGTAGAATAAACCAAGCAACATTATATATATATATATATATATATATATATCCTTGTTGTTCCATAAAAGTAGCGTATGTGAAAACCGAATGAAATTTGAATTCCACTTCCGCGAAAGTTTGTTCCCACGAAACGCCAAAAAACGGCAATCCGCGAAATTAAACTCCCGCGAAAATTTCATGCTACACAGTATCCTCCAAACTTCATCAAAACCGAGGCTGTCCTAGCCTGCAGCCGCCTAGTCTGAAGTGTCAGCCGCAATCTCCTGTGGATGTGGGGTCAATTCAGGTCAACTTTGCATTTAAATGGTACATGTAAGAATAACACGCAAAGAAGCTAGAAAATATAAATGCTTATAAACAAATAATTAGAAAAATTATATATTTTATAAATTATATAGTCTGAAATTTTTAACATGGTACATGCTAGATGAAGTTAAAACGGTGAAACTTAGGGCAGACTAATTCAGTTATAAGATCAGACATTGTCAGGGAGCAGTTTCTTGTCGTTGCGCATGTTGCAATCACCAAATGACGACAAAGAAAAGATGCAAAAGACAATAAACAATGCCCACACCACAACACAAAAGGCTACCAACAAAAGACAATAAACAATGCCCACACCACAGCACAAAAGGTTACCAACAAAAAACAATAAACAATGCCCACACCACAGCACAAAAGCTTACCAACAAAAGACAATAAACAATGCCCACAGCACAGCACAAAAGCTTACCAACTAAAGACAATAAACAAAACCCACACCACAGCACAAAAGGTTACCAACAAAAGACAATAAACGATGCCCACAGCACAGCACAAACGCTTACCAACAAAAGACAATAAACAATGCCCACACCACAGCACAAAAGGTAACAAACAATAGACAATAAACAATACCCACACCACAGCACAAAAGGTAACAAACAATAGACAATAAACAATACCCACACCACAGCACAAAAGGTAACAAACAATAGACAATAAACAATACCCACATCACAGCATAAAAGGTAACAAACAATAGACAATAAACAATGCCCACACCACAACACAAAAGGTAACAAACAATAGACAATAAACAATACCCACACCACAGCACAAAAGGTTACCGACAAAAGACAATAAACAATGCCCACACCACAACACAAAAGGTTACCAACAAAAGACAATAAACAATACCCACACCACAGCACAAAAGGTTACCAACAAAAGACAATAAACAATACCCACACCACAGCACAAAAGGTTACCAACAAAAGACAATAAACAATACCCACACCACAGCACAAAAGGTAACAAACAATAGACAATAAATAATGCCCACACCACAGCACAAAAGTTTACCAACAAAAGACAATAAACAATACCACAACACAGCACAAAAGGTAACCAACAATAGTTTCCGCAACATTAACAAATACCTAGATGTTTGTCAGTGACCCATCGTCAGTAGCTGCGATGGCCGAGTGGTTAAGGCGTTGGACTCGAAATCCAATGCGGTCTCTTCGCGCAGGTTCGAATCCTGCTCGCAGCGTACCATATATTATTTTCTACATTTTGTGTCAGTCTGGCCCAATGCTGAAAAACGTGGATGCATCTTTGTCAGTATGATTGCAGATACTCAGTACTCAAATGTATTTTTTTCACCAGCAGTAAGTTTGAAATCCAGTCGAGTTCGGAATGTTTTAGCTACGAAGTAACGTAACCTGTTTTTCGTTTTTGTCAGCCTTACAGGCTTTATAAAATTTAGTTTGCGCTTCACGAACAGTTTCAACATACCCGAATTTAAACTTATGATCACTTCTTCTGATTTCGATTATTTTTTATTTTTGTTTTTAATTTTATTTTAAGATCATATATTTGACTATTACGGTATTTTCTTTTACTTGTAATAAACTGATCAAAGTTTTCAGGGAAACCACAGGCGCAAGGACTGTGTGCGATATTCAAATATACATCTGAGATCATTGGATCTAGTAGATCTTGACCAGTAAAAACGGAAAAATTGAAAATATCACATGTGAAATGTAAGCTTTCGAGAAATGGGCCCCAGTACATGAGCCGTATTTTAAATTAACAATCTTTCGGTTGACCAACATGAACCATCAAACCTGGCTGAAGGTCGGTATTGGCCAACCAAAATATTGTTCCAAAATATTCACTCTCATGCTACTCGCGCTTAATTAATTAAGTCCTCTCATTTGATTGGTTGATGTTGTCATCGCGCGAATACTTAACAGAATAGTTACCGTTGTCAAGTAAGGTTTTGTTTTCATTTTCAACTTAAATCAACCTTAAATCGTAATACGACGGATTTCAACTGAGTTAACGAAACGCTTTTAAATACTAAATCGATGTGGACGGTGTGTCAATCACTGCCTAAACTAGCAGGTTTTCATCGACATTAAAATCGGGAGAAAGAACAATGAAAGAAAGAACGTTAATATCAAATCACGAAACAACCTCTTATAACCTTGAATATCACAAAATCTATACGTTAAACCTTTTGTAATAAAATACACTTAACGTTGTATTTATTTTATCTTGTGTAAGGTTTTCATATATATTTTTTTTCAGTACGAAAATTATTTTGCAATAAGTCTTAATTTGTAACCGTATTTCAGCAGAGAATTTTTGGCTGATTCAGGTGATACAATATTCATTATGTCAATAAGCCATTTTCGTATTTAAAATTACCGCAGAATTCAAACACCAATGACACATTGATACAGGGTTAGACTCGACCTGATGTAAAATATTCACAAATACAGGCAGAAGGTGCGTGAAATTTGAAAATTAAACAATAGACAGAGCTCTAAACAGGTCATCTTCTCGCCTGAATTTGTGAATTTATTACTTCAGATTGAGGCTAACCCTGTAAAAATGCGTCTTCAGTGCTTTCGTTCAGCGACCATAGCGAATTCGAAACTGGACTATTTCAAAGTGTCTTTTGTTTACATATTTTTCCATACAAATGTTGCTAAGCTATGGTAGGTTACCTTACATTTTAAAACGTTGTTTCAAACAGCCAACATGATGGATATTGCGAAAATGCTCAATGTTTCTCTTTGGACAATTAACAGACGCAGAACTGGATCACATAATCGAAGATTATATCTCACGACATGAACCTACCACTGGGCAGTCATATCTTATCGGGCACATAAGATCTCTTCCGGATCCACCCTAGTTAAACTTGCCCTGACGCGGTCGGTCACGCTGGACTCGAAGTCCAAGAGATCTGATGTGCCCGATAAGATATGACTGCCCAGTGGTAGGTCCATGTCGTGGGATGTAATGTTCGATTATGTGATCCAGTTCTGCGTCTGTTATGTCTGAAAACTTGGAAAGATCTTCGATGCCATACTCCTTTACAAGTCTGTTAATTGTCCAACGAGAAACATTGAGCATTTTCGCAATATCCGACCACGTAAAACCAATACCTCTCAAACCAATACCTCTCTTGACAAAGGGCGGTGGAGGTCTGATGGCTTACTTCTCATCAAAGCTAATATCTAAACGTGTAAAGCCCCCCAAGCAGTACAAGTTAATAGAAGTCCTGGCTATTAATGCTGTGATAAATAATAATGATGTGCTATTTGTCGGAATCTATAGACCCCCTAAGGTAGTTGGATCCAATTACTACCTTAAATTAGAAGAGGAATTCAATTCAGTATGCATGTGGGCAACAATGGAGTGTAAAACAATTATAGTCATTGGGGACCTTAACCTTGATAGATTAAGACCTGAAAAGCAAGAAGGACGACTTCTGCTTGACCTACAAGAGATATATAGCTTTGAATGCTTAATCACAGAACCTACTAGAGTTACATGTACATCTGCTACTCTGTTGGACGTGATTTTGACTAACAAGCCAGAACTTTTCAGAGCTTGTGGAGCATTTAATCCTGAGATAAGTGATCACCACTTAGTTTATGGTCTTATGAAGGATAAAGTGTTTCAACATCAAAGGAAAGTAGTGACATTTAGAAGTGTTAAGACAGTGGATGTGGAGAAGTTTAATGAAGATCTCAAATCTGCTCCTTGGAATGTTATGGACACCTTTGACACATTGGAAGACAAATATAAATACTGGGAGTCCTTGTTCAACTCTATTGCAGAGAAACATATGCCTACCAAGAAAATGAGGTTCCGAAAAACGGACGTACCTTTTATGACACCAGAATGGAAAAAGGCTATCAAGATAAAAAGGATGTATGCTAAAAAATATGCCCACAATAGGACTGAAGAGAACTGGAAATTGAAAAGGAAATGGAGAAATGCAGCAACTAAATGTAGAAGAAGGGCTATTAAGGAGTACTGGCAACAAAAAGCAAATGACCTGAAGTCAAAGCCTGGTGACTTCTTTAAAACTTTCAGACCATTTCTTAGTGATAAGAGCAAGGGCCAAAACAAGATTGATATCAATATAAGGACAAACAGTGGGATCGAGAAAGACCAATGTAAAGTTGCCAATATTTTGGTGAATTATTTCTCCACAATGGCTGATAAGATTGGCGGGGAATGTGTCAACAGTTTAACAGAGGAAGACCTGCTTAACCACTCTAGTCTAAGAAACATTAAGTCTAACGATTTCAATTTTCAAACACTTAGCAGTAATACAGTACAAATAGCCCTTGAGAAACTAAATGTTAAAAAGGCTTGTGGGTATGATGCCATTACTCCTAGTATGCTGAGATTAGCATCAAGTGGGATAGCAGATTCTTTAACTAAATTATACAATGAAAGCATACAGAAAGGGGAATGGCCAGAATCATGGAAGAAAGGCGAGTGGAACCCTGTTTATAAAAAGGATGATCGACTAGATGAAAAGAACTATCGACCAATAACACTACTTTGCACAGTGGATAAGGTTTATGAGCAATTATTGAGTAAACAAGTTAATGGACGCTTTGATGCTGAATTAGATCCTTGTATATCGGCATACAGAAAAATGCACAGCTGTGAAACTACATTATTAAGACTTACCGAAGAATGGAAGTGGGCAGTAGATAACAAACAATATGTAGGAATACTTAGTACGGATATGAGTAAAGCCTTTGATTCCCTGCATCCATCGCTTATGATAAACAAACTTAAGGCATATGGTTTTTCAGAGGAATCACTCAGCCTGATGAGATCATATTTTACCAATCGACAGAACAGAGTGAAGTTAGGTTCAGTTGTCAGCGACTGGAAGGAAGCTGTCAGAGGCTGCCCTCAAGGGTCGTCTTTTGGCCCACTCTTATGGAATATCTTCCAAAATGATATGCCTTGTATAATAAATAAGGGAAGCCTATCTATGTACGCAGATGACCATCAGTTGTACGTGACGGGAAATTCTGCTAAACATGTTGAACAAACACTGAACAATGGGGGACAAATTATATCTAGATGGTACAGGGAAAATTTCCTAAAGGGAAACCATGATAAGTACAATGCAATGCTAATAGGCAGTAGAAACAGCGAAAATGCATCTATGAATGTAAATATAGATGGAGAAAATATTAAGTCCTCCTCAGATAGCAAATTGTTGGGGGTTACATTGGATGATAAGCTTAATTATAGTGAACATATAAGTGATATCTGCAAGAGCGCCAGTAAGAAAGTTGGAGTCTTAGTACGTCTCAGAAATATGATACCGAGAGAAGCAAAATTGCAATTATATAAGTCAGCAATCTCACCTAATTTAACGTACTACCATACAATATGGCACTTTTGTAAAACGTCTGATGCAAGAAAATTAGAAAGAGTACAAGAGAGGGCTCTGCGTGCAGTATACAATAACAAGACTGCAACGTATGAGGAATTATTATGTAAGGCAAAGTTACCTAGTCTCACAAATAGGCGCCTACAAGATGTACTAATACTGATGTATAAGGTTAGATATTTATTGGCCCCTGACCATATCTGAATATATATTTTATAAGCAAGATAAGAACCATAATTCACGAAGTGACTTTTTAATTCCCAGCTAGATTTAATACTGTCAAGTATGGGAAGCATAGCATTAGATATTTAGGCCCTTATCTTTCGGGAAAGATTAGTAAGGAATTACGAAATCAGGTGAACCTTCAGTCATTTAGGAGGGCAATACGCTCTGTTGATGTACTGGACATACTGGATGGAATGTGTAAATGCTGTACATGCTCATTAAAATAAGCTTGGAAGGAGTAGCGGCGACAATTGTCGCAAATATATAAAGACGTAATATAGTACTTTTTTAATAATTGTATGGAATTTTTAATATCTTATCTATTTAAATAGCTGTATGTAATCTTAGCCCATTTTAAATTTTATATTTGTAAATTATTTTAAGCAATTGTATGAATTATTTAGTATATCTGTTAATGTATATTTATTATTATTATTATTATTATATATTTTGTTATAGTGTCCTCAATTAGCCTTACAGCTAAATATTTTTGACACTTTAATAAAGTTTATGTATGTATGTATGTATGTATGTTCCTCGAGGACAATTGCTGGTATATTGAAGACGGGCCTCCCATGCCCATTTCTTGAAGTGGATGGTACTCCCAAATCTACTACACCTGTTGTCCTTCTTCCAATCTCGACAACTTGCTGCCACAAGTATCGATGAATCTCGCCGAAACATTCGCAAAGTTCTACAAACAAAGGTTGCCGTTCATCGGCGCTATCCGCAATATAACGAATAGCGGGCAGGGCTAGCTCAACACCATTAAATACATTGGCGGCAATGGGAAAGGTGTCTTCTTCGAAGCTTAGCTCACATTTTTCTAGCAAATTGAGCAGACAGGGCGCAATACTTTCCCACTCAATCTCCGCCATTTTGAAAGAGCCTAAGCCACCAGGCCTTCTTGTCCTAATATGGGGGAGTCGGTCACGTGCGGGATCGAATGTGTACAGACGTTTATCGAATGAATATTGTAGTACATTATCAAATGAATATTAGTAAATTATCGAATGAATATTGTGATACATTATGGAATGGATTTGTACTAGATTATCAAATGAATATTAGAAAATAATCGAATGAATATTGTAGTAAATTATCGAATGAATATTGTAGTAAATTATCGAATGGATTTGTTGTGAATTATCGAATGGATTTCAAGTAAATTATGGAATGGATTTGTAGTAAATTATCGAATGAATAACTTAATTTATCAAATGATATTGGTGAAATTGTCAAACAACAAATGGCATAATTTATCAAATACTCAAAAGAATCAAAGAAATATGGCATAAAATCGAACTAATGGGGGTTTTGTTTCCAATATGTATGAAATATTGAATGCATATAAATACTTTCGAATTTTGCTACATTTCGGTAACCATACTCGATGCGTCAGCACTCGTAGTATCTTTCCTTCCCGTGCCGCCTATCTTGTGCTCCCTGAATGCCTGAAACAAGCTAAAGACTAAACGTAAAAGGCAAAGAGCCAAAAAATCTGAATCTCTTTCAGTGCCGCGTATTTTGCTCATTCTTGGCGTACAGCATCCATTCTTGTTAGTTTTTATTTAGTTTGGAGCAACTGCAGAATAAAGAACCCCTTTTAAAGAAGTGGCTCGGCTGCTTGTCAGTGGCGTATCTAGGGATCTTGCAAACGTCAAGGCTCGGGGGGGGGGGGTTAAGGGGGGGGGGGGGAGGGGAGGGGTCGAATTTCTTTCAGTCTCTAACATTTTCACAAGCACGAGGTCCTCGTGCTCAGGCTCCGACGGTTAAAAGGGCCAAACGGCTTCACCAATATTATTTAAAATTATTTAATAACATCTTTCTAAAAGTTAGTCTTTATTTTTCGATTCCATACCTATTCACCTAGCCTAGTCTATCGTTAACTCTTGTTCATTATATGTGGTTAATTATTTTTCATTTCATTTCATTTCATTTCATTTTATTTATTTTGCCATTAACCACATTAAAAAATATATATATGTATATATAATAATAATAATAATAATAATAATAATAATACAATACACTAGAAATTTATAATAACTTAAAAGACGATAGACTACAAAATGTTTAATGTGGTAGTAACAAGGCTATAAAGTTTAATCATAAGGTTGTAGTTGCTATTTATACTTCACTTGAAAAGAAATCATCTGTTGCACGTTTCTCAAACGGCAACAACACAAACTACTATGTCCATCGAACTAAACTAGAAACATTCTTTTCATTCGATACGAGACGAATTTTACAGAATTGTAAGGAGTACCCCGTATTCCATCTCCACCTCCGCTCTTCTCCAAGAAAAGTCATTACATTGTTTCTGAGCAACATTACTAGACAAAAATAGCGTTGTGGGCTCATTAGATTCATCTGTCCATTATTTAGATACTAACAGGATAAAACTATGCAATGATAATACTAGCTCGTCCCTATCTCTATATTACCGACGGATATTTTCAAAAAGAAACCTTTAGTAGAATGTTTCAGAAAGCGAAACGCGCCACCTTTTTTACACCTTATTAAAAGTTACATAAAAAGTGCAAACGTCTTGAAAGACAGTTCTATTCAGAAAGAAATCTTGCATAATTTTAATTTATTTCCTTTCCGCTTCACGATATGTGAAACATATTCACCGAGCAATTGTCTTCTTTTCACTCTGCAATTTTTACGCTACCAAAACCACGAACACCGCTGTGCACGTCACAAAGTCTTTCCAACATCTTGATTTCTGGCCTAGGGGAATAAACCATATAAATCCCTACTATCATTCCCCTAAGCCTCGTTGTGATGTCATTTGTTTCAAGTTGAATTTTAATACATCGAAATTGGACTATTGAGTGTCGAAAATAGTGTCACGAATGCTTTGGTATTGCATTGCTACGTTTTGTGGTTGGCTAATGATGAAGCTCATTTTCAGTTTCATTTCCGGTATAAAATTTCAATTCCAGGCCTTTCTTTCTTTCTTTCTTTCTTTCTTTCTTTCTTTCTTTCTTTCTTTCTTTCTTTCTTTCTTTCTTTCTTCGAAGTTTCCCTAAATTTGTTACTCGTACGTTTTAGAAAGTTTTAGTTTGAAGTTTAACTTCGAGTTATCGTGTTTACTGAAAAAGATGATCGATTCGGTATAATTAGGGGGAGAAAACATAATAGAAGTTTCTCGCATTTATTTATGATCGATCTCGGCGCTTGTCCAGATAGGCAGCAGTCCTTAACGTTGCGATATATACTTTCTTTTTTTAGTTATGTGTTTAGGGAGCTTTAAGTCGAATTTTATTTGACAAATGTATAACTTGGTTTGTGTCTTACTATATGCAGACTCCCTATTCTGTTTTGCACACTATATATGTTCAAGAATCCCAATCTAGTTTCAAGGGGAAAAATATCCTTCGACTAAAAGGTCCCCAAATATACCTTCATGTACACCCATTCACTCCCACAGAGGAAAAAAAACAAACAATTGTTTATTCGAGCTCTTCACTGACATTTGCTTTTATCAACTGAGTTGATAAGGTAAATGGCCACCGAAAAGAGATTGAAAAGCTGACATTTCCAGCGCTAGTCCTGCGTCAGAGCCAATCTCTTTACCTTATCAACTCGGTTGATGAAACAAAATTTTCTTGTTTAACTTCTCCAACGACGCAGCACCCTTTCTAAGGTGATTCCCGAGTTTTGCATTGCGTATCACTACTGCGCATAATAAGTTGCGTCATTTGCGCGTGCACGAGCGCGCGCGCACTCCGAAGCAATTAAAGAGGGTTTCCTTTAAGGATTCAATTACAAAGAGGATTTCGCGCTTGTCGGGAACAATAGCTTGACAACGAGCACGGTGATCCCAAATTTTTAATGCAGAAATTTAAATGACACACGGTTGACTACAATATATGGCGATTTAAAGAAAAGTTAAAAATTCTGCTTTGAAATATTTGTATTTGAATGCTGTAAAGAACACGTCTTCAGGTAGTGTCGGGTATGCGCGCACGCCGCGAATTATTTAATTTCTTTCATAATCTTAATTTTGTTGAACTGCTCTATTATTTTAATCCAAGCAATGATTTTTTTTAGAAATTATAGTCCCTTTCCGATTACTAGGGTTCAGTAATGAAACCTCGCGGATCGTATAGTTACTATAATGGCCATCCATGTTGTGCAAAAACGAGCACGGTGACCCCTATTTTTTATTTCATTTTTGTGGTGCTCATAACATAATTACCATCTTGATCAAGTTTTAGAAAATCGTAAAAATTCCTTCTTTTTCAATGGAATCACCTTAAGTCGTAAATACGACTTATTGCGATTACTGGAGAAAAGCCACTCGCTTATCGTAAACTTCATAAAAATTTATATTAAATTGTAGATATGTTACACTTCGGTAATATCATACATGGAGTCTGAAATGGGAGTAAACCAAGTCCGCCAATACGGCTGTTGTGTTTACGTATGCTCGATGAGCTGAAACGTCGGTTTGGGAAAACGTTGGGGTTCTTTTACTTGTTATTATTGTTTGGCAATGATATCTGACATTTATAATGAAGGAAAAGGTAAGTTTGACCCGTAATTTTTATTTTTGCTGGTAAACACATTCCATCGTGTTTACCAGCTACACACGAAGGTTTTAAGGTTTTAGAGGTCCTTCTTTGGTGAAAGATATTGGTACGTAGATCTGCAACATAAGGGAAGTAGTCATAACATGTACAATCAAAAACGACCCACCTTGAGTAGGGTAGGAAAAGGTCCGATGTTTGTTTCATATTCACGACTTGGCTCACAAGGCCGGAGCCTTTGATTTTAGAATGCAACCACTTAACCTCGTCACTATACAACAACATTACTGAACATGCAAGATTGAAAACTGGAAATATCCGGTACCGCAATTCAGCACTGGGAAATATAAAATCCGATCGTCCGCCCAAAGACCAAAATTTCATTTGAATTGCAATTAACGTTAAAATTAATATTCTATTATTCTTGTTTTTCTGTCACCTTTACTGCAAGCAAAGAATATGAAGAACGACGCTTCACTTAAACTCCGTTCTGCAGTTGTGTTGGAGCAAAGAAACTTCCATATTACAATGGTTACAACTGGACCACGACTTTAAGAGCCAGTGTCAGCAAAAACCAGACCAAATTGAAAAATTCCGGCCACGGCTGGAAAGTCAACCTGCCTTTATTTTTGGTCTAAAGATTGATATTAATGAGTTTAATAATGTTCTGGAGTTAATTTTTCAAAATACGAATTAATTTTGGAATAAAAAGAGAAAATCGATTTCGCGGCTCCGGGCCGTGAAAACAGCCGTTCAGACAAGCGAAAATGGTCGACCACAAAACGTCGCTCGCGTGAATCATACGACCTCAAATCTGATCAAACAAACACTCAATTCCGAGAAAACAGATACTTACCACCTCATACGGAGCAGTTTTCATTTTCTGAAGGGTGATTTTGACAGTCTGCCAACACTATTTTGAAGAGCCATTTTCAACTCGAGCGACAACGGTGGTTTTACCACGATAATGAAATTCGGATTTGTGAAAAGCAGCATTCTCCAATCATCTATTGATCTATGGCAATAAAGTACTAATATGTCCCTCTTGAAACCCACATGATATTTAATCTGGGTTTTTTAGTCAGCGCTTTAGAAATCTTCACTGAATGGGGGCGTTAAATTTGATATTTTGCTACATATTGTCCACATGTAAGTGTTTGGTACCGACCAGTTTGCGTATATAACTGAAGCCAAGTTTCTTCATATCTGTTTATATAGCATCCGAAAACCGATGAAAGACAAAACATTGCAGATAAAGCTATTTGTTAGTGAAATAGCAGAATTGTTGGTCGCATCAAGTAATCACATTCCATTAATGTCAGGTCAAAGTTTTCTCACGAAATCCTCTTTCGATTAACAAAACCTTACCTGCGCGAATTGCCGAATTTGGTTTTCCGAGTTAAGCTTTGTAGGTCTTATATTCATTTGTAAATCTTTGCTTGGTTTAGCCATCCAATATCGTAAAAAGATCACCGACAAAACTTTGATCCACGAAACTGTACTGAGCGAGCAGCATAAACAAGATCACAGCATTGTGTGACGGCTAATTAGAGATGACAAGTGACACGGAATTCGAGAAAGTCAAAACTAAAAAGATGCTATTTTGGGGATTTTCTTTTTCATTTCTTTACTTTTTATTTTTTTTCGTTGATTTTAAAATGTACCCAAAAGACTATGAGCTTATCTTAAAAGTTATTTGAGGTTTCCAAGAAGGCCAAATTCCAGCAACAAAACTGCCATTTCCCAAGGACCCTTTTTAATGAAGGAACTTTTGCATGTGCAATCCGGCTTTTACTTTCGCTTTCTTCTAATGCTATACGAATAGTTGAAGTATATTAGGTCAGAGAGCTGACTGACTATGAATCTAGGATACCACTGATTCTCCCATACGTTTGTTACAGTGATGTCATAGTTTTGAGCCTAGGGGGGTACTCAGGTATATTAGTGACGGGGAGTTGCGAATGAGGCCAAATTGTTAGACCCCCAAAAAGTCCTATCAGGCTAAAACCAGACCCAAAAAAAGACCAACGGCCCAGAACGTAACCCAAAAAAGTCATTTTTTTCTCTGCATAAAAATGTTACAAAAATGCACATCAAGAGAGCTCCAGACAGTTTTTGCGTCCACCTTTCTTTATTCATCATGTATCTGTCACATACTTTAGGCAGACTGCAGTCATTCTTTGAAAGTGAGGAACAATACATGTGTGACATGAAAATGAGAAGCCCGGACTTTGCTTTTAGTCAACTCCCCCCAAAAAAGTCCTTACCAAAATCTTTCACCCAAAAAAAGTTACCACTTTTTTCTAACCCAAAAAAAAGTCCTCACATCGCTAATTTCAAACCAAAAAAGGTCTTCGCACCTCCCCGTCACTAATATACCTGAGTACCCCTCTGGGGTTGGGGCGCCAGTATGTGAAACATATGAAAGAACCACTTAAAGGGGGGGGGGGGCACCAGGTTTTTTAACAGCCGCTCTGAGTAACAGTGTAAAACCAAAAGGCTACTGATGTAGTGGACCTATAGCGGATTGCTTCGGTTTGGAGTCGCCCTAACGTGATCTTGAAGTTTCGGGTGATATGACACGCTAATCCTGCGCGACTGCAGAAAATTCTTACGGTCATTTATAAGTTATCGCACCCAGGCCCCAGTTCCTCAGATCCCACGAAGGAGGCTCTGGTAACGGCCATTTGAGGGCGTTCGCTCGTATTGGCTAATATCCAGTGTCTAACGCGCAAAGGCGCACAGAGTACTTTCTTATCTGAGTTGTGGTTATCTGTGGAATTGTCATCTGTAGTAAGTAGCGAACAGGGTTCAGACCGCCATGTGGACTGGGGGTAGAACATCGCGCATAGTGACTAAATCAGCAAAATAGGCGTGGGGCTAGGAGGAAAATTGGTATTTCTTGCATTCCTCGGAGCGCTTCGCCCTTATTGGCACTTCTTGGACTTACTGGGGTCACTTTCTGCAGTGGCTCCCCTAACAGCTTTCTGCATTTGGAGCGTACACCTAGAGTTGAAAAGTGTTGTGGTAATTTCTCTTCTCTGTATTACTAATTTCTCGTTAACATTGAACGAACGTCATTATGTAAAGTGTACTTACCTGTGCCAGCGGCAATGAAGATACCAGTCTCGCTCAGTACAAGTTGGGAAGCAGCTTTACTCAGTCCTGTTTCCGCCTTTGGTCGCTTTCCCACTGCTTCATTGTGTTGTGGTGAGACAATTTCAAGGGTACAGAGCATTTAGTAGGGCTCCGTCGCCAACTAACACCAAGAGACGTTGATGACTTGGACAAATTGTCCACAACTGTAAGTTTTGCGGTGGCGTAAAGATGGCCGCTCTCGCTAAGATGAGCTCCACCTCAGTTTCAGCACCACTGAACGAATGTTTAGCCTTGTGACTACTGATATCGCGCGCGCATTCTAGTAGCGGGATACGTTTTCGCGCTTCTTTATCCATGCTATTACCACCGCACTGACTACCAAGAATAGCATGGAATGAACAGCGTTCCAGAGTATGTTCCGCCATGACTAGTGAAATTCACAGCTCCTTTTGACAGCTATAGAGTAGACAGCTTTGATTCCACTTGCTGACGACTAAAAAGTTCCCACGCTCACATAACTCTTTTGACACAGGGCCGTAGCATGGGTTGGAAAACACAAATATAAAATGTTGAAAAAAAAACTGATTTCAGTCAGTCAGAATTGGTCGCGAACTTCTACTGAGTGAGATTTGCACCCTTGATAAGCTTATGCTTGTCATGCCAGCTACCAATACCATCAGCGAGCGCTCCTTCTCTGCCTTAAAGCGTGTCAAGACCTACCTTTGTTCAACCACGGGAGAGGCCACGCTCAACTCATGTTTCTGCATCACGAGAAATTGGCAGATGGTTTTGGTCAATTTATTTGTGTTGCGTGGGGGGGGGGGGGGGGGGGGAGGGGGTAACCAGCGGCGCAAGCAATTGTTTGGTAAGTTTTCAAAGAACGACCTTCCGATGAAGTCTGTTTGTTTGTCGATAGTCTAACTTTCCTCAAACTTTCCTTGATGACTGATAGGTAAAACATACAGTTGCAGCTGGTTCAAAACACAGAGACAGTCGAGTTTTTGTTTCGTAATTGACATTCCGAAGTGTTTTACTTATTTCAATATCCATTGATTTGCTGAGACAGTGTAGAAAGTACTAATTAATTGACTGTTCAACTGTTGTGCTTTCCTTGACCAAGACAGTCATTGAGTAATAACTCTGCTCATCTGCTCAGCCTTTTGGATCATGTGCTTTGTATAAATAAGTGTCAGTTTATAAAGAGTTCTTATCTATCAAAAACTTGAAATTTAAAAGCCCATAATGCTGGAAAATGCATTTTTTAGTGTTGTATTTTCAAAAATTTCGGTGTGTGGGGGGGGGGGGGGGGTTGGGGTGCTGCATGCCCCCGGACAGCCCTATAAAGGGCGGGCTTGCTGCCAAGGAATCACTCGAGCGTGCAATCGAGATTTCGCAAACTACGGATTAGGCAAATGCAGGAGAAGAAAGAAGGGGAATCAGGAATAATCAATTTATATTTCTGGTAGAATTATGGGATTCGACGCGCTAAAAAAGTACACAATTTTGTTTTAAACCTATCTATCGTAAAGTGTCACGCATTAGCCCAGTCATGCAGTAGTCGCGCTCCACCTGCAGTCTTCACTCCTGGCTTTTAAGTCCAGAATATAATCTGAAAAGGAATCTCCAGTTATAACCCGCTTGTAGAAAATGCTTCAAAATCATGATCAGATGTTTTTTTGTGTTTAAGGTGAGTGGCCGGCCCCCAGTAGGGTGAGTGCAATGCCGCCAAACAAACGTCAGTAACAAACAGCACAAGACAACAAGCACGAACAGGACAAAACATTCATACATGACTACCTTCGGATGGGAGAACCCTCTCGCCAACTTCGCCAGGGACTCGAACCCCGCCACCCGTAAAGATCGCGCAGTGCAATGCGATCTAATGCAAAAATTCAGGACAAAAAACTTCACACAACATGAAAACAAACAACAGGAAAAACAGTCATCTCAAAAATTCAAAAATTCATCCACTCGACTGAGGCACGGAGGGGAAGACCGAAGGCTTCCGACGACTCAACCGCTTGGGACGCCGTGACGGTTTCCAAACGACTGGACGAATGCGCGCATTTTCAACGTACCAGGATTCCCGGAACTCCTCAAACAACCGAGAGTCCGAGATGACAGCCGACGTGCAGAGACCGAAGTCGACACACACCGGAGTTGGCTCAGTCAGATCCTTTACCGCCATCGCAAACTGACTAGGGATGGAGGGAGGTGGACTGAAACGCGACAAGTCCTCAGGCGACACCACAGAAGCAACTGTGCAACTGGGGACGACAGGAACATCAGGAGCACCTGAAACAGGAGAAGACGCGGGGGTCCCCTCCGACACACCTGGGACAGCGACATCAGCATGTGTCTTTGGGGACCCACGAGGCTCAACTGGAGCGGAACGGGCCATACTGCGCGTCCGACGAGGACTAGGGGGAGCTCGAGGGCTGGACTGAACCACAGCCAGATCCCCAGAGGTCACCGACTCAAGATCCGACCCCTGCGAGGTGTCAGGAACATCCGAAGGGACGAACTCCAGATCCATCTCGTCCTCAGGAACAAGACGATCACTGAGAAGGAGGTCTGCAGCCGCTGACGCAGACTGGACAGAGGCTTTAGGACGGCGAGGGACCAGACGGCGAGGGCCAGAGGAGCCAGGGGTCGCCAAAGACTCGGCAGAACCCCAGGCACTCTGACATTCACGCGCCATGTGACCTGGCTTCCTACAGCGACGACAGAGACCATGAAGCGGACACTTCTTTGCACGATGACCGGGTTTCCCACAGAAAGGGCAGAGCACAGGTTGGCGGCTGTATCAGACTCGACAGTCGAAGCCAGCGACCCTCACTACTGACGGGATGTCTCTAGAAAGGGACATCTTAAAGACACGCGTCCCGTTGAAAATGTCCGGGAACTGATCGTACTTGGAGGCTGTGACACCATGGACCACACCGTACCCACCAAGAACTTTACTGATCGCATCGTCGGAAATCTCCGCCGGGCAATCACGAAAATAGACGAGAAGGCGCTTGGGCTCTACCGGAGAAACACGGAGACTCACATCCCCATACTGAATTCCGGCATCAACCACGGCCCCACAGGCCTCAGGAGAACGGAAGGTTAGCCTCACAGCACCATTGCGGAGAAACTGCGCAACCAACACTTCTTCACGAGGAATGGCCTCGAACAGCTTCGGAAGAACTTCCGACGCACCAACAGACTTGTAGATGGACGGCGGAAAGTACGCGACCAAACTGCAAGGACACGCGAGACGACTCGCCATCATAGAAGCCGAAAAAGGCAAAACAAAAAAAGTTAAGCCTTGTCGGATAAGGTACAAGAAATGGATGGGTGACCAATATGGCCACCCACCCGAAGCAATGAAAATCGCTCTAAATCTCTTAGCAAAACGCTTAGAGCTAAGACTCTTATCTGGGCAAGGAACGCCTTATGGCTCTAGTAAAAAAATACTAGGGCCTCCGGCCATAATCCCGCGTCAGGTAAGTAAATCATGATCAGAGGTATGAAACCCATTTACAGGTAAGTGAGATCTACTTTTGCCTTGCGGGTCATAGAATTACCTTTCAGTTGTTTCATGTAAGTTATAATTCCTAAACTGTCTGCATTTCAGAAGTAAAACGGTTTTAAAACCAAAGTTTCTTAGTCACTATACAGTATTTCTTTCTGTTTTTGTGAATTGTAGGCTTAGTTTACAACGGATTGATTCATTTTGATCCGGATAAGAATGACTTTGAGAATGCGATGATCGCTAAATCAGTACAATTTGTAGCAAAATATCAATTCAGTGAAGATTTCTAATGCGCTGTCTCAAAAACCCAGACATATTGTTATGTGGGATTTAAGAGGGACATATTAGTACTTTATTGCCATAGATAAATAGATGATTGGAGAATGCTGCTTTTCTCAAATCCGAATTTCATTTTCGTGGTAAAACCACAGTTGACACGCGAGTTGAAAATTGCTCTTCAAAATAGTGTTGCCAGACTGACAAAATCACCTCTGTATGAGGTTGAAAGTATCTATTTTCTCGGAATTGAGTGTTTATTTGATCAGATTTGAGGTCGTTTGATTCACGCGAGCGACGTTTTGTTGTCGACCATTTTCGCCTGTCTGGACGGCTGTTTTCAGTCTCGAAGCCGCGAAATCGCGGACGGTGTAATCTGCAGGTTGCAGGTGCAGGTTGCAGGTGCAGGTTGCAGGTGCAGGGTGCAGGTGCAGGTTGCAGGTTGCAGGTTGCAGGTTGCAGGTTGCAGGTACGAAGTTAATTATTAAAAGTCAATTCGACTTTAATTGTATGTAGCACGAGTCAAGTTCGAGTCACAAGCTATTTCTCTTTTGTCTTTTTTATGTCGTAAAAACTAAAAGAAATAAATAAATGAAAGCTATCCTTCACTAAACAACCCTTCCCCTGAAAGAATCTTACCGTGATATGTACACAAATCAAGCAGGGGTGTTGTTTCCAAGTCAAAATCATGGAGAAAAGCTGCGTCGTTTTCGTTCGAGCGCCATCTTTGTTGCAGTGTAATGATGAACGCTGGAACGTCGGAACGTCAGAACGGCGGATCGAACACCGGAAGTGATCGGGGGTGTAAATTGTTATTGTCAAAAAGATGAACAGTGCGATTTGAAATGTTTTATTGTGAAGATCGTGAGAGTTTAAACTGATTAAATTCCTGTTCCATCTGTAGACAACGGCTTTTTTTTTCAATAAAACCTATTCCTCGTTCGAGCGCCATCTTGTCGTATAGCCATGTAATACATGTACAACAAGGACCACTGGAGCACCGGAACGCCTTTGGTGCTCATGTCATATCGGGGGATGTACTGTAAAGTTTAAGATTGAATCAAAAAATATATAATAAAGTAGTAATGAAAATTTGAAGTTTATTGAAAATAAAATTAATCAAATTAATTCTATGCGGTGCAGTGCGAAGAATAATAAATCTATCGGTAATAATATCATATATAATAAAATAGTACAGTAAAAACCCGCGTATAAGAACCTGGGTTTTAAGAACCTGTTAGGCTAAAATTTTAAATATAAGTCCCCTCCACATAAGAACCTATTCAGGCTAAAATTTTAAGTTAAGTTCTTATCAGTAGAATTGCCATAAAAATGTTTAGGTAGGAAGTGCTGAATAAAGATCATTATCTGATTCTATTAAGAAGTTACTTGACATATGATTTTTTCTTTGAAGCTGTGTTCACCATTCCTATAATTCCTCAAGTACTACAGTATTCTGCTAATATCACTGCCTTCTGATCATGTTCTATTCTGTAAGAATTACAAAAAATTATATACTGTATAAAACATCAAAATCTGCATCTCAATGCAACAGATAATGGTAAAAATCAAATGTAAGCTTCCAATGGGCAATGCTATTTTAAGAACCTAGTTAGCCTAAATTTAAGTACCATTTATATAAGAACCTGTTTAGGCTAATTGAAAAAAATCCAGGTTCTTATACGCGGGTTTTTACTGTATTTTAAGAGGAGGCCTCCAATCAGTCATTGCTGCTGGCACCCTTATAATTATAAATTAATCCTCTTGTTAATTGTCAATGATAAATAACAAAGTACTTTTCTGGTGAATGCCGTACACCAATCAAAACAAACGCAAATGACGTAATCACAAGAACATTTACTGGCGCAAAGGGCTGAAAAACTGTGTAACTCAGGCCACAATTAGTTTTGGCATTGCTCCTAATTTGTTTAAAACAAGATTCACATCATGTTTACTTTCATACTTTCCATCGAGTCGAAGCCGCAGCCACGTTCAGGATGGAGCATGTGGTCAGTTAATCATTGAACTGGAACATGATATGTTATGCGAAAAAACGGAAACAAAATAGCAGACGTTTAGAGACAACTGTCTACTTATCAGTATAAATGCCGTTACTGTGATTTGTACATATAATCATGAAACTGTCAGTTTAAGCTCTCGCGATCTTCACAATAAAACATTTCAAATCGCACTGTTCATTTTTTTGACAATAACAATTTACACCCCCGATCACTTCCGGTGTTCGATCCGCCGTTCCGACGTTCCAGCGTTCTTGATTTCATTACAACAAAGACGGCGCTCGAACGAAGCCGACGCAGTTTTTTCTCCATGATTTTGACTTGGAAACAATACCCCCGCTTGATTTGTGTACTATCAAGGTAAGATTCTTTCAGGGGAAGTGTTGGGTAGTGAAAGATAGCTTTCATTTATTTTTTATTTTTTACGACATAAAAAAGGCAAAAGAGAAATAGCTTGTGACTCGTGACTCGAACTTGACTTGTGCTACATACGATTGAAGTCGAATTGGCTTTAAATTATTAACTTCGTACCTGCAACCTGCACCCTGCACCTGCACCTGCAACCTGCAACCTGCAACCTGCACCTGCAACCTGCACCCTGCACCTGCAACCTGCACCCTGCACCCTGCACCTGCAACCTGCAGAACCTGCAACCTGCAGATTACACTGTCCGGCGAAATCGATCGTTTTCTCATGTTATTCCAAAATTAATTCGTATTTTGAAATTAACCCCAGAACATTACTAAACTCATTAATATCTACCTTCAAGCCCAAAATGAAAGTAGGTTAATTTTTGAGCGTGGCCGGACCAAGTCTGGTTTTTGCTGACATTGTCTCAATAAAGAGCGCGGCTACTTGAACATAATTGATGTTTAAGACTAACGCACAGTCGCTCTCGAACAAAACTGAGCCTCGGAATGTTCCATAAGCTTAAATTTAAGTCCATGGAATCAAGGAATTGATCCATCGAAGACTCGTTCGGGGGAAGCATTAGATGAGAATGCTAATGCCTTTTATCTTGTATTTAGTTATGTGTGAATTTTTTACGTCAAAGTTGCAGGGTAAAAAGTCTCAACACAAGCCATCTATGTAGCATAAAACTATTCTAATTATTTATCTTTTTCACGAAGCAGGATGCTTAAACTAACTTGTGATCGTGATTTTTCTTCCTCGGCTGTATTGTTATAATTGTTGTTGTCCAGCCAGTAAATTCAACTGAAAATTGGAATCAGAAATTTGCCCAAATGTATACAACAACAACAACAACAACATACACTTTATTTTACAACGCTAGCCACTACAACTATATACAATAGCTGGTTTCCAAGCGGGGCGTTTAACAAATATGTATATTACAAAATAAAATAAAAAACAATTTACAATTAGGAGAAAATATTCAGCATAACTCAGTGGCAGGCATAGAGGCTACACTACGTTTAAACTGAGATAGTGTGTTTGCCTTTTTAGCCTCAATCGGTAGGCTGTTCCAGAGCATAGCACCGCTATATTTGAAACTACGCTTTAGATAGTTGGTTTTCGGCCTTGGAAGTACCAGGTCTGTATCAAGATTTCGTAGATTATATTGAGTTTGATTTTTCAGATGTCTTAAGTAGAACATCAATTGAAGTTTTTTTTATAACTTTAATGAGACCAGTTGGTAAATTGCAATGGTGATCAAAAAAATATCACTGCTTTGTTGAACTCTAAAACTCAAACTAAGGGAAAGTTAATTTCTTATGACAAGGGGGCGGGGGGGATATTGAAACTCGAAGCTTGAAATCTTAGCAGCCCCGCTCGCTAGCGGTTCAATTTTTTAGGATCCCCCCTTGGTAGTCGAAAAAATTCCAGACCCCCCTCTCCTAGCCCCCCTCCTAGCCCAACAATTTTTTTCAGAGCCCCCCCTTCGGGTGTCTAAAAATTTTCCGAGCCCCCCCCTCAATATCTTCATCGCCCCCTTGTCATATTAAATGAACTTTCCCTAACTCGAGCTCGTTAGCTAAGGAAATGAGTATCAAACAACAATGCGAGAGATAAATGGCATAGGTTTATCTTCAGTTCTTTACTGAAATAAACGAAAATATCGAAGCATGAATGAATTGATTTCGCAGGGACATGATCCCGTCCGAAATCGAAACCAGTCACTCAAGACCGTGCAGTTACACAGGCATGTGCATGCCACGTTCAGGAAGGAAATATTTCTTGAATTGAAATGTCAACTCTTGACTTAAAATAGCACCAACTTTTTGGTTTCTCGTTTTCACATTGAAACAGTCTGCTCCTTTCTCTATTTTTTGAAGGATTGTGTCTCAATTCTTATTAATGCTGAGAAAACGGGGGTTCCGGAACCTCTGAAACCCTTCCTTGGATACGCCCCCGACTAGAGATAAGCTGAGTAATATTCAATTACTTTTATTTCAACTGTGAAGGCGCGGTGGTCTAGTCGTTAGCGCATCGGACTATCAACATGAAGGTCGGTGGTTCGAGCCTGGTCTCTGCCGCCATGTTGTTTCCTTAGACAAAAAAAAAACGAAACGAAATTTATTTACCCACGTAACACCTAAGAGATCAGGAGCTCGTTACAACGTGTACTTGTCTCTGTCCACCCAGGTGTATAAGTGGGTACCGGCGACAAAATGCTGGGAGGTAACCATGTGATGGAATAGCATCCCATCCGGTGGGGAGTAATACTCTCAGTCGCTTCATGCTACAGAAACCGGGTTAAGCCCCGGCAGTTGTCCATTAGGCCTGTGAAGACTTGCCCCCTCCCCTCAATTTCATTCACCAAACTTGCTTTTAGATTTTTCTGCCTTTAAGGTGCTACTTGCCATGATGTCAAGGAGTCTTTAGTCGTTTACCTCCACAATGTACAAGCCATAAAACTCGGGTGTCGTGGGTATTTAGTTTCAATCTCTTTGTTAAAGTTATCACGAACAAAGAATTTTTCCTGGTTAAAGACCTTGACCAAGGCCTTAAAATAATTGTGTAATAGGTACCACACCCCTCAACAACATCGCGTCGCCTGTTAAAAAATGTAAACTTTATTCGTAATTCATTAAACACAGCATAAGGAAATGGAAAAATTTAATATGCGCCTGAGTATTTTTTTTTTATTAAAAACAGTATAATACACAGTAAGGTAACTTTTTTACGTGAGGGCATTTGATACAACAACTTGATATGTGCAAAACACTTTCGAAATACATTGTAACTGAATAACGATCTCGAACATTCGCTATTGTATCATATATTGTAGTCTCGCTTTTAGAAGGAGACACAACCAGCATTAATAAAAGAAGCACTAAATATCTCATCTAAAATAAGGTGATTCAAAGTACAAAATGTACTTATAGGGTACAAAATTATGAAACGTTTAAAGGGGCACAGTCATGCTTGTTTCATTCAAAACTGATACTTTTTAAAACTGATTCCTTAGGTTTCTAGCCAGCACGAATTAATTAGACAAAGAAACACTTTGAACAAAGGATCAGCGCATTTTACCTTACGCGAAGTTAACAGTTTGTCTAGGTACGGGCCAACAATAAATGCGTCTCAGTACTCGCAACTCCAACCCGTCACGTATTTACAACGTTTAATGCAGAATTGGCTTGAATTATTTGTAGTAGTTGTTATTTTAGTATTTTGACTATTTTAAATACGTTTTGCCGAGCAATGGAAAGATTTGTGCAATCATATCGTATTACACTCTCTCTAATACACAATGTACATGAACAGGAACGTACAAGAAGGCTTAACAGCCAGTGATCGCGCACGAACACAAAACCGGTGGATCAAACAAGTCTTCCAACACTGGTGATTGCTTGTTTTATGTATCATATGGTCAACTGTTCAACTGTTCAATGTATAAGCAGATGCCTTCTTGTAGCTGGTTTTTTTTGGTATTTTGACTATTTTAAAAATGTTTTGCCGCAAATGGAAAAATTTGCCTAATCATATCGTATTACACTCTCACTAATACACAATGTTCATGAACAGGAACGTACAAGAAGGCTCAACAGCCAATGAGAGCGCACGAACACAAAACCGGTGGATCAGACAAGTCTTGAAACTCTGGTGATTGCGTGTTTTATGTATCACATGGTCAACTGTTCAATGTATGAGCAGATGCCTTCTTCAAAGAAAAGTTCCTATTTGCCAGCCACACATTAGACTTGGTGACTACCTGCAACTTAATAACAAAAGACGCTTTTGTTGGTGGGGGTGGGTTTAATAACATGTAAAAATCGTATACGTAAGTTAGAAAATTGTACATTTATCATCTGCTTCCATAACATTGGCGACTTATAAGGTCATCCCTAACTCGGGACCCTATTTCTAATAGAACACTCGCGTTCATTGTCTAACGCTTACTTGGCCACGGTCTTTTGGACCGTTTCTACGGTACATTTCTGGAGAGAATGGACCGATGTTTTAAACGAGATGCAAATCTTAGTCAACGTCTAACTATTTAAAAAGAGAATAACCGTTGGTTAACATTTTGACCTCGGTCGAAAATTATTATTATTATTATTATTACTGTTGGTAGTAGTAGTAGCAGCAGCAGTAGTAGTAGCAGCAGTAGCAGTAGTAGTAGCAGTAGTAGTAGCAGTAGTAGTAGTAGCAGTAGTAGTAGCAGTAGTAGTAGCAGTAGTAGCAGTTTCAGTAGTAGCAGCAGTAGCAGTAGCAGTAGTAGTAGTAGTAATAGATGTTATAGTAAATGGACTGAGTGGAGTATAATTTAGGGAGCAATTGGGCGAGGAACTTGAAATGGCACGTGGACGAATTGAAATTACGACCACGATTACCCCTGAATTATACAACACGAAATTCAAATACTAATTAATCGCATCATGAACAAAATTCGATATTAAAAAGTCTATGTGGACATTTTTGTACTTAAAACGTCAAGAATAGTTTTTATCGGTTTGAAACCTGAAGGGAAACAGCTAGAAAAGAACTCATTTAAGTGCACTTGATTGACGCGCACGCAACGTAAGTGTTCAATTGTAGCTAACCAATTTTAAAAAGTTGTAAAAGTTGTAATTGGCTACGCGCCAATTATGTAAGAAATAGGCGCGCTGATGACCAATCGCAATCAAGAATTTTGTTATTGCTACAATTATTATTATTACTATTATTGCTAAACCTACTTTAAGTATTTACACACCCAGTAGTATTAAAAAAAATTCTACTAACCTTAACTCATGAAAATCAAATGTAACGTTATCTCCAATCAGCATAAATGGCGCCCATTGCCGCACTTTAGAAAAGCCGTTACTTCTCATCCACTTCATGGCCTGGTAAAGAGATTCACTGGCACTTTCCCCTCGAACAAGGTGCTCGTAAAAACGAATCATTAAATGCATTGTTGCAAGGTCTTCTATGGCCCATAGGGCCACCAACACTGAGCGTGCACCGGATCCTAAGAACGCGCGGGCGATTCCAACAACTCCCTCGGCTCTTATATGCCCACGTGCACTGTGACAACAACTAAGAACTACCAGTTTGGCTCGCAGTCGAACTTGTGAAATGTCTGCCATTGTTAATAAGTAGTCTTCTTCTCGTGGAAGCCCGCTATCAGTGGGTCTTTGAGGGGAAAGAACAATTTCTCCTCTTTCGGCATTACCATGAGCGGCGAAATGTATCAAACTCACTGAATGAATCCTTTGAAGCGCCCCCTGCTTAGTTGCTTCCTTTCCTAGCAAAGGCTGAACTCCGAGTAGTCCTCCAATCATCTCTGCTTCCTTTCTTGCACGAGGTAATGTTGATGGTCTCTCACAGCGACCCTTGTAAAGCACATCACCAACATCAGGATCTCCCACTATAAGTGCGCCAGTCTGACTGTGATAGTCTGCTGGACTGTCCTGTATGTGCTTGAGAGTCGTCAAAGAAGGCACAATGCGGATCCTGAAATTCTCTGATAAAAACTTTCCACTTTCATCCTCTAACGCTGCGAATGGGACTTTGAACAAAGAACGATCAGGGACAATAATGATTTCGGCCTCATCAAGTGAGTCAGCCACAGGAGCGATGATCATTTCGAAACACTCAGTAAGAGTAGGGTCGGGTTGCTGGTTCTCGTCTTCTTCAATTTCCACCAGACGAAAAGCTTCGACGGTATCTTCCTGAGATGATTTACGAGTTGGTTGGGTAACATTTGAAGAAAACCATGATCGATCTTCGCATTGCTGTCGAGGTGGAAAATGAAACTTTCTCCAGATTTCGTTTCCAAAAACTTCCCCTACCCGCATATCCTTTCCCTTGTTAACAAAACATTCATTAACGTTTCTTTGCCGAAAAAGTATAGGTTTGCCCGCTGTAACAACCCACAAATATATATCATATTCATCATATGAAATGTATAAGCAAGAACAGTTACTTTCTTTATCCATGATCCTTTCAATACCAACCCATGTCTGTGGATTGACTGATATTTCATTTTCCAAAGAGTACTGAGCTGACATTAAGTCTGCTAGGGCTCTGGCTCGTCCAAGCTCCACAGTGTAGAGAGCTTCATTAGGCTTTTCAGTTGAAAGGAATAATGCAGTTAGAAACTGGTAGTAAAAAACGTGATTGTCAAACAACGATATCTTGAATTGGTCATTGTCTCTCAGGAAACAGCGCATCTCCTCACATTTACGAATGCTGTCAAAGAGATGGGATTTTGCTCCATCTATGTTTTCATGCAGCAATATCATTACAAATGCAAGGTTTGAGTGGTTTTCTACCTCAGATTTAATGTCCCCAATCTCTTTATGCAATAAGAGTGCCTTTTCATGACGTTCTTTAGCCTTGGCATATTCACCGAGAGACTGAAACACCTTTCCTAGATTTCCATAACATGAGGCTTCTCCATTTATGTCGCCAATCTCTTTAAAGATCGCAAGTGCTTTTTCATAATGTTCTTTAGCCTTGGCATATTCACCGAGAGACTGAAACACCACTCCTAGGTTCAGATAACACGAAGCTTCTCCATTTATGTCGCCAATTTCTTTTCTGATCGCAAGTGCTTTTTCCAAATGCTCTTTAGCCTTGGCATATTCACCGAGAGACTCAAACACCGTTCCAAGGTTTGCATAACACGTGGCTTCTCCATTTATGTCGCCAATTTCTTTTAGGATCGCAAGTGCTTTTTTGTGATGTTCTTTAGCCTTGGCATATTCACCGAGAGACTGAAACACCTTTCCTAGGTTTCCATAGCACGTGGCTTCCTTATTTATGTCGCCAATTTCTTTAAAGATCGCAAGTGCTTTTTCATAATGTTCTTTAACCTTGGCATATTCACCAAGAGACTCAAACACCGTTCCAAGGTTTGCATAACACGTGGCTTCTTCATTTCTGTTGCCAATTTCTTTAAAGATCGCAAGTGCTTTTTCATAATGTTCCTTAGCCTTGGCATATTCACTGAGAGACTGAAACACCACTCCTAGGTTCAGATAACACGAAGCTTCTCCATTTATGTCGCCAATTTCTTTTCTGATCGCAAGTGCTTTTTCCAAATGCTCTTTAGCCTTGGCATATTCACCGAGAGACTCAAACACCGTTCCAAGGTTTGCATAACACGTGGCTTCTTCATTTCTGTTGCCAATTTCTTTAAAGATCGCAAGTGCTTTTTCATAATGTTCCTTAGCCTTGGCATATTCACTGAGAGACTGAAACACCACTCCTAGGTTCAGATAACACGAAGCTTCTCCATTTATGTCGCCAATTTCTTTTCTGATCGCAAGTGCTTTTTCCAAATGCTCTTTAGCCTTGGCATATTCACCGAGAGACTCAAACACCGTTCCAAGGTTTGCATAACACGTGGCTTCTCCATTTATGTCGCCAATTTCTTTTAGGATCGCAAGTGCTTTTTTGTGATGTTCTTTAGCCTTGGCATATTCACCGAGAGACTGAAACACCATTCCTAGGTTTCCATAGCACGTGGCTTCCTTATTTATGTCGCCAATTTCTTTAAAGATCGCAAGTGCTTTTTCATAATGTTCTTTAACCTTGGCATATTCACCAAGAGACTTAAACACCTTTCCTAGGTTTCCATAGCACGTGGCTTCCCCATTTAGGTTGCCAATTTCTTTAAAGATCGCAAGTGCTTTTTTGTGATGTTCTTTAGCCTTGGCATATTCACCGAGAGACTGAAACACCGTTCCTAGGTTTGCATAACACGAGGCTTCTCCATTTATGTCGCCAATATCTATTCTGATCGTAAGTGCTTTTTTGTGATGTTCTTTAGCCTTGGCGTATTCACCGAGAGACTGAAACACCTTTCCTAGATTTCCATAACATGAGGCTTCTCCATTTATGTCGCCAATTTCTTTTACGATCGCAAATGCTTTTTCGAGATGTTCTTTAGCCTTGGCATATTCACCGAGAGACTCAAACACCGTTCCTAGGTTTGCATAACACCTGGCTTCTTCATTTGTGTTGCCAATTTCTTTAAAGATCGCAAGTGCTTTTTCATAATGTTCTTTAGCCTTGGCATATTCACCGAGAGACTGAAACACCATTCCTAGGTTTCCATAGCACGTGGCTTCCCCATTTAGGTTGCCAATTTCTTTAAAGATCGCAAGTGCTTTTTTGTGATGTTCTTTAGCCTTGGCATATTCACCGAGAGACTGAAACACCATTCCTAGGTTTCCATAGCACGTGGCTTCCTTATTTATGTCGCCAATTTCTTTAAAGATCGCAAGTGCTTTTTCATAATGTTCTTTAACCTTGGCATATTCACCAAGAGACTTAAACACCTTTCCTAGGTTTCCATAGCACGTGGCTTCCCCATTTAGGTTGCCAATTTCTTTAAAGATCGCAAGTGCTTTTTTGTGATGTTCTTTAGCCTTGGCATATTCACCGAGAGACTGAAACACCGTTCCTAGGTTTGCATAACACGAGGCTTCTCCATTTATGTCGCCAATATCTATTCTGATCGTAAGTGCTTTTTTGTGATGTTCTTTAGCCTTGGCGTATTCACCGAGAGACTGAAACACCTTTCCTAGATTTCCATAACATGAGGCTTCTCCATTTATGTCGCCAATTTCTTTTACGATCGCAAATGCTTTTTCGAGATGTTCTTTAGCCTTGGCATATTCACCGAGAGACTCAAACACCGTTCCTAGGTTTGCATAACACCTGGCTTCTTCATTTGTGTTGCCAATTTCTTTAAAGATCGCAAGTGCTTTTTCATAATGTTCTTTAGCCTTGGCATATTCACCGAGAGACTGAAACACCATTCCTAGGTTTCCATAGCACGTGGCTTCCCCATTTAGGTTGCCAATTTCTTTAAAGATCGCAAGTGCTTTTTTGTGATGTTCTTTAGCCTTGGCATATTCACCGAGAGACTTAAACACCTTTCCTAGGTTTCCATAGCACGTGGCTTCCCCATTTAGGTTGCCAATTTCTTTAAAGATCGCAAGTGCTTTTTTGTGATGTTCTTTAGCCTTGGCATATTCACCGAGAGACTGAAACACCGTTCCTAGGTTTGCATAACACGAGGCTTCTCCATTTATGTCGCCAATTTCTTTTCTGATCGCAAGTGCTTTTTCAAGATGTTCTTTAGACTTGGCATATTCACCGAGAGATTTAAATACCATTCCTAGGTTCGAATAACACGTGGCTTCTCCATTTGTGTCGCCAATTTCTTTAAAGATTGCAAGTGCTTTTTCATAATGTTCCTTAGCCTTGGCATACTCGCCGATAGACTGAAACACTGTTCCTAGGTTTGTATAACACGAGGCTTCCCCATTTGTGTTGCCAATTTCTTTTAGGATCTCAAGTGCTTTTTCAAAATGTTCTTTAGCCTTGGCATATTCACCGAGAGACTGAAACACGGTTGCTAGGTTTGCATAGCACGAGACTTCTCCATTTATGTCGCCACTCTCGCGCACTAAGACCAGAAGCTTTCTACCGCATTTTATTGCATTCTTATGATTGTAAATAAGACGGTAACCTTCGAACAACTGGGAATGTAGCACTTTGTAAGTAAGTCTGATGAATTCGGGTTCTTTATTTAGAGCTTTAGTGTTGAAGATAATTAAGCATTCTTTTATTAACTGGATGGCCTTTAGAACACGATTATTGTTGAGAAGGAAAGTGGCAATCAGTATTCCAATAGCGATGACTTGTTCAATCTCGACTATGTTGTCCATGACAGTCTTTTCTAGAAGAGACGAAACGCACGTTGTGCAAAACAACAAAACTATTTATTAGTTGACTATTATATAATTTACAAGACAGGCCGTGTATGATAAGAGTGAACAGTGGAAGTACTTATAAATAAATTTAAGATATTTAGTGGTGCTGAGCCATTTGTAACGTCATGTATTAAATTAAGCTAGATAAAGATTCGTTGTATAAAAAGTTCAAAGGCATTATATTAGCATCGATAAATAACGGAACGGTATGCTTGTTACATTTCGCAAAATACATAAAACGGATTACTCGGTTTTGTAGTATTAAAAGTTTATTTAAATAAGTCTTACAGGCCTGACCCCAGACAGTTGATCCATAAGTTATATGTGGAACGATTAGCGACTGATAAATATTTAAAGTGTATATGAAATGAAAAATAATTTTGTCTAATATGCTTGTTTATGCCCTTATCAACCCAAATATTTGGGTTTAGTCAACCAGAAGTAATTTCATCGAGTGTTTTTGAAGCCGCAAAGATCGTATTTTGACGATCGAACGTGGGTCCATTTTGTGTGCGGCCAAAACGCTCAATATATAACGAGAGAATACATATGGCTTAATTTTCGAAAGGGAAAAGATTAAGAACGAAGGCGGACTCGATACAGCTTCGAACCGCATTACAACGGCTCAATTCCTGTGAAATCCACAGACTTATCTCCGAAAATATTGAGAAAACGTTTCATTAACACAGAATGGACGGTTATTCCATGTAAATTCCTGCTCATGTTTCGAAAGCGACGAAGAGAATTTTCGTCGTCTCAAAGTGTAAGTGTGTGATATATTTTTGTGTATGTTTTGTAATTGTCAGCTTCAGTGAGGCCGCTTTTATAGGTCAGATGATAAGTGTAATTTTAGAAATGTCGACGTGAACATGAATGCCACGCGTATTACATAGAAATGTCTTGTGAAATAAATGTAAATACTTCAGTAATTTAGTATTGTTATTTACTATTGTCTACTGGTTGCATGATATAATAATCAGGATCTGAGTCACCCGAAAGAGAATCAAGAAGTAAATAATAGACTTTCATTAATTACCTGCCTACAGACAACAATATTTGGCCACATATGACCTCAATCTGAGAAGTTACTAAATGTAACAATTTTAAAAACCTTCGGGCTGATGTCTTTCCCTTAGTCACTTTTATTTACCTGTCTTACAGCCGATTTCACTGCTGTGTGCAGACCCGGTTTTTTTCGAACATTATTCGCCGGCTATGATTCGGCCGTCATGATTTGCCCGAGAGGTTACCAAGCACGATAACTCGTTCGACCGTTGTAATCAAGTGATAATTACAGATAACAAGGAGGGCAAATTAGTTCACATAGTAAACACTAGACTGCAGAAACATAAAACTAGAAATACGTGTCTCGCAGAAACCTCGCGAAGCTCGGAGGAGGGTGCACCGCGAGTCGAAACTCTCGATTTGCGTATGAGGCTTTTCGCCATTCCACTTCGTCTTCTTTGAAACCAAAAACGTTGGTAAAAGGTCCTTTCGATGTTTCGCGTTACCGTTTACGGTCCGCCATCTTTGTTTACCATGCTCCTATAAAGGCTTACATGAAGTAGTACCACATTGTTGCCAGGCAACTGCAGGACACCATCAAATATATATATATATATAAACAGAGAAACAACATAAATAGTGTTTCACTCAGTCGTAAAAGTGCTCGATGCAAATACATGCAGAGCGAAATACAATTTTAGATAGAAAATTTCTAGAGACAGTTACTCGAGTTTCACGCACTAAGCGATCATCAGACTGATGATCGCTTAGTGCGTGAAACTCGAGTAACTGTCTCTAGAATTTTTCTATCTAAAATTGTATATATATATATATATATATATATATATATATACCGGGAGGGCACATTGTATACATAATTGTATATATATATATATATATATATATATATATATATATAATAAAATAATATAATAAAATAATGAATTGAAGACTTCATCAGCTATAAAAGTGCTCAATAGATAAACTAGAGCGATATGTAGAAATTCCTAAGAAATTCCTAAGAAATTCCTAAGAAATTCCTAAGAAATTCCTAAGAAATTCCTGTTGAAAACTGTATTCGTTTAGTTAACCAATCATATCTCCGCACGTCACGCCATTAGGTATTGTTCTGTAATTTCAAATTTTGTATGTTTTCTATGTATCCGTTATTGTAGGCAGTTGCCTGATGATTGCTTCGTAAGAAGCATGAAACTCTGAGTAGCAGTGAATAAATGTCTTCGACCAAGTAATCCATCTCTACAAATCTATATATATATATATATACCTGGATTTTTGAAAACGATATCGCCCTAAGTAAGCGTTTGTGAGCGTTCTTGGCCTTGTTTTTAATATAAAAATATAAAATATAATAGACTGTTGCCAGTCTTTTTTTTCGCTCGCTCTTGCTCCCTATTCCTCTTCTCTCTCTTCTCTGTGATTTTCGGGCTGATCGGGCTCATAAAAACCCTTGTTTGGGCTAGTTGCAGTGAAATTGCGTAAATTTTCGTTGAACACGTTTTGAAAAATCCAGGTATATATTTCAAGCAAATGCTGTGGAGTGTTCCAGAAAGCGCTGACTTTGGCCGGAGATTGCTTTTTGGTACTTTTCCTGATCAGTGTCGCCAATTCATTAACCGTTTTACTCTTTTCCCTTGATTCATCGTTCGCCGGCGAACGATGAATTGGCATGCTCATTATTAGAAGGGAAAGCCCTAAATCGACTTGACATAAACACTACCCATCTCTTAGCATATGGTCATTTCTTAGAAGGTACTAGTTGAAAGATGCTGTTTTAACTGTGTTAAATTTTCTTTAGTTTAGCTGTGCCCTGAATGCATCTGAAAGCGACCAAATTAGAGTAAAAAAATGTGACATTTCTATGTGCACCTCAGAAGTAAGAAATTCAATGCAAACAAGCCAACTTTTCACAAAAATATAAAATAAATTGTACTGGCCACAAAAAGCAAAAATCTCATGAAGGTTAACAGTCTAGTATAAGCCAAACATGTTACTAAAAGACCTAAAATAATGACAATAAGGCTGGTTTAAGGCATTTTGCTAGCATTATATTGAGACAGGGGCCACAAATATTTGGATTTGTGTCACACATGCATATTATCTGACTGAATTTGTTAAAGCATGGCTCTAGAAACTTCAAGTACGTTTTAACAATTTCACACTTAAGGCGAATGAAAAGCATTTAAAAGAATCTAGTTAGGCTTAAAATGACGTCCTAATTGCTGGCAGTTCACGACAAGTTGCTCTCGGCAAAAGTGGCAACCGGCGCTTTGCAATGAATTCGAAATTAACAACCAAAGCACAAATAAGTCTTAAAAACCTTTTAGTAGGTCAAACGATACGGTTTATAGCAAATCGTTCGCCGCAGATAAATCTAGAACCCAGAATGGGCTATCTAAGGCACTATTGCTTTAATTAAACACAGAAGAAGCTGTTTTATGCCTTGCACGGAATATACTAAACAGATCGACCGACATACCTGACACTGACAGCTGATCAGCATTTGTCAACAACAACTTGACCAAGCCGGAAATCACACAATAAAATTCTTTTGCAGCAGTAAAAAGCTTCCGGAAAACTACCCATAGCTTTTCCACGTCTTTCACAAGCAAAATATCATCAAATAACTCGAAAAAATTCACGCTCTTGGCAAATAAACATCCACAAACAATAATTTTATTCGAGTTCCCGGATGTAGACTCGCATTTGACGGGGCGAACACACTCTCTTGCCTTCAAAACAAATTTTTACTAAGTCTTTAGCCGGGTCAAAATTCACCAACAATTCGGTCGCTGTTTAATAGATATGACCCGTAGAGGCTCCTTTTTGAGGCCAAAGACTTGTTACCGCCAAGAACAAAGCGCACAATGTCAGTAACCTTTTCGTCTCGGCCCGAGATCAAAGGTGAACCCGTTTAGCCTCAAAAGAGACGAAATACAGTAAGATATAAGGACGAGGACAGACTGTGTCAATCGCCATCTTTCTTTCCCTAAAGGGACTTAATGATGTCCTCAGGAAAACTTTGTTCAAGGCGGCTAAAAGGAAATCTACTGAAAATAACCAAAAAAGAAAGCCACTATTTCTAGCGCGCGCGCTGGCTTCGAAACGTTTGACTCTGTCATAGTAGAGAATCATGGGAAGTAACGACAATCTTTGCACTTGAGGGGAAGGGAGGGGCTGGCGGGGGGATCGTTTGTTGGTTTTAAGATAATTTCAAGCTCTGGAGTGTTCCAGAAAGTGCCGACTTTGGCTGAAAATGGCTTTTTGGCACTTTTTCCAGTCATTGTCGTCAATCTATCGAGATATCGCCCTAAGTAAGCGTTTGTGAGCGTTGTTGGCCTTGTTTTTAAAGGCACAACTTGGATCAGACATGCACGGCCAAACTCCCGGCTTGGTAATAGGCGTAGGTCTGTGCTGTTTGTGCATGTGTGTAACGTGTATTTTGAGGCCTTTGTTGCAGTTGAATGAGCGGCTACAGATGATACATTTAGTTGCATCGCTGTCCGGTACAGAGGTGGGTGTGTGGGTGTCTGATCCACGTTGTGCCTGTTGCCTATCATATGGCTCGTTCTCCAGTTCAGTAACAAGTACAACCACCCGTGAAACAGTTATCTTGAAACAACACAGTAACTGCCAAACTGAGAATGTTATCTACCTGATCACTTGTGCCAAGTGTAAAGATCAGTACATTGGAGAGACAAAAAACAGCATACACATGAGAGCAAACCAACACAGATCAGACATCACCATCGGGAATAAGAACATCCCTCCAGTAAGACATTTCAAAGAATGTGGACGCCAGCACATGAAGTTATCAGTCATCGAAAAAGTAAAAAGTAATCAATAACTTGATCTAGCTTCTGGTTTCATTTCATTTCATTTTATTTCATTTATACCTTCATTTTATTTCATTTATTTGCTGTCTACACAAGCTTATTATTTTTGACTGAACTCACTTATTATCCTTTCCTTCTCTCGGAGCCATACTGCATTTAGGTGCCGCATTATGATACACATACTTTTTATATTAGGTATGCATTTCATAGTTACTATATTGGTAATCTATATTTTACACTATTATATTTTTCTCCTACTACTCCACATTAAGACGCGCGCGTTTCAGTGCACGCTTATTTAACCCACATTAGTGCGCGCACTTTCTAGCGCGCGCATAACTTTGTTAGTTTATCTACCAATCACAGACGCCATACATGTCACGTTATAGTTTTGAATAGCCAACGGTTTATGCAAGCCTTACCATACTTGTAACTCCCCTGAAGAAGGCCGTGATGGCCGAAACGTAGGTCAATAAAGCACAATCAAGTCAAGACATGGAGTTGGAAGCTTGATAATTACAACTTATTCTACATTAACCTTTTCAAGCTACAAGATCGCACTTTACTAGAGTGATCCTCTGTCTTCGACAAGGCATACAGCATTGTTTGAGAGACCCGCCACAACACTATCCGGCTTACACTTGACCATTGCATCCATAATTTTGTTTTCCCTAGCTGCATCAATAGCATTGTTTAAAATATCTGTGAGTTCACAGCTTTACATGTCACTACAAATTATGTTCATATAAGCTTACGTGACAGGATTCTTTGCTGTCCTCGTCGTCGCTTTCGGCTCACGTCTCCTTGCTGTTTGTACAATTTTCGAATATTCGATACAAATCTCTGACTCGTAAAAAGGCATCTCGATGTTTCCTTTATGGAGCTTCCGTAAATGTGTTGGTGGTAGATTATACGCCACCTCAGATCTTCGTGGTAAGCTTCCATGGCCTATTTACATTATTACATCAGTTAACATGTAAGAATCTCAACGAGCTATCGTGCTTGGTAACCTCTCGGGCGAATCTTGACGGGCGAATCATAGCCGGCGAATCATGTTCGAAAAACCCGGGTCTGCACACAGCAGTAAAATCGGCTGTAATGGAAGAAATAAAATGGAAGTTGTGTAATGTGGGATGTCAGTAATTCGAAAAGCATAATAGAATGACAATCAGGTGATATGCATCTGCAATACATAAACATGTTGCACTCATGTTCAATGCAGAGGCTCAGTGGTTAGTGTTTTAGACTTTCAACCTGAAGGTTGGTTAGATTCGAGACCTGGTTTCTGCTATTGTGTTGTTTCCTCGACCAAGAAACTGTGTTCCACATTATCGCTTCACGCAGGTATAAAACTAGATACCGTAGTGCCAGGACTCATCGATGGCTGAGACGAGGATGTCGATATTTAAATTTAATTAAAGAATTTAAACCATTTCAAGAAATACACTTAAATTGCCTAAAAATATTTTAAAGAAATATTTCAAGCTAGCAAAAACAGTTAATAAACTCATGGCCACCCAAAATGTACTAGCTGCGTTGCTCTGCGGACTGGTAACCATGCACTTGGCAGACTTGAATTTCTCCCAGATGTAGTTATATAAACACAGAATGGAACTAGGTGTTGTGTTGTTCCATCCTAAATAACCACAAATCCATCGGACAAGCTATCTGTATGAAACAGCTCGCAAAGACCTGATGAAAAAGTCATTAAAGATGATTAAATAAAATCCATGTCAGAAAACTGACTCCCTCCTTTCAATACAAATGGTGGAAACAAGTGGAATTATGGTTGGAAGGGACTTTAAATAAATTGTGGGTGTTATTTTTAGGTGTTATAATAATAATATTAGAAGACTTAAAAATAGTGTTTTATATATTTTACATGTAAATGCCTATTCCTAGAATATAATAATATCAAGAAAGAGAATTCTACATGTTTCATGAAATGTATAGGGTGTATAGGACGGGAAATATTAAAAAGAGGTTCCAAATATGACAGGCTCCAATTGTTGAATTTGTGATTTCACAATCACGTGAAACACCTTTCTAAAAATATACATTACTGAGATTCTTCGATGACAATTAACATAACAAACCTAAGATATACAAAGCAAGATGAAAGGACACTGTTCAGTTTCCGGTCATTTCGCTGCAAACCACTTATAATAAACCACTATAAATCATAAACCTCTTTCTAAAAACGTAATGCCAAAAACATGCTTTTTCACAGGGAAGGAAACTAAAACTTGACGACGAACAAACAAACGATTGCGCGCTGACAAACGAGAGATATACATGTATACCTCGTTCTAAAGCGTGAGGCCACAAGCATGCTTTTCCACAGAAAAGCAAACAGGAAGTGTTCGTGTTCATTTTGTAGCGAAACGATTCGAAGTAAGTTACTTGAACGAGTTTACATTTCAGCGAAACGACTTCGATTTGCAAGGAAACGACCTACAACCACAGTATGCAAGCACTTACTGATTCTCTGTTTGTCCATCGCGGCGACGGTAACCCTTCCATTCTTGTCTCTAATATAAGTAGTGGACCCACTTGTAAAAGTACTGATCTGTTCGTCATTGACGAGAAGTCATCGTGTTTCGTAATACACCTCACACGC
This sequence comes from Cladopsammia gracilis, assembly GCA_022457155.1. Taxonomy (NCBI): domain Eukaryota; kingdom Metazoa; phylum Cnidaria; class Anthozoa; order Scleractinia; family Dendrophylliidae; genus Cladopsammia; species Cladopsammia gracilis. Next base: position 325,133 of record JAJGOT010000443.1, on the reverse strand, counting down.
CCAATGCTTCCATGAAATGTTAACTTCTGGCAAGCCTGCGTGATCTCCATATAGCATCAGCATCTGCATCTGCATCGATCAAATTTTGCACAGCACGTTGTCCACAAATACACCTTACCAAACCAAAGTCGGGCAACATATAGGAATAAATTTCAAAACCGACGAAAAAAGCAGAAAATTATTCATTAAACTTCCGTTCCCTCTACTTTCTTGCTAACGTAAACACGTTTTCACCATTCATCCAGGAGTGAATTCCCTTCAAATCTGTTCCGCAAAACCGCAGGAGAAAAATCATCCTGGTCTCCTTCGTTATTTTCTTCGTCGTCACTTGAGTTTGCGAGTGGTTCGTCAGTGATATGGTTGAACATTTCCAACTACCTCCATTATCTCGGAATTATCGCTCAGCGATTCTTATCCGCTTAAATTACTCTCACGGAAAATGACATAGTATCGTCACTGTCAGACAGATTGCGAGTTAACTTACTTCAAGAAATAACAGCGTCTCTATCGAGTATAATTTTCACATATCGGTAACATAAATCTGAGTGTAAACAAATGAGTGGAACCACTGATTACGCCATCAGAGCCGAGCTCGTTACCAGTCTCCGGACCCACATTTTGGTCTTCTGAAGACGCTTTCGCAAGCAAAATATTTTTTGTTTTCGTTCTGTCGATTTTCTTTTTCCATTTCGCAATAACAACATAATAAGCTACAAAATTATGCAAAAAAATTTCATGTCATATACACTTTAAAAGGATATGTAAGGGTACAAAATGTCTTAATATAGCGATTAGGCCGATTGTTTTACTAATTATTAGAGCAATATAATCAACATGGTTCTTCCAAGAAAGGTTGCTATCAATAAGTACTCCAAGATATTTTACATAATCTTTGCAGTGCAGGGGAATATTCTTCATTTGATCGTTGTCAAATATAGTAATTTTAGGTTTAAAAGTTAACTTCTTTTGATAAGGATGAAATATGATATAGTTTGATTTCTTTATATCAAGACTCAATTTATTCGAAGTTAACCAGATATGTAGTTTGCGTAGTTCAGCATTGACAACTTGTTCTAGAGACTTAAAGATTTTTATTAGCGTAAAGAATGTTTGTGTCGTCAGCAAAAAGATAAACATTTATATATATCATTAATGTATAATAAAAAAGGACTGGGCCTAATTCAGATCCTTGAGGAACACCACAAGGTGTTTTAATTCTTTCAGAAATATGAGGGCCTATTTGTGTTGTTTGTGTTCGATCTTAGAGATAAGACGAAAACGTTATTTATTACTCCGCGAAAACCGTAATGGTCAAGTTTATCAAGTAAAATATCATGATCAACTGTGTCAAAAGCTTTGTTTAGGTCGATAAAGACACCCCATTAGTATAGACGTTTGTCCATCTTAGTCTAAAGAGTAGCGGAGCACTTGCCAGGCCGAAGGCCTGGCTGCGCAGCTCCATACTCACAGAACCGATGCCCTTCATTTTTCATGGTCATGGCTAGCGGAATGTTTCGCGGGCGCGCGTGTGCCGTCCGCCGCCCTCCGCCCTCCGCCGTCGCGCAGGACTAGCTTGCCTTCGCGCAGGACTAGCTCGCGGGCGCGTATGACGTCAGAAAACATGCGCGTTCGACGTCATGTTGAAACCAAAGCGAGGCTTTGTTTTTCGCGCGGTTACACGGCCGAATGTCACGTCAGCTAGAAAAACACTTTGATGTTTTACTGTGAATTTACTAAGCGGAGAAAACCGTTTAAATTAAAGGCGTTATTTCCCTGAATATTTCGCGGTTTGCTACTCAAGACAAGGATACTAATTAAGGGATACTCAGAAGCCGCTTTAGTGTAAAAAGACGAGCTTTCAGGGATAAAATCTTGTTTTTTATCAATGCGGGAGATGTTTGTTTTCTACGGATTTCAGAACCAGAAGCGGAGATTTGAATTTCCAAGCAAGCGAGGGACTAAAGGTAAAACAGATTACAGTTTTCGATGAGAATTTATGTTGATATCAATCTGTGAGTGACTTTTTATTGGTGTTATTGTTAATTTTGGAGAATTGATTTTAAAACGTGCTTGAATTCAGTTGTATCGATCTCTTGAATTTCATCGAAGAAAGCTTGAACTCGATGAGCTATAATTAAATGGTACGCGTTTTGCTTTTAAACGTAAACTAATGGAGATTTGAAAAAATTTTTCGAAAGAAGATTGTGTTGGCCATTTTTATGTGTTTGTTCATTCATTAGATAGATTTAAAAGCGATTTTATATAAACAAAACAAGACTGATTTTATAGTACGGTTCCATCTTCACTCGCATCGCCTTATGCAAATATGTTTGTGTATTTTTGCAATTTCTGATTTTCAAATCAGTTTCTCGGGCAATTTTTGCCAAACAAAAACTGTATTTTATTCGGAAACTAGTGGTACTAGTTATTCTAGACAGAGAAAAGTTGTTTTTGTGAACTTTTGTACGGTCTATAAAAATGTACTGTGCAGACGGTCGCGTAATACTGTTTTTGAGAATTGCTAAAATTGAAAATAGCCCGTTCGTCAATCTTAATTCTTGTGCTTCCAACCTTTCACCTTAGTTAAGCTTGTTCAAAGTGCGACGCTGTTAGGTTTGGGCTATCTATATATATTATTTACTATATCAAGAAATGCATGTTGAGTTGAATGCGATTCTCGAAAGCCATATTGAGAAGAATACAGTATCTAATTTTGATTTATAAAAGATTTGATCGTTTTTTACATCACTTTTTCAAAGATGGTGTTGAAGTTTGATAATAAAGATATTGGTCTATAGTTATTCGAATCAGTCTCATCATCTGATTTATATATCGGTAAATTGTTTTACATTTTTAATTTAACTTGGAAGGTCTGGAAGGATATACACCGAGTGTAAGAGATATGTTAAGTATTTCCGCTAAAATATTGCTTACAACATTACTTGCATAAATTATTTTAGTCACCTTGAAGGAGAAGAATAAAGATTGTGAGATTTGTTGTTTGGAATAGACAATATTTCCAATTCAATTTCAGCTGGGGTGACCTGTTGGAAGCAATGTGTCCGAGACGTTCTACGCTCTTTGCGTCTTATGCTTTTTGTTTCCTGTCGAGTTGCAGTTGGGCTTGTATTATTGCTTCTGTCTTATTCATCATGACTGTTGTTGTATCTTTGTCCGATTTTTTTAGGTTTATAGTAGAGTTGTTTTTGAACTCTTTTAGAGCTATGTCCTCATCGCCAGACAGATTGTTTCTAGGCTTAGTTACAGTGATCTGCGCGAGTTGCGCTTTGACATTTTCCGCGCTCGACGAAGCTAACAAATTTCACCCTGTATCTCTGTCCGCTTTTTTGAGGTTTATAGCAGAGTTGTTTTTCAACTCTTTTAGAGCTATGACCTCTTCGCCTGACAGATTGTTTCTTATCTAGGATTTATTGTTTCTGTGGTTTCAACCACAGATAAAGTCTACACATGTTAAATAAAAAAAACACGCAACTTCATTCGTAACGTACAATACACTCCTAAACCAAAAAATATCAACAGTTTTTACCCATGCGACGCGACCTAAAAAGCCACATGGAGAGTCCGTGCACGTCTGTCATTACGTTTTTATTAAGCTTGGACTGAAAATTCTGAAAATTGGCAGGAATGTTCTGCGATACCTCGTTTCAAAAAGGTTGTCCGGCTTTTTAAATTCATTTCGTTTCTGTTACAAACTTATTGTCTCTTCTATATGCGATAAGGCAGAGCAAAATAGCATGAACTTTGGGTTTGTTCTATTTTGGTCTATTTTGGAATACTGAATCATTGCTGTTACAGTTTGGTTGTGCAATGTCAACGCACGCATGGAAACCAGCAAGACTATTGAGAAGTGCATCAAGAAAATCCATCGGCTCCCGGCGATTTGCCTGATTGCATTTGTGAAAGGGCCTCTTGACACTCGAAGAGTATGAGGTCACCTTCGCATTCTCCTGGTCTTGGGATGCCAGAGTTTTATCCAGTTGCTCTAAAAGCCAGTCTTGGCTAGATAAATCAACTCGTTCAGCCGAATAGAGGTTACGATAAAAATCCGGACATTCGCGAAGAATACTTTTATCGGAAGTCACGGTTGAATTGTTGGCACGTAACCCTGTAATTGAGTCGCGTGTCTGTCGCTCTTTGATCTCCGCCAAATGCGTTTGATCATCTGTCGTATTTGTATTAGTACGAGACAGGATGTTGCGAAACTGGCTTTCAAGATTAAATTTCTTACGCTTTCGCTCACGTGCCGCGTTGACACAGTGAGGGGTGGAGATTTCTTTTAAGTGTAATTTAACTGCATCCCACCAAATTCTGAGATTGGCAAAATACTGTTTGTTTTCACGCCAGACGGGCCAGAAATTATTCACAGCTGTACAGAAAGTTTCCGATTTTAACAGTTGTGTGTTAAATTTCCATACGAGTTTCGTTCTATTTTGGAATACTGAATCATTGGTATTGCCGTTTGAGTATGCAATAGTATGGAAAAGACGTCATAGTTTTAGTGGTTTATTTTAGTGATTTATTTATTTATTTAATGCATCAGTACAATATTACATAAATGAATACAGCACTCTCAACATACTCATACACAGCACACACACTGATACTTTTACATACTCACATACTTATACGTTTACATACTCACACATCTAGCATTGATACATCAGAGCTATTGCAGGCTAAAAGTAAGTTATATTTTTCATTTTTCCATTAATTTATCTAAACTCTTATTTTTACAACATATGTACTTTTCTGTTTCATATTTTATATTGATTTTAACTTTATAACTATCTATGTTAGGAAGTGCTTCATTCTTTCTGCAATTCCAGAGATATATTTTTCCCACAAGTAGTAAATAATTAAGTAAGGGGCATACCAAGAACGATATCTTTTAAAGTAAGGTGAACTGGCTTTCTTGTCAAAGAAAAATAATACGTCTCGAAATCTTTCCAAAATGCATATGAATGAGGACAATTGTATAAGAAATGAAACATAGTTTCTGATTCCATTTTACAGAAAGAAGACAGACTATCTGTCCTGTATCCTATCTTATAAAGCTTAGATCGAATTTGTGTAAAGGATAGAATTAAGTATCTTAAATTAAAAGGCTTTAACATATGGTTCAAAGGCAACAGAGTGGGGCAGAAGAAATGCTTGTTTTAATAACTCATCGGATAAATTAAACTCGTTCTTTAATTTTTGGGCATAATTAGGAAAACATGCCTTTTTGCTGATTAGAAGGGAATAATAATCTTTAGATTTCTTTTTCGATATATCAAACACACCGCCATCAAATTTGAACGATGGGTCAAGGCCAAGATTATTAGAAATAAAACCAGTTGATTTTAAATTTGAATGTACTGATTGTCTCAAACCGGTCCATTCTAAAAAATTAGCCCTTTTAATGATTTAGATTGATATCAAATGAATGTAAACTGGCTATAGAGTGTTTTCTCTCAGTGGTATGCAGCTATGCTAATTTATTTGAACAAAACAAAGTGTTTGCATTAGAAAGGAGTTCAATCCCCACAGGATTAGCTTGGGATACCAATATGGCCGCCATTTTATTGCTTTGGGACACCAACATGGCCGCCGTGACGTCATGTGAAAACACTCCATACATGTATTTTCTTGAAACATTGCCGAATATATGTTATTGCATTGAATGCTAACGATCGAAAATATGTACACAACAGCTAATGTTGCTCGCCTTAGGCACATTTCGCTACCTAAACTAGTTTGGTTTCTTAAACTCTTACCGCTTTTGTACTCTTCGGAAGGATCGAATATTCGATTTCCCCCCCCCCCTCTCCCCGGAGACTGAAACTGCAGTATCTCTATCGTCATGAACCTTTCGATCTTCGCAAAACTAAAAATATCACCACAAAAAGGAGCATCCTGTTTACGCCATCCGAACCCAATATTTTCTCTATAACTACCGCCATGCCACAAATGACTGACAAAATGACGACGTTATGACCATTTTTCCCTCCATTTTTCACCTCCAGATAAATAAAACGACTGGCTGATAATTACTACAAAGAACAGAGGCCTCCAACGAGGAACGTTTGGAATGGCGTTGTACTGTTTTCCATATCGTTTTAGTGCCATTACAGGGCACCTAATGAGGAATGTTTAGGACAACGCTTGTAATAGCGTTGTACTGTTTTCCATATCGTTTTAGTGCCATTACAGGGCACCTAATGAGGAATGTTTAGGACAACGCTTGTAATGGCGTTGTATTGTTTTCCATATCGTTTTAGTGACTTTTATACTAATACAGTTGGAGCTTTTTGATTCCCTTCGCGGAATATTTCAGAGGCAGAAAATTTTAAGGAAGGGAATCTTATCCCAAGAATTTATTAGCTGCTTTCTCTTTAACGAAAATCCTAGCTTGTTTTATTTTATACCCTAAAGGACATCTTTTGTCCATCCGAAAACAAAAGGCTTGGATTTTTCCGACGTTACGAAAGTTTTAGGCGACATTTTTATAAAGAAAACATCTAGTTCGTGGTCTAATTAATTACGAATTTTTAAAGCCTTTTTAAGATGACTGAGGCTGATTTGGAATAGCCTTTTCTTAATAATAATAATAATAATAATAATAATAATAATAATAATAATCCCTTAGGAAACAATTCGGAAAAAGATCATCCAGTTCATTTATGAAGATAATAATAATAACGCTAAATTTATATGAATGAACTTTATAGCCTTTTCCTGCAAGTGTACATAAGATTGATGTTAAGGCTTAATCGATTTTTAAGAAATTTGTTAATAAAGTATACTTTTACGTTTTTAATAATAATAATAATAATAATAATAATAATAATTATGCATTTATATTGCGCAGGCTTCATGAGTATATGATCGCCTGCGCATTACATCAAGTTAATAAAAATAAAAATGTATACAAGGTATAACTAATTCTGAGTGCTACAAAACTCAGTAACAAAGGACCAAAAGTTTGTACTTACCACGAAGCTCCTTGCTTGCCAAGTTTTCCAACGCGATGTCACAGGTTTAAGCAGGACTTTATATTCGTTTTCACGGAGGGGGTAATTTCATTTTCTATAGCAACGTCACAGGTTTAAAGAACGTTTTTAGTTCGGTTTCATGGGACATATTTTCATTTTCTATAGCGATGTCATAGGTTTAAAGAAGGTTTTTTCGGTTTCACGGCAGATATTTTTTATTTTTATAGCGATGTCACAGGTTTAAGCAGGGCTTTGAATTCGTTTTCACGGAGGGTTAATTTCATTTTCTATAGCGACGTCACAGGTTTAAGGACGTTCGCGCGAAAATCTTCTAACATTGAATTTTTGCCCTAAAACATTTGCTACAGCTAGGTAACGAGTTACTCGTGTTAGAAATGCAAAATAATTGGGGGGGGGGGGGGGGGTGGGGTCACCGAATTCGTTTCGGAGTTAAGATATCTGAAGGTCACCTTAATTTTGAAAAAACGTGCTTCCTTACTCGATATGGCCCCAATGTCTGTTAGTCTAAAAATATTGCAAATGAAACTCTTTATACGAGTGGGTCTATAAAGCAAATGAAATCATCTGGTGACGTCCCTTAAAGTAAATATTTTTAAATGACAGCATTTGCAAACCATGACAGCCGCAAGTTGGCGGGATTCTATGTAAGCGTGGGTAGAAAAATGGAAACATTTTAAACTTCCTACATTGATTTTTTGTTCATTTTTTCACAATCTGTCGAGAATTAGAAAAGAAAATTATCTAGCCAAAAAACGTAGGGATCACCGACCATCCAAACGAGTAAAATCTAAGTAAAACTAACGCAACAACTACCAGCCTTTTATCTGTTTAGATTTCTTACTTTGCGCGCGCGCTCGTGCGTGCGCAGTAAGGATGCGCATAAACAATTAGCGCGAACGTCCTTAAAGAACGTTTTTAGTTCGGTTTCATCGGACATATTTTCATTTTCTATAGCGATGTCACAGGTTTAAAGAGGGTTTTTAGTTCGGTTTCACGGCAGATATTTTTTTTATTTTTATAGCGATGTCCCAGATTTAAGCAGGGCTTTGAATTCGTTTTCACGGGGCGTTAATTTCATTTTCTATAGCAACGTCACAGGCTTAAAGTTTTTAGTTCGGTTTCAAGGGAAATATTTTTATTTTCTACAGCGATGTCTCAGGTTTAAAGAAGGTTTTTAGTTCGGTTTCATGGCAGATGTTTTTCTATTTTTATAGCGATGTGACAGGTTTAAATGAGGGTTTTGAGTTCAGTTTCATGGGACATATTTTCATTTTCTGTAGCGATGTCACAGGTTTAAGCAGGGTTTTATTTCGGGTTTCATTGCCGATATTATATTTTAATTTCTATAGTAACGTCATAGGTTTAAGCAAGGTTTTCAGTTGTACGTAAAATGTGATTGTCACGAATTGGGCAATGAAGTTTTGTCAATTGTAACGATCAACTGTGCGAATAATAACGCAGTCATTGGTTATTTTTCTAGCTATTTTTAGCTATTAAACGGACGCTGATGAGCTCTGAAGGTTCTGTTTTGCAACAGTCCATAGGTCATTGCCTTCCTGAAGTAATTGTACTTTTACTAGGTTAAATTGTAGGTCAAACTCCAGTAATTTCCCACTCATGCTGTCATGTGATTCTGCCATGCTGTTTTCGGTCACTAGTGCAATAGTCTAGGTCTATGGTCTATAGTGCAACAGTCTTGTAGGAAATTTCTAGCGTGAAGTAATACAAACTGTCCAACCATCCCGATTTCGTCGGGATTACCCCGATTTTGCTTGAAAAATTCCGATTTTGACATCTGTTCTGTCATTCTTCTGACATTTAGGTCAAATTCCCATAATATTTACTATACAAAAACACGAAATTGTGTATATATTCAGATAAACTAAAGAAACAGAAAGAAATACAAAATAAAATCGTGTACTTGTATGTTGAGCCACACAAAGCGACGCCAAGAAGCCACAGGTTTTGTAGCCGTGCCCGCTATTGTACAATATTTATGGATTGGTAGCCCTTCCTACATGCTTGGTAGCCGTTCCTATAATAAAGTGATCGCGTGATCACGAAGTACCGTTCTTCCAGAATTGGCGTGTCAAAATAAATTCCAGTTTTTGCTTGTAAATATGGCATCTGATGGGCCATCTAAGCCAAAGAAAAAAGTTGGATTGTCAATTCAAGTCTGCGTGGAAGAACTAAATATTCACCGTGAACATAACTGGGGAAAAGAGCATCCCTTTTCTGGGGAAGTGTTATCTGGTCGTGATGGTGATGAAAATGCAACATGCACAGTCTGTGGAGTCATGGTTTGTCCGTCATGGTGGTCGAAAAGATGTTATAAAACACTTCTCCAGTCAAAAGCACTCCCAAAGTATTTCGGCAAAGAAAACTTCACGCACCTTAACAAGCTTCGGTTTCAGAGAAAGTGAAGCCGCGAAGAGGGCAAGAAAGAAACAGGAAGAGCAGCAGCAGCAAGTTCAGCGAGCTGAGGGTACGTTTGTGCAGTTTGTAGCAGAGCACAACTTGCAATTCCGCACAGGTGACCATTTCACAAAACTTGTGAAAGACACGTTTCCCGATTCGGAAGTGGCCAAAGAGTTCCATTGTTCTCGTACCAAAACCTCGGTACTCACCTGATATGGAAGTGGAAAATACTACCATGACAAACTTGTTGAAACTCTCTCTTGTCTGTCGCCGCCAGTTTATTACAGCCTGTTGATCGATAAGTCAAATGATCGTGGCGTAGAGGCAAAGGACTTAGTAATAATGCTAAGATTCTTTGACAGCAATATAATTAAGGCCGTCACCAGGTTCTTTGATCTTCCAACCGCAAACACTGGAAAGGCTGCTGCAATATTCACGAAAGTCGATGAAAGTCTAATGTCCGTAGGCCTGAGCTACGATAAACTCATCTGTTTCAATAGCGACACTTGTAATACGATGAAGGGTGTGGTGTGGTGTGGTGGTACAGTGGTGTGGTGTGCTACTTGAAGGACAAACAACCCAACCTGATCGATTTAGGCTGCATTTGTCATCTACAGAACCTGGCTATCAAGGCAGCTGCGAAGTGCCTGCCCGTTAATGTCGACTCCCTCATGGTTGACATTAACATTCACTTCTATCTCAGTGTCAAACGCAAAGAAGAATTTAAGTCTTTCTTTGACTTCGTCCACATATCGTACAAAAAGATCCTGGGGCACGTCCAGACCAGATGGTTGAACCTTCTCAGAGTAGTTGAGCGAGTCATGCAGCTTTGGCCTGCTATTGTATCCTACTTTGAAAGCCATGAAGATGCAGAGAAGCCTGGGCGAGTGCGCACAATTAAGGAGCTGCCAAATGATGAAACCAATTAAAAGCTCTACTTGTTGTTCTTGAAATTTTTTCTCCCTACAGTCAAACCTTTCAATACTGCATTCCAAGCCACAACATATACAACCATCCATTTTGCAACCACCATCTCTAAGAAATTTCGTTTCAAGTCCACGCTGTTGTCTGACCTGCGAGTTCTAAACCCAGTTGAAAGGCGTACAAACAAGGACTTCCCAAACGCCATCGTTCGTCTCGCCAAAGAGCTACCGCAGCTTCAACTCACAGATAAGCTTAATGAATTGAAAACCGAAGCAATTGACTTCCAAATGGCAAATGAGGCAGACCTTCCAGAGGAAGATGACGTGGATACATTTTGGGTTGCTTTGCATGAAATCAAGGAGATGGGATCAACCATTTCCACGTATTCTAAATTTCTAACCCTTGTTAGGGCACTCCTTGCTTTGCCAGCAAGCAATGCTGATAGTGAACGTTGTTTTTCGATGGTTAGGAAGATTGACACGGAGGAACGGAGTCACCTATATCGCAGTACCGTTGGGTCCCAGCTGTGTTTGAAACTAAATGTGGATGACGAATGCCATGACTTCAAACCCTCAGCAGAACTTTTAAAGCTAAATAAATCAGCTGTTCGACTGTACAGTGAAGAGCACGCAGCTACTGCCGCTCCACAGGCCCTACTGGTAACCAAGAAAAATAAGACAGCCAACCCAATGTAATGTTTTATTATGGAAAACAAGCCTAAAATGACGATCAATTTGCCGAACATTTTTGAGAGAAATTGTCGTCTCAGAACACTAGAAATGGAATTTTAGAGCATCAAGATTTCAAACTTTTCTGGTGGGGGGGGGGGGGGGGGAGGGGGATGCCACCAGACACCCCCTCTAGCGGCTCGCGCTTTCGGCGCTCCAACAACTCCATCTCAATTCTAATTTATCACGATTTTTCATGCCTAAAAGGTTGGACAGTCTGGTAATATTACTTTCACAGTTCTAACTTGTACGACTAAGCTCCCAGTAATTTCCCTCTCATGCTGTCATGTGATTATAGCATGCCGTTCGGACACTAGTTAATCTACTGCACACGAACCACCCAACATTTGAGTTTCACTGTTCTAGCTGGTATCGTGTCCGTATATTTTCCCTCCGTCCCACCCAACATTGGTAGCTTTGTCATATCTTGGGTCCTTACTTGCTGTAAATGCAATTCCTGTAGTGAATGCACGAGAGCACTAGTTTTAATCCCTTAGCACTGTAATTTAAAATAGTTGTCCTTTAAAGCTAATAAATCATTGGTGGCAGGGAAGTGCACCCTTGGCTGCACTTTACCCCACAGTAAATGCTATAGCCATCCTTGGAAATAGGTCCGGATCTCCCACTCCAAGATGGTACCACCGTACCATCTGACCTATTCTCCTCCCAGGAGGGCACCCCTCTTCTGGTCCCCCTATGTTACACTCTAACATAAGCCCCCCCCCACCAGACACCGCTACTACGGGGGTCCCCTCTAGAGACACCGCTACTCTAGTGGGGAGGGGTCCCCTACTGACACCGCTACTCTAGCGGACATAGGCTCTTCCTTTCCTGCCACCCTTGTTTTGCCACAAAGCTGGTATCCTTGTCTTTTTTACATAACTACATATTTGGGGTGGGACTATTGCCTTTTTCAATGCTAAATTTAGTATCAACTCATTATCTCAAGTTTGTCGCACATCAGAGTCTCATTAATAAGAGTACAGACGGATAAAAAACATGGAAAGCTGAAACCATCAGCAAAAGATTTGCCAAACTTTTGAGCATTGCGTTTCTCGACGTGACGAGATTTCTACCACAAATCTAGATATCGTGAACGAGAAAATCGTCCAACATAGACGAGATTTCTATAGATGAGATGAAACTAAAAACAATAATACTGCAAACTTAGCTCAATAAAGGTGGTAGGCGGAAGTAGTGCTGTCACTGAGCTTCCGGAGCCGAACTGAATTGTGTTTCAGCACAGACTTACCATCCTCAGTTTGCGTGGTGGACTGTGCTTTTAGCTGGCTGTGTGAGTTATTTTTCTCGGATTTTTTCAAAAGCATTTATTGTCAGCACATGCCCACATGTACACATGTAGTTCGTAACGAGTAAAGACGTTAAAACAACTTTACAATTTAAATGGTTACAAACATGGATCCGAAAAATATGACTGGTAACTTAATTGACAGGTAATCCGTCTGAATGTCGGAATTTTTTATTCAAGTGATGTTGCTCTGTCTCTTTAAAGCACGCAATATCAAAAGATAGGTATCGTTAATCCTTGTTTTTTTCTCCACACTCTTCTTTTCCCTTTTCTTTCTCAGTGTCATTTTCGAGTTGATTGGAGTCATAAAACCCTTGTTTTGCGTACTTGTAGTGAAAATGCTGCAATTTTTCAGCATCCATATTTACAAAACATCGGGTGGATATATATTTTTATTATTTTTGTTCTTCCTGTCTCTTTCTTTTCTCCACCGTACTGTCAGTTTGCCGTGTTATCGTTTGTATTTGTTCAAGATTTTCTGCCTATCCTGATTTCGATCCGGTACCTCTCTTTGATTCATAGTCAAGTGGTTTTACTTTCCAGTGCCTTTTGCCATTTTCAGGCCAGAAGGAAAAACATCCGGGGGGGGGGGGGGGGGGAAGGGGCAGGAAATGAGTATTACACGACTTTACATGATTAGTGTCGATTTCTTTACGTCCGAAACGAATGAAGTCAAAACTTTTTTCAATCCATTTTATCCTTGCGTGTTGTTCATAACCCTAATTCCTGGTATCTTTTAGTATCTTTCTAACGTTTTTAAGTAATGCTTCACATAAGAACTATAGTAAACTTCATTGTTCTGCGGCATTGGCTCTTTCCCACATAGAATATCTTTGGTTTCAAGAATAGAAGAGGATCTGATTTTTTTTGCACTTTATTAGTGTCAACAACACTTTACAATCTACAAAATACATAAATGAACAAAAAAGTCGCATAACAACTAACAATACAAGGTTACAACTTAAAACAAGCTATTTGGATATACTTATTTATTACATGTTATAGTTCTAAAAACACAGATACACAGCAAGCAAAGGAGGACAAAGAACAAGTACGGGGTCGAGAGAAAAATGTTCGCTAACAGAGCAATCTTTACTTTTGTATGATCTTTGCGTCTATTAATTAAAGGCTTCCATTTATGATAAAAAGTTGTCAGAGAGTTAGACCTAGTTGCAATTCGTTTTTCAATTTCAGCTTTACTTATAACTATGGCTTGGAACGTTGATATAGATAATGGCTCCTTTTTAACACTACACCGATAAATATAATATTTCGCGATAAGAATTAAATGATTGATAAGTCTATCAAACTTATCTCTTTTAAGAATTCCAAACATGATTTGACGATAGAAAGCTCTATTGCTGACGGCATATAACTCACTAAAGGAGTCCCAGAATTGAGCAACAATAAGGCAGAGAAATAACATGTGTTTAAGGTCTTGATTTCCTCAGAAGAGGATCTGATGATTCATAATTATGTTTCATTATAAAAATAAAGAAAATCTATTTGCGTTACATAAATTTTAGGAAATTTTCGTGCTTAACCAATCAGAATAGCAGAAGACAATAGCTAATAATTTTGCTTCGTTGACAAAGTTCCCCAAATACAATATCTTTTAAAACTTGCTTGTTGTGCGATTGGGTCTTAAATTACTTTAAACCTTAAAACAATTCGACTTAATGCACCTTGAACCTTAACTCTTTAGCGGTTTTTGAGTCTAAGCCAATGAGATCACTAGTTGAAACAATGAAAAAAGTTTACATTCCATCGTGCATTGCCGTTTAGCACTATCCTTCTTACGCGGATCATTACTTAAAAAGGTAAAAAGGTAGACAGGAGGATGCTGACAAACGTTTTCTTCCGTGGGGGGGACTCCCTGGGAGACTCCTAAATAAAAATGATGGGGGTGTTAGTCATATCTTACAGGTTAAAAGTCGTGTCTTGGTAACACTAAGAGTGCTTGAATTGAAAATAACCACTAACGGAGTTATTCTGACAGCTTTTGAAAAATATGCTGACAGGAACGACTTCTCAGAACTGACGAATTTTTACCAAGTAGCTGTAGGCGTAAAAATTTATGTGAGCCACACCTACAAGACGGATTTCTGGTACCTTTTAGGGATTCCATTCAAAATTTCCGATGATCATCCCCCGCCCCCCGTCAATTTTATATCGGACACAGTTGCCGTGTATTTCTTTAGAGTGCACTTTAGTCAATAAAGAACATTACCCCCGCTACAGTCACAGTCACTAGGATCAATTATAAAACAAATCTATTTATCTCGTCTCGCCAATTTGAACCAAATTTTCAAATAGTAAATCGATAATTTACGTTCTGCTCTTCTAACACGAGGTCAACTGTTTTAGCTGAATTTCCGTGAACAGAATCTGATAACAGTGATCTCGTTTCAGGAAATGGAACATCTGCTGTGTTACCTAGGTAATCTTTTCCCTTATTTTTAACACAAATTATCACATGATTAACATGATTGTTAATCTTGTGATAATTTGCCAAGTCAGTCAAGTACAGATATACTGTCAGTTTCGTTTTCAGTGTCTTAGTGTGGTTAGATGCGGTAATTTACTGTATTTTTTTCTAAAAGCAATGGAACACTCTAAGCACGTCGTCCATGTGAACCCCCTTAATACGGACACCCCGTTAATACGGATGGTTTCCGTGGTCCCGTATTAACGGGGTTCGACTGTACAACAATTTGTTTATCGGCTTAGTTTGTAAAATAATTATCACACTATTGGAATATTATTTGTAATTTCCTGCCCTCCTTTCACGAGGTCAACTGTTACAGCTATAATTGTCTACTGAAAAAAAAAAAACTAATAACGGATCCCATTTCAATTTTGTTTTTATGTGCAGCGGTCGTGTCAGCAGTCGTTTTAAGTTTTCCCGCTCGCTTGAGTCCTTAAAGTTAAAAAGGTAACATTACTTAAGTGCACTTACATTAATTGGGTACATTACCTTCACTATCAGCAATTTGTTTATCTCAGTTTGCAAATTATCGCACGATTAGAACATTTATAATTTCCTTTCCTTCTTTAATGAGGTCAACTGTTTCCGCTATGACGCAGGGTTGCTCTTATAAATCTTTTTACGGTTGCCAATTTACCTTAACACCCGATTGCAAACAGAATATACGAGGTCAGTTGTTTCAGCCAAACGTCCTTTTCTCTCTAATTTTTGTCAGCTGTTTTAAACTGTTTCGATCTCAAACTTGCCGGTGATTTGGCACCTTACCCTCACTGCAGTCACTAGAACGCATATCAACTATGAAATATATTCTAAAACACACACACAAAAGAAATAATCTGTTTATCTCGCCCCGCCAGTTGCAAACATGTAAATCAATAAGTATCGTCCTGCCCTCCTAACACGAGGTCAACTGTTTTAGCTGAATTTCCGTGAACAGAATCTGAGAAGTGTGATTCCATTACAGAAAGTAAGTGCTATACAGGATATAAAAATGAGATGTAATCACTTAGGGCATAAACCGTTTCCACCAAAAGTAGTGTATATTTTGTTTGTTGTAGCCCACCCTTAAAGTACTTTTTTCCCATATTTTTCTGGAATTCGCCGTCATTCAAATTTATACCCGAGTCTCTTCAAAACCTGATTAAAATCGTAATCCTAATTTCTGTCATTTATCCCGATTTGCATTGAAGCCAGATTTTTATATCATAAGAAATAAAGGGAATCCTGGCGGTATTCTTTAAAATTATGAAATTAAAATATTCTTCCAAATAAATAACCTAAATAATATAAATAAAAATTTACAAATTTAATACCTCTTTGAAATGACTCGGTAATATAAAGTATTCATGGCTCGTTCGCTTCGCTCACTCGCGGCGGATTCCAGAAAAATATGGGAAAAAAGTACTTTAAGGATCTGCTACAACAAACAAAATATACACTACTATTTATATATTCTTGAAATTTATATGCAAACATTTGTCAGTTTGCTTTTGACTGCGTTTAAGATTTCATTAAGATTTGCGTTATATTTTTTAAGGGTTTTTTCCCAAAATCTATATGCAAACATCTGTCAGAACGGGGTAAATTTCTTTCTCAAGAAAAAAAGTAACTATGCATGAAATACGTGTAAGAAGCATCTTACAATTTCTGATTGTTTTTCATAATATTTTACCTCCTGCTTTCAGTTGATGAAAACGTGTAATTTAACTAACAGCAAGACATAAAAACAAGTTTTGGATTTAATTGATTTTTTTTTGTCTGTAGAAAATGAAATGTAAATATATTTTTTTAAGAAGTTGTAGCGGAAAAATAAAGTTGATATTTTAAATAATTATGGCTTAAAGAAATAAAATATTTTGATAAAAGATGTCTAAAGCAAACGCAAAGCAATGGTATCACTCTTTTTGATGTCCATTATTATGATAGAATGTTATTTTATAAAATGTTAATGACTGATAACCACTTTAAAAGTTTATTTATTTTAATGAAAAGATATTTTAGAATTAGAAGGAAAGAAATTAATGATATTTTTAATGAAAAAAATAAATTGTCTAGAATTTGTTAAAAAATTAACAGAAAGTAGAAATAATATAAATTTAAATAAAAATAAAAATAAAATATTAGGATGATTAAAATTACATGTTGATTATATTAATAAATATTTAATGAAAGAAGAATATATTGGAAAAGTTAAATATCATTATATTGATAATATTCCATCTCAATATGTTATAATAAATGATGATGAAGAATTTCTTATCATAAAAGATGATCCTATTATTTATATTAATGAATTATTAGATATTCTTTATTCCAAATATTTTGAAGGAGAAAAAGAATGATATTTTATTTAGAAATAAAAAATGGTAGAAAACGATATATTAAAGAAAAATATAAAAAAAATATCAAAAATGAAAAAAGATGATGAAGTTTTTAAAAATATTAAAAAGTGGTTAAAAGATTTAAAAAATATTTTGTTGATAAAAAAAATATTACAGTTGTTGGGTTATCATATTCAGATGAAACTGAAGATTATTAGCCTTGTTTCATTATGATTTAAGGCTTTTTTTATGCCGATTTTTATAATTATTTTTTTTAAAAAGATATGATTAAAAAAATAATATTTACATTATATAAAAGATGCAATTGACGAAACTCGAAAACATTTCCAAAGAAAATTTAATTTTCTATGAACCAAAAGAATACAAAGTCAAAAACTCCAAGATGAAATATATAGAGGTTACTTCACGGTTGGTGAGCGCGTACGATTTTTATTCACAAGTTGGGAAGAATCATGTGATTCTTCCCAACTTGTGAATAAAAATCGTACAAGCGAACGAACTGTGAAGTAATTTGTTTATTATATGCATACTGAGATTTACTCAACAGAAAAACAAGACGAAACGATTAAATTATCAACACTTCAGTAGAAGGGTTCTTGGTTTATTGTCAGACTCAACTTTCAAGCGGAAAAATTCACAGAATTCACACATCTAACAAAAATAACCACGACAATAAGTTTTTCCAAAACTATAACAAGACTATACATAATAAGACACTTTATGACAAAAACAAAGCAAGTTTGCCTACCTGTGTTTTGAAGTTTTTGCCGCTTTGATAACAACAACAAATGGCGAGAGTTCAAACTTGCTTGCACGTTTGGCGATTTAATTGCTTTTTTTAGCTTCTTTTAGCCTTATTCTTTCTCCTGTTAAACGTATATTTTCCCTTTCAGCAAAATCTGTTAAAGTTCTTTTCTTTAGGTCCGCAGAAATCCGCACTTTTTTATTGAAGTGATGGAACTTTAAACCCTTTTGTCGCCATGAATGAATTTCTTCGAGGCCTTCAAGGAGAGCGAAGGCACACTGCACAGCAAAAAAAGCATTTTTGCAAATGAGTCAAACTGACTCATTTTTTGAGTAAAGTAAGCATTTTACTCGATATTTTGAGTTAGTTTACTCAAAATTTGAGTTAAATATTTAACTCAACATAGCGAGTTCAAACAACTCCTTATTTTGAGTAAATCAAGCGGGAGTCACTTTTACTCAAACTTACGAGTAAAAACTTACTCACCGCAGTGAGTAAGTGTTTCTTACTCAAACTCAAAATATGAGTTAATTCTTAACCCAATATAGTGAGTTCAAACAACTCTTTATTTTGAGTGAACTCAGTGTAGCAGTCACATTTACTCAAACGTGAGTAAAAGCACACACATAAGAGTAAATAAGTATGAATAAGAACGCTGCTAAAACTTCTGTCCGATTAGAGGTCATCCTGGACTATGTGATTTTCAAAGAACTTTAAACCCGGCGGTGAAGAGCACACAGCTGACAGAGCATTTTAATATTTTGTTATTTTAAATAATTATTTGCCAAAACAACTGAAATTGAAGAGGTGTTTTGAAAGCCTGGATTTACGAAAATAGGAATGATTTCCAAATAACAAGAGACTCAAAAAGAAATGCCTTGATAAATTCGTAAATCTGTAAGTGAACTGTTAAAAAATAATGGTGAAAATCGAAGCAATTTTTCCACTCGGCCGCTCGACCGAGAGGTCTTGGGTGCGAATTGATCATGCGCAAAGAGAGTCATTCCCGGCGGGCAGTTCGTGATTTTGGCGCTTCTTTCAAGGAACCGTTCTGTGTATCTTGCGCTCGTTTTCAGCGCTCAAAACTTCACTTGCTTTGAAAGGACAGCTTGTGATCTGAACCTTTTTCTCGTTCCACGTTTTCTAAATAAGCTGTATGCAATGTTTTAACGACATATCAACGATCGCTATGCATACGATTGCTTCCATCGTACAACATCGTCAATTCCAGTTTGTCCGCCATGTTGGCTTCTTCAAAGCCCCACCAATTCAAGCGCTTCGTTCTTACTGCCCATGCGATCCCAAAGGTGAGTAAGTTTACGTTAAAAATGTAATTATATAAACCAGCTGAAATATTATTTTTGTTTGCCTGCACCGAAGATTTTCTGCGAATTTCATGGTTCTGTCTTGGTGGATTCACAGTCTTCACAGGGGATTTTGCATTGTATTCTGTGTAGTCTATTGTTTAGTCTTGTTTTGGTCTTTGTATATCGGTACACCGGCCAGGACAGAACCAATTTCAGCCTGCTCATTTAAATAAATAAGCTTATAAGAAACTAAAGCTAAAATTATAATATTCCTTTATCTTGTAATTCTGTTCAAGTGATGTTGATTTTACAGTATTATTTTCTTTTTATTTGCTGGGGCCATTGGTCATCCATGCTTAGGAAACCATATGGGCATAAGACCATTGACTTTGGATGTCAAATCCTTGTCCACCGATAGCTAAAAACTGTGAAAAAAGTTTTCAAACTGACTAATAATTGAAAAAAGCTAAGATAACAGTTACAGACTTCCAATTGCACTGTACACAACTTGGGATGATGCAGTAAGATTCCGATTCACTATGTACAGTGTTCGGTAATTTCAATGTTATCAAAAATGACAGATTTCACTCTCTGTGTGTGCAGTGCATTTTTGGTGACTCAGCTATAAAATGTAACAAAATATGACAAGTAATTGACCTAATAAACAAAAAATGTTATTGAAAAGAAGTATATAATTCTTGTAGACATCAAGCAAGAAATTTAAGATTTCATAAGTGAATCTTTCAATGGCATGTTTGGAGCCTGAGTTTTGGTCTTATCGTGCTGTAACCCAGCTATTGAGTAAGGTTGCATTCGCTGCCTTTTACTTAATAACTTACTCAAGTGTACCTCAACGCTTGTTAGTGAGAACTATGAGGCCAGGACAAGGCAGTATAAATTTATGTTGATGCAGTTTCTGTTGTTATGTTGGGTGGTATTCACTGCCCTTTACTAACACCCCTTTTGAGTTGACTTTGACTCGCTCATCAAAGGGGAGAAACATGAATTTATACCTGATAAATTTTATTTGCCAAATTAAAGATATGTCATTCCATAAAAAAGAAATGCAGATTGGTTGAATTAATAACTGAACTTAAGCAAGAGATTGAATAGTGTCCTCCACAAAAGAAGCCTACTCTGCCATGCTTGAAGAAAGCTTCTCGGCACCCACTACTGAAGGCAGAATTTTAAGTTATGGGTTCACCAAAGACACAATTCGCGACATCTACATGCTTCCGTTCAAAATCTTGAAAGAACCGAAATTGATTATGTTCCAAGTTAAAGTTATTCACAATATTTTACCTACTCAATCCAGCCTTTTTCACGCACGCATAACTGATAGTGAAGTCTGTCCTTTGTGTAACCTTGAGAATCAATCTCTAAGACACATGCTAGTTACTTGCAGTGTATCCTTGTCGTTTTGGACTTGCTTTTCTAACTGGTGGCGAGAAAAATTTAATGAAAAACTGACCTTACCTGAAAAGACTACTTTTGTATTTTATACGGATGGCACAAAGAGTCAAACAATTGGAAAATTCTTAACTACTGTTTGATTGTCGCCAAATATCCTGTTTTTGCAACAAGCATACGCAGCGGCATCCTAGATTTCGACAGTTTTCTTTTGCGCCTTAATAACAAAATTGATATTCTACACACCATAGCTTTTAAATCTAACCGCTTAAAGGACTTCAAAAAAACATGATCCAAACTTCTTTAACTAAGTGGATGTTAGTGCAACTCCCTTAAGATACATTCTTTTAACCTACATTGTACTTTTTAATTTATTATTTTTTTCTCTTTTTGCATATGTATTGTAATGCATTTTTGTATATGTATTGTAATTATTATTTCTTTTTTTTTTTTTTTTCAATATACATGTATCGTAAAACTTCAAAAAAAAAGAAAGATTGAATGGTTGTTTGGAGGTTGTATACAGCACTTCAACTTGGCCTCAATTTTGATAGCCTTCAATTTCTTCCAAAAATACATATGATTGTATGTACAGGTCAAAAGTAATAAACAGTGGATTTTGGTTGACATTCCGCATGACAGAGTAAACCTGTTGACAGTGCCTTTAAATACAGCACATACTGTACAATGTACATGTAATTATTTAATGGGAAAAATCAAATTCTACTATATGTACATGTACACATATAATAATTGCATCTCCTTAAGAAAGTCTTGATATATAAATATAAAGACCATAGGAGCTCAAATTCTCTTAACAATTAAATCTAGGGTGCCCAGCACTTTAACTTTGTGTTAGAAATTACACATGTAGTAAATATATCTTAGTATATTGTACATTGTAGCCTGGTGATACCAGCAACTGCAAGGGCACAGTCCTGTAAATTTACATTGTATGATACTGTAGCTGGAAAGGGGCAATCAATAACTTGATTCTATGAAATGCTTACTGTACTTAGCTGCCAAAAGCCATTTGTTTTTTTTTTTATCATAACTGAATGCAGTGCAGAAAATTTCCAGCATAACTCCATTACCTTACATTGTTTGCACATGTACACTTTCATCATAAATCAGAAATTATACACTGTAGTTCATAAGATGCTGGTAATTTTCACAAATACTGTAAAGATGTAGCTTGATACAGAGAAAACACACTGCACAGTTTGTGTACTGGTATTTGGACTTTACCAAAGAATCCACCACATTAAATTAATGTACAATGTGGTGTGAAGATTAAATTATTTAGGTTAGAAAACTCAAGATTGAGAGCACTTGCCAGCCTTGAAGCAAGGCTCAACTTGGCCAGATTTGAAATCACTTACCCGACTACTCCCTGAATTGTACTCCCCTCAGTCCAATTACTATTATTTATAGGATCAGATTTTTGTGGCCAGATTATTACAGGGTTTCACTGTATTATTATATGGAAACTTACTCACAGTGTATGTAATCCTTTTTTCTTCTACAGGATGGAATTTTTTAGGGCTGATGGTTTTACTTAGGATGTACATGTAGATTTTACATAAAAAAATTTTATATACCATGTACAGTATATTTGAACTAAGGGACGGTTCATTATTTATGGGGATGACTGGGTCAGGAAGTTACACAGCTTTTTGTTATTTTTTTTAAACCCGTCATAAAATCATGTCAGAATTCCAAAGCCTGTCTATGTGCATCATTAATTATTTTTTCAAAGCCCATTCAAATAAAATATAAAACTTGACATTAAGATTTTAATGGGGTACATGTACATTTCTCAGTACAACTGCATTTCTAACTATTATTTTTTAGAAAGCTAACTGGTTTATTGTTCATTGTATATTACATGCATAATTAAGACATTTTCAAACCCCAGTCATTTTGGCCCAAAAAGAAAAATAAAGCCTCTCGTTACAAATAAAAAAATTTCTATGGTCACTTTTTTACTGACCCGGTCATCCCCATAAATAATGAACCGTCCCTTATAATAGACTGCCAGCAGTTTCCCCTCCCCCAACACAACACACACACACACACACACGCACGCACACACACAAGCTGATTTCTGAATTACATATAAACAATTACAAATCAATAACAGACTGTAAAATTTCCATTATTCCTTGAATTCCTGTTTCTGAGAGACAGAAAATACTGATTGTTTATTTACATGTACCTGTTCATGCTCA
Organism: Cladopsammia gracilis; assembly: GCA_022457155.1. Classification (NCBI taxonomy): domain Eukaryota; kingdom Metazoa; phylum Cnidaria; class Anthozoa; order Scleractinia; family Dendrophylliidae; genus Cladopsammia; species Cladopsammia gracilis. The sequence goes on along the minus strand of JAJGOT010000443.1, from coordinate 302,215 downwards.
AATTTGTTTATCCAACAAGATATTTGAAATTGGACTTGGCATTTGCGATTTGTGGCTATCTGTTGCATTATTCAAGAATTTGTTAGCATACTGGGCAATTTGTGATTGTAAATACAGTCAAACCTCTCTACAGCGGCCACCTTCGGACAGACCTTTCTGGCCGTTGTAGAGAGGTGGTCGTTATGGGGAGGTTATCAATTACATGTAGAGGATTTGAATGAGTGAATGAGAAGGTGGGACAAGAAAACATGGCCGTTGTAGAGAGGTGGCCGTTATGGGGAGGTTATCAATTAGAGGATTTGAGTGAGTGAATGAGAAGGCGTGACAAGAAAACATGGAAGTAGTATTGTAGCTCTTCCAGACCTCTATTTTTATTGGCCCCGTAGTACTGTAGCTTCTATTGTGTTTACATGTAGGTCTAGGGCTATTGTTTCTGTTTAACCTATTGTTTCGTTAACCAATCACTGAGCTTGTTTGGAAAGGTACAGCCTCTCCCAAACATGGCTGTTGTAGAGAGGTGGCCGTTATGGGGAGGTTATCAATTAGAGGATTTGAGTGAGTGAATGAAAAGGCGTGACAAGAAAACATGGCCATTGTAGAGAGGTGGCCATTATGGGGAGGTTATAATTATTAGAGGATTTGAGTGAGTGAATGAGAAGGCGTGACAAGAAAACATGGCCGTTGTAGAGAGGGGGTCCGTTATGGGGAGGTTATCAATTATTAGAGGATTTGAGTGAGTGAATGAGAAGGCGTGACAAGAAAACATGGCTGTTGTAGAGAGGTGGCCGTTAGTAGAGGTTCTACTGTAGTTAATTTCTTTCTTCATTGCTGTCTGTTGATTTGTACTGCATTCAAGAAAATAGTCAAAGTGAGAGGACCCAGCTCTCAAAAACTTGTCAAAGTTGGCAAATTGGTAGGTCAAAGGACCCATCACAGTGGCTTTCTTCTACTTTTTTCCCCCTGCTGTCTGCACTTCTTGCAGCTACCATATTTGTTTGTGTGCTTGCATACGTTTCGCTCTAAAAATACATTTTAGGAAAAGAAAGAGACTGCTGGCGGTTTACAAGTAAACTAGTAATATGTTAAAATCACTTTACAACTGGTCTGTACAGTTACAGCCGTTTTCACTGCAGCATGCAGACCCAGGTCTTTCAAACCATAATTCACTGGCTATGATTTGCCCATCATGGTCTGCCCATGATCAGATATAATTCTGTGAAGGAAATTCACACATAAACTGAGTTCACAGAGCAAAGTTAATACTGACTAACTGAAATATATGAAAAAAAAACATCCATAAATATCTCATTTGGGTACGCAGAACCATTTATGCCAAGCATGATTCACCAGTTATGATGCACCTGTCCTGATTCGCCCATCATTATTTGCTCATTGTCAGAAAAATTATAATGTTAAAAGAAAATTCACAGTTTTTGTGCAATGTGGATGTTTCTATTTCAGGAAGTATTTTCTTTTTGAACACATTTTATGGGTGAATTCCTTCACCACTGTCTTATCTTAACCAAATTATTACAGGCCATGCATAGCCAGCGAACAGTCTGGGCTGAAATGACCATTTTGATTGGCACATGTACAGTTATGTACAGAAAATTATTATACATTTACATGCAAATCAACTAGCTCCAGTTGTTTAACCCTCTCACTGCCAGAGTCAATAAATGAAGACATGTAAAGAAGACATGCAAAGTAATCCTATGGTGTGACCATGGCATGGTACCATTTTGTTTTTCAATATTATTTTTACAAAATGGAATTTGTGATTTTTCTAGAATTTTGATTTTTGGCACTCTTGGGAGTTAAAGAGTTAAAAGATGATCTTAAAGGGTCAGTGTCATGGAGAGTTTGGCCTTTTTTGGTCAAAGCTATGCTACAATACCTTTACTTATTTACAAAATAATACTAAAACACCAAGAACAAGAAATCAAACAATAGTAGCCTGCGTAACAGGTGTAGGGGAGAGAGATAAAGAGGCCTACAATGAAGACCCCCATTTGTTCATTTCTGTGGATGCTGGCGGCCGCAAACTCTGATTGGCTCATTCGTGCTGTGTGGTAAACATATTAAATTTCTGCGTGAAGTTATCCATGCATAAAAGCGCGTGCTAGTTTCTGATTGGTGGACGTATTGACAGTTGACGTAATTCAATAACAAGGAAATCGGTGGGCGAAATGGATGGTTCTTATAGCAGGCATTCCTTCCCTTCTCCCCCTCTCCTTTTTCCTGTCCCCTCCCCCATCCCCATTTACACCTGCCTCGCAGGCTAACCAATTCTTGAAAGAGGAACAAATCATGATCTGTTGTAGCCTATTTTGGAAATTAAAATGTGAGAACTTGAAAAAAGTTAGTCTACAGATAAATTTTTTCAAGTTGCACTTCATTCAGATCCAGTAATTGTCTGTGACTAAAGACATTCATCAGCCAGCTAAAACAGGATGATAAATTTATCACAAAGCAGGACCATTGTTTTTTAGTTTCTGTTAATAAAAAACATGTTTTGTTTTTTGAAATGAAAAAATCCTTGTGACACTGCCACTTTAATCCAGAATTAGAGTAATTATTAACCAATGTCTTTGTTCCTCATGGTTAAAAGTGTTTTTGCTTTTCATGAAGGGGTTAATGTCTAGGTTTAATCATTTAGTGCTTTGTGCTCCATTTTCAGTGCTATTTTAGTTTACATTTAAGAATAAATATCAGCGATATAAAAACATGACGTTTCGGCGACGACATGTCACCATTATCAAATGTAAAATTATTTGTGAAGTCGAAAGTGTGAAAATAAATATTCTTAAATGTATATCTAAATCTTTCGTTATATTTTAGTTTAAGAAGACATAAACATATATTAACTACATGGAAAACATTGAATTTAGATGAGAGAAAAATATAATTTGAGATATCAGAATGTTGTACCTGTAGAAATTGCTGTTCTTTAAAGACTTGTATAGGACAGTCAGGTTGTCACTTTATTGTTTAATGACAACAAGTTGACAGAATGAGTAAATTTGTATTTTGCTCAAAATTAAGAGTACTTTTCATTCATATACATGTGTATTTTTACTCAATACCTTGAGTTGTATTTAAACTCACTGTCTGAGTAAGTTTTTATTTTACTCAAAACATAGAGTACTATTTACTCATTTATTGAGTAAATGACTAGTTTACTCAAAATAAAGAGTCAGTATGGATGCATTTCTCTTGAGTAGTTTTACCCCTAAATTGAGTTAATTGTACTCAATAGCTGAGTACTTTTACTCATACTGCTGAGTAAGTTAACTCAATCTGAGTAAACTTACTCAAACCCATGAGTATTAATTACTCAACATGTCTGCTACAATTTACTCAATGTAATGGGTCACTGTGGATGCAACGATTTACTCAGTATTTTGAGTTCAGTTTACTCGGCTTTTTTTGCTGTGTGAATGGCGGGAATTCCCCCGTAAGATTTTTGTCACTAGTGAAAAATGTCGTATCGCGATTCTGATTGGTCATACGATATTCTTCACAAGTGAGGAAAATCGTATGACCAATAGGATGGCTTGTCATACGTGAAGGGACGATTTTTATCTCATAGTTTTCTGGTGTGTAAATCTCGGTATGTATGTAATAAAAAAGAATATAGATTGAAACACAACATCCTAATGATAAAAAAGGTCCTCTTGTAATCGGATCACCATTACTTTTTAGTTTTGGTGTATCTGAGAGAAAGAATCAAGAAACTGAAGAATTGGTTGGATATACAATTCCAGTTTGTTTATGGTCAAAAGAAGAAAATCTAACGGAAGAGGAAAGTAATTTTCATAAAGCTTCATTAAATATTTCAGATCTTTGTTATCTTCATCTTGAAGAAACGATTGGTATTGAAAATGCTCAAGATTTAACTAAACCATTATATTATAAAAAAATATAAATTATTGATAAAAAGGTAGAAAGAAGGAAGTAAATGATGATACTTTATCACTAGTTTTATAGCGGAGCAATTACCGGGCCGATGGCCTGGCTGCGCAGCACCATACTCATAGAACCTGTGTCCGTCATTTTTCATGGTCATGGCTAGCGGAATGTTTCGCGGGCGCGCCTCCGTGACATGTGCATGTGTCAGTCGGTCGCGCAAGTGTGGCGTGGCTACACAGTCGTCAGCTCTGTAAACACTTTTTAAAGTTTTAAAAAAGTTGGATCTTTCGCAGTGTTTAGCGGAGCAGTAAAGTCGTTACTTCCCTGCATTTTTTCGCGGTTTGCTACTCAAGACGGGGATACTAATTAAGGGATACTCAGAAGCCGCTTTAGTGGAAAAAGAAGAGCTTTCGGGGATAAAATATTGCTTCGAGGAACCCTCATACGTTTTTAATCAATGCAGGAGCAACGCGAGGGATGCCTTGTTTTTATTACGGATTTCAGAACCGAAGAAGCGGAGTTTAAATGAATTTCCAAGCAGTCCAGTGACTTAAAGGTAAAAGAAATCACATTTTTCGATGGGAATTTATGTTGATATCAATTTTTGATTGACTTTTCCTTTGTGTTTTGGAGACATGTTTATGAAACGTGCTCAAATTAAGTCGTGCTGTTATCTTGAATTTCATCGAGGACAGCTTTGCCTTGATGCGCTGTAAATCGTACGTGTTTTACTTTTATACATAAACTAATGAACATTTGAATAAAATTTTTCGAAAGAAGATTGTGTTGTCCATTTTTATGTGTTTGTTCATTCATTAGATGGAAGAGCGATTACAGTTCTATCTTCACTCGCATCGCCTTATGCAAATATGTTTGTGTATTTTTGCAATTTTGATTTCCAAATCAATTTCTCGGGCAATTTTTGGCAAACAAAAACTGTATTTTATTCGGAAAGTAGTCGTACCTGTAATTCTAGACGGAGAAAAGTTGTTTTTGTGAACTTTTCTACGGTCTAAATGTACTGTGCAGACGGTCGGGTAATAAGCTTACTGTTTTTTGAGAATTGCTAAAATTGAAAAATAGCCCGGCCGTCAATCTTAATTCTTGTGCTTCCGACCTTTCACCTTAGTTAAGTTTCACCTTAGTTAAGCTTGTTTATAGTGCTTCGCTGTTAGGCTCTGCCTATCTATATATATTATGCAAAACTTATATATTAAAAAAATAAATAAATAAACTTTATTCAAAACAAAAGGAAATAAAAATGTTGATCCATTTGATTACCTTGGTCAATATTGTAAAGTAATAATAATAATTAAGAGAAGAGTAATAATTGAAAGTATTTATATCAGTAAATTAGTAAAATCTATTCAAATAAAAGTTCATGAAGTTTATGTTAAACCATTAAAACCAAGAGAATCACTATTATCAATAGCAGAAAGTGAAGAAGAGAGTGAAGACGAAGAAAATGAATAAACTTTTTAATCATATTAGGTCAATTAATCATATTAAGTGGTGGTGTGGAGTGTGGTGGTGGTGGCGGTGGTGGTGGCGGTGGTGGTGAAAACAATAGAATTGTGGTGGTGGTGGTGATGGAGAATTGTGGTGGTGGAGGAAAATTGTGGTGGTGGTGGTGGTGGTGGTGGTGGTGGTGGTGGTGAATTGTGGCGGTGGTGGTGGTGGCGGTGGTGGTGGCGGTGGTGGTGAAAACAATAGAATTGTGGTGGTGGTGGTGGAGGAGAATTGTGGTGGTGGTGGCGGTGAAAACAAAAGAATTGTGGTGGTGGTGGTGGTGGTGGTGGTGAAAATAATAGAATTGTAGTAGTGGTGGTGAAAACTCCTGTACCCTTTCTGTACCCCTATAGCATTTGATCACAACAGGAAACACGGTTATCTAGTTACTTTTTTATATATATATATATGATCAAGGATTTGCAAGAACAGCTTCGAATAATAAATTTCTTGGATGATAAAGGTGGCGTTATAGAAATATACCAGTTCCCAGTTTATTGATGTGAAGAAAATTATTGGTCAGTTAAATTAAGACATTATTCAAACGGAAAAACTAAGTGGATTCACGAACACGAAGATGAACCAAACGTAAAATCGTTTTTAGAGGAAACCTTTGCTTCCGAAAAAAGCCAACAAAGCTTTAGGACTGCAATACGGCCTTATAGTGAATTCGCGCTACGTCCGTAAAGTTATTTCATTCTAACATTTTGTTTCTGATTTCCTTATCATTTGTGTAGTACATGGATTTGAGTTGTTCCAAATAAAGCAGCTTTTGCTGACATAATGATTTAATGAAACCTTAATGCATTTTGTTATTATTAAATATATTTTTACTTGTACAGAGTGTGGGTTTATTGTTTTAGTAACGCATGTAATTGGTTGCTTTGTTTATTTTTCCGAGGTGCTAATTTTTCATGCAAATTCAGTTCAGTGTAAGTCCGCATAATTAAAAGTTTGAACATTGAAGCCACCGGAAAAGAAATTAAAACTTAAAGTGGGTGATGGCTGAGAAACTGAAAATCGATATAGTATAGCGATGAAGCGGCAATGAGAATGTTGCGGAAAAAAAGAATAAGAAGTGTTTTTTTATATTGTGCAATTTTATTGCTTCTAAACTTGAATGTTTCGGAAACCTCTAATTGGTTTATTCAGCTATAATATCGGCCACAGCTTTGATGGTCTAGTGGTAAAGATATGTTGTTTTGATCTTTGTCTGAAAGGGATATCTGTGTCAGTTGTGTTTTGTTTTGAAGTGAGTTGGAATAGAGCGGGCAAGTTTGGGCATGTCTATTGTTTTGAAATGGGTGCGGAAGGTAATTATGTACATATCAATGATTTACCTAGGCACTATCCCTAGTCATTTATTAACACAAAAGGTATAGGCAGTTGATAATACATATTAATAAGTTACCTATACCAAACTACGTCATCACCTAGGCACCTAGGCACCTAGGCACCTAGGCCGTAACGGGGCTTATCTTTGCTGGCCCTATACTACTCGTGTGGGCCATCGTGGCCCGAGTGCGACTTTACCTTTTTTTACCTTATACTAGAAACATTCTTTTCAATCCAGATCTGCATACCATCTTCACCCCGATGTCATAACATTGTTTCTAAGCAACATTACTGATCAAAAAAGCGTTGTGAGCTCGTTAGTTTCTCAAGGATCACATCCGTCCTTTGTTTAGATACTCACAGGATGAGAGCTCGTCCCTAACTGTATAATACCAGAAACCCATAAGTGGGTTGAAAAGTGCAACTGTCTCTTGTACGCTTCAACACAAGCTTCCGATTATTCATTTTGCTAAGACGTTGTTACAGCCATATTTGGAAAATCAAGATAAAAATATCAACCAGTCAATTCGCTAGAACAACTTGCTTCCAATCGCCCTGGACCGAGGGGTTTCCAAATATGGTACTAAGAAAAAATGAATATTCGGAAGCTGTGAAGCGCGTTACACGTTTCAACCCACTTTATGCAGGGAGAGGGGGGGGGGGGGGGGTCAATTGGAAAACCAGAGGGGGAGGGGGGCGTAAAGTGAAATCAAGGCAAGGATAGGGGGGCTCAAAGTAAAGCAAGTCACTCAAGAGGAGGGGGGCTTAACATTTTATTTCAAGTGTTTATAGTTCTCACTGAAAGGCTTGATGATCTGTTTTGTGGCTGAACTGCAATTTCAATCTGTTGCAATACGATTATCTATTCTTCTCTATCTCTATAATATAGAGACGAATATTGTGATAAAGCGATACTTACATTGCATGTATTGTAATTAGCATGTATTGTAATTAGTAGTAGTTTAAGTTCAAGTTGTTATTGACTTTTTTGCCTGTAAGTGTTGTAAAATGTTTATACCTGCAAGTAAATAAAAAAAAAAATAAAAAAAAAAATAAAGCGTTTCTGGCTTTTTAAATTTGAATTGTCAACAACATTTGAACAGTAGAAAATAGTTATACACCAGTGCAAATATTTTGCCCTGGTAAAAAGATTTTGCACTGGTTCAAAATAAATTTGAGAAAACAAATAAGAGAAAACAAGCTTTTCAGATGCAGATTAAAAATTTTCAGCCCTGTGTCAAAGATGCTAAAGTTCATAACAATTTTGTGGTTTAAAATCAGTTAACTTTCTGTTTTTGTTAAGTTTTGCTTTTGAAGTGGGTTACCTTAAATTCTTTCGTCAGCATTAATTTGTAACTCGTTTTCAAGTGAAGCTGCGATGGCCGAGTGGTTAAGGCATTGGACTTGAAATCCAATGGGGTTTCCCCGCGCAGGTTCGAATCCTGCTCGCAGCGTCGATTTGTTTTACTGTCTTTTTAGTCAAAATAACAAGAAACAAAGAAGTAAAGCCTGGTTTCCGTATGATCGTAAGGATTGAACCATGACTCGTTCCATACGTGAAATTTCCTGAAAAAAGAAAAATATCAGAAAAAACTGTCCGACGCCACATCCTACGACTAGGATGCTAGGATGACTCTATTCCCGGGGGGTCGCGTCCTGTAATGGGCTACTGACGGGGATGCTCCACCCGAAAGGGTAACTTTTTTAGGTTGGAGTTATATAAAGGGTACGGATTTCACGAGTTGAAATATGGAAAAGAGTTGGGAAAACTGCCACAACCTGAACTGAGTTAAGAATATTACTGTTTGGTTAACATCAGTAGTGGAAACGCTTGATGTTTTTCCGTGGATATCGTTCAATAAGTTTATTGCGAGAGTATAGTAAAGATATGCAGTGTTTCTTCTACAGGTATATTAAAGGAGCGCCATTTTCTATGGAAGGTATACGAAAGAGTCACCTTTTCTTCCAAAAAACGGTATACAAAAGGAAGAAGGTTTGGACCTCGGGGCGGAGCATCCGCTCACAAAACTTTCTCGAGTACCCCCGCGGGAATGTATTTGCAGTGACGGAGCGGGGTGATAATGTAGTAAGGGGGGGGGGGGGGGGGGGTCGAAATTCTCCGGTAGCTACGCCCGGTAGGTGTTAAAGAATTTTTGTCGGAAACTGAAAATCATGTCCGCGCTCTCTCAACGCGCTTCGCGCGCGCCCCAAACTGCCCCAAACTGAGTTACCGAGCGACTAAAAAGAAATAACAAAAAACTCTGCGTTCAATATGCTTTTAACTCATCAACTGCCGAACCACTGAAACGCTGTGCTACTGAAATGTGTACCTTTCACGTTCAATAATCTAAATCAAAGTCCGTCTTCTTCATGTTCACTTCCTTCGCTCAAGCGGCACAGTCGGATCGCCTCGCTTCGGCAAACCTACAGTGGACACGATCATTTCATTTGATCAAGAACGATCCGAAACTGATCCTCTTCACCTTCAGAGGACTGTAAAGAAACATATTAGGTGCTGTCTGACATTTGTGCAGCCATAAACGTTGCCAAAATGACCATCACACTAAAGGATTCCAAGGGAATTATAGCGTATTAAAACAAACCAATGTGTCAACCTATCTACGTAAATAACGTCATCACTCATTCCCACTCGCCCCAGGCTCTCCAAAAATTGGAGCCACTTTTCAACCGAAGTGACACATCTTTCAGCGGCTAAAAAAACGATTTTCTTTCTTTTCCTCGGGAAATGATTATTATTTTCGTTCTTTGGACATAATAAACTACTGAAAAACGAAGAAAATATTATATTTCACAGGCGCTACTATTCAAAGTAAGTTACAATAAGCTGAAACCTGCGACGTTTGCTGGCTATATATTAAAATGTTTATTCAACGATATTGAACCAGTTACTGTCAGTAGCATCTCTGAACGTAGAATTTCACTTACTATAGTTTGAATA